>JARQTH010000409.1:120983-286905 GCA_030142595.1 Trachelus iudaicus | reverse complement strand
TCGTAACACCCCGCGTTTGTTGTACGTTTTGACTGGTGCCTGTAGGCACGTGGGCTAAGTTCCCACACGTAGAATCGTGTTCGTTTTAGAGTACGAGATTCCGACGACCGGCAAGAGACTGTGTTCGCGTAAATATGCTTCCCCATGTGGACATATTTATCGCCCGTTTTGTGAATCAATGTGAGTATGACTGTGTATGAATGATTGGCTCTCTCGGCAATAGTTGAGTGTTCGATCTCCGAAATACATCGTATCTCGTTCGCGTTAGGGACGTGTTGCCGAGAGACACGAAATGGTCTTTGAGGTTGTGTTTACGAAATGCCGCGATTAGATCGCGTTAGATTGTCGAATCGACTCAATTTTGAGATTATCCGTAGTTGAACCGTAGTTTGAATTGTCCGGAAAGTATTCAGTAAAATTGGAAACGTCGAACGTTTAGCGAAGTGTTCGCCCGTAATTGTGAATTGTAAAAATGTCGAAAGACGTCGAAGTGACCGGAAGTTTTATCGAATCGTGAACATCGAATGTATGAAATTTGTCGAACTTATTTATCGAATGCCGAATGTGAAATCTGTATAGGATTGTACGAATGTATTTATGGACTCGTCAGAAATTGACCACGCGGAATAGATCGCGAGAGTTGTTCGCAGAAAATTGTTAGGACACGCGCTAGAAATGCGAATGTCAGTAGTTTTGGTATTAGTCCCTTACCACGTTTTGTAAACTAAGTTAGGGTTTTAGTCGCGATCTTATTGAGTCAGTTATTTATTTTTCGAAGTGTTTGAATTGGAAATTGTTGTACCCGAGTGGTCGCGCCCGAAGTGGCGCATGAAATAAAGAACGATTTTGTTATTGTTGACCTAAAAAGCCACGATCTTATTTTGTCGGAGTTGTCCTTATTTTCGAAGAATCCACGACGCCTCCGCGGAGCTGAGTTAGCCAAGAGAGGCCCGAACGAACGAATAGAATCGAAAAGTACGTGGTTCCCGTTTTGGAACCTGGCGCCCAATAAAACCGTAGGTATTTCGAGTTTACGATATGTTAGCCCTGGGTTGCCTGGAACGCGAAGGAATCGCGTAAGTTGTGCGCCGGTCGGTCTCCTGTCTCCCGGCGAGGCTCGATCGCGAAAAATACGTCACAATATATATATTTTTTTCGCTTTATATATTATACACACTATACTTATCGCTATTATTAATTACTTACTTACATATGTATATATATATATATATATATACAGGGTGTCCCATTTGAAACAGTACGGTTAAATATCTGTTTAAGGAAGAGCGAGACAGCAAAATATGTCAAAAGAAAGTTGTAGGGTACAAAGGGGGAAAGCAAGTACAAATAGAATTTAGGCTCCTACTATTTATGCTTCTATGTTGCAAGCATAAAGCCAATTTTTTTAAATGGCAACAACATTTTTGAACCCGCACAAGTTGTCCGTTTTATCTAGACGAATTCAACCATATCCTATTTTATGATTTTTCCATCGATTTTCTATGAAATATCACACGATAATGGAACATAATGTGATTATCTTTATTGAAGCTTTCGTGCATATTCTATTTCATATTTTACACGTGTAGGTGCAGGGCACACTTATCGCAGGAGATGTTCTATGTTACCACCATTTTCATTTCATGCACGATCAGATTAGTAAAAAATAATATTCGAGCGCTTAGGTATGCTAAGAATGCCTGAATGGAGATAGTCACATTTTGTTCAATTTTCGTGTAATATTTCATAGAAAATCGCTGAAAAAAATCATAAAATAGGGTATGATTGAATTCGTCTCGATAAAACGAAAAACTTGTACGGGTTCAAAAATGTTGTTGCCATTTAAAAAAACTGGCTTTATGCTTGCAACATAGAAGCATAAATAGTAGGAGCATAAATTCTGTTTGCACTGGCTTTCCCCCTTCGTACCCTACAACTTTCGTCTGACATATTTTGCTGTCTCGCTCTTCCTTAAACAGATATCCAACCGTCCTGTTTCAAATGGGACACCCTGTATATATATATATCCAGTTAGAGCGCCTATCCATATAGTCGAATATTGCTATTGCCATATTAATTAATTAATATATATTGATAATTATAATTAATTTATAATATTAATTAATTGTATATACGTACATGATTATCTTATCAGTACCCGAAACTTGTGATAATTATTTTACCGTTTTTGGAATCATTAAAAAAATATAGAGAACAGTACAGCAGCGACTATTATTGATCATTCACAGTATAGCAATGATGTGACGAATAAAATTGTATGGAAAAATGTGTAAATCGATACTTGCGTATAATGTCGATTGTACGGTTCGTCGGATTGTCTTTCATTCTTTCCTCGTCTGATATCGATCAGACGTCAGAGCACTGAATACGAAATAAGTGAACGATGATTTGGCTCTTTCATTCCACAGAAAAATCCGCTCTCAATCCAATCGACGTTCTTCACGATCAACAGACTGTGTTACGTTCCGTTTTACTGGTTTGGTGTGAATGCAGCTATACTTTGCTGTTTTTCAGGTTGCATTGGTCAGTGTTCAGCATATTCTTCTGGTATACTTGCATCGGTGAGCAGTCGCAGTTTGAGAACTCTACAACCGGTCGAGAAAAACTGCACCTAACAACATGGTGAGTGCTGTATCTGTTAAGCATTAGTAACTGGTTTCAGCAGAATCGCGATACTTAAGATTGTTTTCATTATTCTTACCGCTTTATCTTAGCTTCAGTTTCATTCCGTGTAATGTGTTTGGATCGAGCATCTTACTCCGTGCTCTAATAGGTCAGTCTGTATTATAGTTTATGGTCAAGGTGTTGTATTGCAGACTAGCTTAAGCAACTTAACTCAAACTGACGTATATTTACTATTGAATCAGTTAGTTGGTTTTATCTATTAGATTTTGTTCTGCGATGTTCCAATCGTATTTTTGTATCGTATAGTTGTAGGTCGTTACGGTTTTGAGCGGGAACGCTTTATTTTGAAATTATATTAATTCAACTTAAATCTAAACGTACTTCTCACTTGTTTTCGAGTTGTTATTATTTGGCACCGATTGGCGACTGGATTCACGAGTGATTAGTCACAAATTAATGACCGGTTTCTTCATCTCCATATAAATTCTATATAACGGATAGTTATCCTTAGTACTAAAAAATATCTATTCCGCATTAGGTTACAAAGAACTTACGTAAATGTTTGACCGATAGACTAAAGATATTTTATACAGTTTAATCACACGGTGTATGAATTCTTATGTTGATATTCGGATACAGTCAATCTTATACTGATAACACAATTTGTTTTAGACGGAAGTAATAGTAGATATGCCACAAAATGTGTGCCAAATCGAAGACATTGTACTACCTGGTGGAACAGCAGAAAGGGAAGTTTGTCGGATCGATATACAAGCGTTTCCAGATTCTCCGGAGTATTCAGATTTATGTGAGTAAATAATTTTTTTTGTTACTTTTATTAATAATAATAATATTCGCCGTATTTCATTATTTTTTGCGCTCACCACATTCTCTGGTTTCTACTAGCTCTTTTTTCAATCTTTCTGGTTTCTCTCTCTCTCCCTCTTTCCTGTGTCTATCCTCAGTACTATATGAAATACTTTCACAAAGTATTCTATGGAATATATTGAAACACGTGGTACTGAGTATTAATGTTTGACTAAATAAAGAACAAGATTTAGTAAAGTATTTATTGAAAGTGGAAAATAGTTTAGATGATACGGAACATAAGTATAAAATAAAGTTACTAATTTGTAAGATCGATATTCGGTACACCTAAGCTCGTAAAGAAGATATCGCGGTAATTTCAGTCCCACATAGAAATTGACTGCAAGAATATTCGAAATGAGATTAGAAGAAACATGGCTGTATTATTACATATACAATTTTAGTTACTTCGATGAGGAAGTAACAGACGTTATGTATGAATATAACAGTTTTAAAAATATATCATTAATATAAAGTATATTAATCCCACGAATAATTTATTGTTTAAGCCACCCCCGTAATGTATACCAGTTATTAGATACCTATATGCAGCAGGCATGCAATGGTGCTGATAAGAAATCACATGTCGAAATTTTCATTATATACGATCATTTCCTTTGTCCCCAAAGTATACAATTAAATTAATAATCTTCAATAAGTCCTAAGAATTTCGTCACACTAATAGTCGACAGTATAAAAATATGTGAGAATTGCATAATTTATTCCTACAAGTAGGTATTGTCTTGCTCTTTTTTTTTATCCGTACTTCGAACACTCACGAAAACCGATCGACTCGCGAACCGCACGAGTTGCAGTGCAAGCTATATTTTATATAGTTACATATGTATAAGTATACGTTATACGTTTTACATAAGTTAAACCCATATATTTTTCAACTTCATTGAGTGCAAAGAAACTTTGTGTCAAGTGTTATACGAATGTTGCTTTTAGTAGTAGATACACATTTTTTGATACACGATAGAACCCATTGTTATTACCGTGAAAACGAAAAGTTGAAGCACTTTGCACGTTCTTTATTTACAGCGTGATACAAATATCGTATTGGTATGCAATCGGTTCGTTTAAGTCGGATGGATGATTAGTTTATCAAGTGAATTAATAATACATTATTTTTATTAAACAATTTTGATTTTTGTCGGTAAAAAAAAATATATTTATCCGTACCGATAAAGAAACTGAATACAAAAACTTTATTTCAAATTAATGGGAACATTGTATGTAACAGTACGAATGTGTGGAAAAGTGCTGTAAGTAAAAGTTTATCTCCATACTAGTTCTCCTTCATCTCTGACGTTTAAGTAGGTACTAAAGTTAACTTAGTGATTTTTCCTTGGGTGGTATTCCAACTGTTAGTTTCTCTCGTCAATATTTTATAAACCCTGTTAGTAGACCAACCATCATCGGAATACTGACAGTATGCCTTGACGTGTGAGATAGAAAAGAGAAATACGAAATCGTTCAGCTTGGCAATATAAATTTCGCAATTCTGCATAGTGCATAGGATCGTTTAATTGATCGTTTTAGCAATCAGTTTCATGCGCAAAGAATCTTGATGAGCAATGTGTTTTATGAAATTTAATTAACTGGTATAAAATAATAACGTAGACTAAGTAGTTCAATTGATATGGAGGATTAAATGTAATAGCAATAATTGTAATATATGATATAAATTTAGAGAGATTTTAGTAATCTTTGATTATTTGAACAATTGAAAATTGATATTTCAGGTACGTTTACTATTTACGTACTAACGTGTTTTCGGATTCTACAAATTTCAACGTGATTGTGGATCCATAATTGTTTTCACTGGAAGAGTGTCTACTACGAAACGAAAATGTCTTTGAAAGTATATGCGACCCAACAAAACGTGATAAGATCTTTCGACGAAACTTTTCCTGTAAGACATGAGAACCAAAACGGAGGAGCGCGGGATTCTGTAAAAATTCAAGTGGAGTCTTCTTCGAACATCACTTCACAATCCATCGGTATTAAATTCATTTTCTTGGTGGAAATAGAATATATAGTTGTTGCACAGCCGCTGTAAATACGATAGCGTCTCCAATTTTCAATTTCCATGATTTCGATTTACAACGATTACGCGGCGTGATTTGTAATAGTTTATGACTAGCGAATTTGGTTTTGTTAGCAAGTGTCAAAACACGCTGTTCATTTTGTGAATTTTTGGTACACAAAAATTACCACCATTTTTCTTAAACATATGATGGTTGACTTTCAAATAATTTTTTTGACAGTGAAACTTAAATGTTATTAATGAAGTATACATACTTTGAGGGACTCCGTAAATGTCCTTACTTAAAATTTATTACTTCAGCAGGTTTTTGGTTAATTCTTGGTAAAACTTTCGAAAATAATTAAAAAATTTCAAGAAATTTTCCTAACAAAAATTCATTACAAGCACTGATTTTTTGGATCAATTTCAAGTTAACATCGATAAACATTCAGAATTTTATTAATTATTTACCGCATTGACATTTTTATCAAAAAGTAACCAATTTAAACCTAAAAAAAGTCACAACGAATTAACTAAAGGTCTATGTTCCAAAATCTTACTATTGTATTATATAGTATCGATCTGTCTCTGTCGAAAGCATTTCGGTAAATAGAGACAGAACGTTACTATAGAGTACGAGAGTAGGTTTTGGAACACACCCATCTCCCGCTAATTTGATAAATGATTCGTAACACGGTATACCGTATATATGTATCATCCCAAGTAGGACACGATCGTTGCCGCGATAGAAAATGAGATAGAACTTCTTATCATACAGAAGGATAATTCGTTCTCCAGATGCGACTATTATTACTCGTTTTCGATCGCGGTGTCCTACTTGGGATCGGACATACGGTATAACAATAGAGCAATCTTTACAATGGCACTGTATCCTAATGTGTAATCATATTCGGGATATTACACATAAAAATAAACTGTCTGTCTACACCCGCGAATGGTCGCGCGATTTTGTTCTTCATTTCAAACTTATTGAGTTAGGGCGTTAAGGGTGGTGCAAATAGATTGTTTTATTAAATACTTTATGCAATTTAGTTAATTTCCAGTCCTTAAAATCATATATAGTATTACGTACAGTTAGTTACACTGTTGTCATATATTTAATTCCAATTTACGTAATATTTTTTGCAAAATATGAATTTACATACATATGAAAAAAAAAAGGTAGAAACGTAGAAGTGATAGGCGCCGGCATCTATCGGACGGATGCCATAGTAATGTTATATAGATGATAATAAAAGTTGGCTGGAAACAGTTGAGTATGGGTTGTGAAATCGTACGCACGTGTTTTCAAGGAGATAAACTGCGCATCTGGCGTTGTCTTGCACTTTGAAGGTTGACCGGAAAGATAAATATATTCGGAAGTGTAAAGTTTTTTGAAATCAAGATTTTCAGTGATTGTACGATAAGCGACCATTCGTGCGCGGTCGAAAATTTTTATCTATCGGTAAGCACCTGTCAAATGTCAGTTGCAGCTTACCACTACCTGAGATGATAATACTGTATTCTGATACGAAGTTTTACAATAATTACATTTCCGTCGTCGAAAGTTAATTAGGATTGTTTATCAATCCCACTTGCTTCAATTATGAAATTGTTATATTTTTAAAGATAACTGATGGAGTTCATGATTTTATTCGTGTGATTGTATTCTTCATAGATAAATTATCTTCGATGATACCTAATTCCCTCATGTAAATATAAGGCCTACAAGGGAAAAGGTGCAATTGTTTTGGATCCTGTGTGGTTAAGTTAGGTTATGATAAATCAACATTGGTTAATTGAAGATTGCTCTTGTCTTTGTCCTTTGTTTCCTTGCTCTAATGACGTAATTGCTGAAATCTTTTATTATTCTTTCTATCTACTTATTATTATCTTCATGGTATTGTTATGTATGTACATCCTGGAATCGCCTGCCTGTAAATGATTAATAAATGATTTGTTTAATTGCTGTGTTCAAAGTCACGATTTATGTAATAGAATACCTTGATGTCATTATGGCAAAAAACTTTTTCTATGGGTACAATAATACACTGTACAAAGTCTATATTAGATATGCAAATGTGAAAGGAAATAGTTGACAGTTTTTAGATAGTGCTATTATTAGTAATGATGGATACCATGGACAAGGACAATTAGTGCTTGCCATTGATCTATAATAAAAGTGAAATTGTATAAAATACTGAAATCATTTTATAAATGGTTAATACATTCATTGATGTACTGTGTCAAATTAATAATTAAATAAGAATTGAGACAAGAAGCCTTTCATAAAATTGAATTGATAATTTTACCATTGCAATTGTTTTAGCTCTAACTAATGGTAAACAAGTAATGGGAACCTACGCTGATGTAAGTTGATTTTAATGTTTATTTATATACAATTATATGTTCATGTTTGGTGCAATAGTCATTGAATATATTGATTATTGAATTCATGTTTTCTCATATTTACAATTTGCATGTAATTGGATTAGACATACTAAAATATATATATTATTTGTACCATGCAAATTTTTTATGTTTTTTTACATTTTGTTTTAACAATCTCTTTTTCATATGAAATTTACGCAATACTAATTTATATTATGAACATAATATTGTATGCTAAGGTATATTTGTATAAACAATTGGCTTCTTCCTTTGTAAATTTTGCATGTCCTTCAGTTTATCTTGCATAATACGTTTCTTGTTATCTATGTTTTTTTTCCAATCATTACTATTAATGAGCATGATATACATAACTGACCTGTTGTAGTTATTCATTCCTCATTTGTAAAGGAAACTGGTACCAAATATATTCTCAATCAATATACATATTCATAGTAAATTTATTTAAGACTTACTATATATGGAATAGTATTGGTTTCATCATTTAATCCATTGGTACTACATAGTAACTAATTTTCTTGTCATTCAAACTTTCAGCTTGTACAAAAAACGCGAGATGCGTTTTACAGTGGAAAAACCCGACCTTTGGATTGGCGGATTAAACAGCTGAAACAATTTATATGTATGTTAGAGGAAAACAGAGCTGAAATTCAAGCAGCGCTTGCATCTGATTTACGGCGGGTAGTTATTATAAAATTAGTTGTAGCATTTTTAGTCAGATAATTCAGCATATTGATATTATTGAATTGTGAATCATATGCTCGCATCAAAAGCAATTTCTATTTTCTTATTTATTTGCAGTGCAAATTTGAATCGAATGTCTTAGAGATTGACTATACCATAAATGAAATAAAGTACATGCTTATGAACATTAAGGAGTGGGCTGCTCCGGAGAAGGTGATGTCAAGCCACATATATAAAGTTTCTATGTGTATTCTTTAGACACACAAAATAAGGAAATGCTTACACGCAGCAATAATTAACATGTACAAATTATATAATTTTTCAGCCTTCTAAAGTATTAGTCAACATGTTGGATGGTGTTGAAATACGCAAGGATCCTTATGGTGTAGTTCTTGTAATAGGTGCATGGAATTATCCATTGCAATTGGCTTTAGTACCTATGATGGGAGCACTTGCTGCTGGTAATTGTGCTATTCTTAAACCATCTGAAGTTTCTCCAGCTACAGCTAAAGTCATTGCTGATATTGTTCCAAAGTATTTGGACAATGTAAGTATCATTGAAGGTATTTCTAATGTTATATTAGCAGTCCACATTGGTTCATTATATGTTTTCAATGATAGCTCAATTTTCAGCAACTAATGATTGGTATATTCCAAGAATCGTATAAAATTATGATTTTTCTTATGCAGGAGTGTTTTCATGTCATCCTTGGAGGAGTTCCAGAGACTACCGAAATTTTAAAACAAAGATTCGACTATATATTTTATACAGGGTCAACTGCAGTGGGAAAGATTGTTCGCGATGCTGCAAATAAATATCTGACACCAGTTACGTTGGAACTTGGAGGCAAAAGGTATTCTACAGTGAAAATATCTCTTTCCAGAGTGTATAATATTATATGTGTACACTTTCAGTCCTGTATATTTGGATAATACAGTAGACATGAATATTGCCGTGAAGCGTATCTTATGGGGCAAGTGCGTTAATGTAGGGCAGACGTGTATTGCACCTGATTACGTTTTATGCACCGCAGAAGTTCAGAATCAATTTGTTCAAGAAGCTAAAAAAACTCTTAAGGAATGGTATGGAGAGAACCCAAAAGAAAGTCCAGATTTGTGTCGTATCATCAATGAAAATCACTTTCAGTATGTAATGAAAATTCTTATATCTTTCTTAAAAGCCATATATATACGAGCTGTCTTTAGGATTTAAAAAATGTATCTATTTTAAGACGTTTAGTGAATTTCTTGACGGGAAACGGTGAAGTGGCAATCGGGGGTGATACTGATCCCAGCGAAAAGTATATATCGCCAACTGTTTTAACCGATGTTAAACCGAGCGATCCTATTATGCAACAAGAAATTTTTGGACCAATTTTGCCCATGGTAACTGTAAACAACGCGTATGAAGCAATAAAGTTTATAAACGAACGGTGAGTATTCTAAATTTTTTTGTCCAAAACGACTCACTTTCCTTGAAGTTGAGTGACTCTATTACTATTATGTAAAATATTCTTCACTATCTTGCAGCACTTTACAAAGGTTTGATAGAATATAAGGTGGCGAATTCATAAAATTTTGTTTAATTTTGAAATTGAAATGTATTTTTATATATCTTTCATTATGCAATTGTGAAAGAAGTTATATAGTATTGATATCAGCTGTAGTGACAGCAATATATATGATATCTTATTTAAATGCTAATATTTAAGATAACGCAGTATACACTACCGACACATTTTCTAAAATGATTTTTTTTTTATTGTCTACTCAGCAATTGGCCACTTACGTTATACGTATTCACCAAAGACAAGGGTGTGAGTGAATTATTTATAAATCAAACTAGTAGCGGTGCCGTGTGCGTGAATGACACGATAATGCAATATGCTGGTGAGTCGCGAATACCAAAATTGAGATGGGGAGTAATTGGTTGATTGGATTGGATGTTAGTATTATATATGTTCAAAATTATCTTTTCTTGCTTTATTAACAATTCTTGCTTTGGATGTGGTTTCCGACTTTTCAGACACTTTGTATAATTAATGACTATTTCAATTATTTATTGCCAGTGATTTTATACTAAATTTTTGTTGAAATCATATATCTTCGTTTGTAGTGTACCGCTTTAGTATACAATATTGTACAGGACGAGATAACGCACATGTATAAATACTTGATGATATCATATCGGGAAACTGCGTTATCATTATTTTAGCTCAAGTCTTACCCGTTTTCATTGTGCCAAGAAAATTGTATGAAAAAGTAAATCATCTTCGATTTCATGAGAGCTTTAATTCTATTGGTACATAATTGCCTTTGAATTAAAGTAAACGTTCATAAATAGTTCAGTCCGTCCTATGAAGTTTATGTAGAGATGGGCATAATTAATGATTATTAAATAATACATACAGAACAATTGAATGGTATGAAATATGATTGTACCAGAATTTTATGAGATGTATATATTTATTTGCAATATTTTGGAGTATTCTATAACTGTTGTTTGTGTATATATTATACAGGGAGAAGCCTTTAGCGATGTATCTATTTAGCAACAACAAAGCAGATATATCTTTAATTGTGCAGAATACGTGTAGTGGTGGTTTGGCTGTTAATGATACGATAATGCATATCGCAGGTATATGTTGAATACAAAACATTTAGTTAATCAATATTCAAATATTTACATAAATTTAAAATTATTTACTGATGGAATACTAACCTTATCATAAGTTTTCTAATTGGTTTATTTCAAAAAAATTCTTTCTGTGTATCACCCATTTTTGGAAATTAGCTAATGAAATTGTCTTACGGTGGAGGACTTGCACGGTTTCTTTTTTATATTGAGTGAAATGCAATTGGGTGTTTGTGAAAATTAAAATTGGCATTGTGATAGTAGTAGTTTAGTGTAATTCATATTGTATGTCAATATATATAATTAAATATAATTAAATTGTCCCATTTTTATAGTTGATACTTTACCGTTTGGTGGGGTCGGAGCGTCTGGCATGGGCGCATATCATGGGAAGTACACGTTTGATACATTCGTACACAAGAAAGGTTGTCTTATAAAAAATTACAATAAGTTGGGCGAATATTTGGGATCGTAAGTAACTAATGATCTAGATTATTTTATTATCCGAAGAATGTTTTTGGACCTTTTTAATTTGTATTACAGAGCTCGTTATCCGCCTTACACCGAGAAGAAGTTGTCCTTCTTGTCTTTACTGATGGCTAAGCGACCTGATATTGCAGGAATGAAATATTTGCCACACTTGATAATGTTTGGTTTGGGTATTGTCGCCACCATCGGTGTTAAGGCAGCCCTTAAGGTACATAAGACAGTACACTAATTTAATGGCTGTTTCACATTTTTAACTGTAGCTTGTATCTGCTGCTTTTTATTTTGAGCACAACAAAGCGAGTGATCCCTTTTTTTCAAATTCATTTCCGCTCTTTCCAAAAAGTTATCATTATGGTGATGAATTTTTAGTGGGAATCATTCCACTTGAATATTTATAGCAGGCTATAATATATATCAATATTTGATCTCTCTATTCATTAGATGAATACATTGTAATCGTAGTTTTTGCTCGATTTGAAATATAACGCATAGACTTTTTGAAAGATAATCCAAGGTATTTGACGGTGTTATATTACGGCAATTGTGAAAATAGTGTCTTACGCCAGTTTAGTTAGGTTTGAAATCGAGTAATTTGATGATATACAGATTATACGATTGGGAATTTGTGATAAATAGCAAAAGCTGCTAAAGTTTAAATGAAAAATCGTGATGTAGGTTACTATTAATAAGTTTTACTAGTGTGGCTATCACGACAAAGCGAAACTATAATGTTAAGGATTAAAAACAATAGCTTACACAGTGTACAAAGCCTAGTTCGCACAAGTAATGCTTAACATCACTCACATTCTGTTTTGATATTTTTACACTCGTTGCACAGTATAAAAATTGGTAATAGTCAACAAAGTAAATCATCGTAAACGGTGCTGGTACGGGAAGCAGTTAATTCAGATAGCCATAGTAACAAGTTCAATTAGAATAATGTTTACCATATACTATAATACCATATAATTTATAGAATTGAATACCCAAGATTATTAAAATTATAACGTATGAACAAAATGGTTCTTCGTTTGAAAAAATTAAGTGATTGTCTAGGTGTAATCTATATTGGGCTCTTATAATATGGTATAGGCATAGCATACGGTGTTAATTGCAAAAAATAATGTTCATTTTATTAGATATTTACTTACTGCTTCAATCAACTTTTTCATCCTTTTATGGAATTGAATAATTACATTAGATGCATTTACGGTGTAAAGGTTCATCCATTTAATAGATTTCGCTTCCAAGTGCAACTCCTAAGATAGCGATTCTTTACTTTCGAATAGTAGCTTGACGTTACGCACAATTAAAAATCCGATGCTGTAATTATTCCGACAATAAAGACACTACTTATCATTGTACACCTCGTCTACACCCTTTTCTCTTAAAATATTCGACCATTCTCAATACAACGGTGGAAATAAACATTTTACTCTCGCCACAAATTTTCTTAATAGAAATGAAATTTAAATTTACCGCAATTTATGAATCCTGGTGGCGCTCTCATCGGTTTTCTACCTTCAGTTACGTAAAAAACAATATTAAATGATCCTTCATGTCAGTACAGTCGTTTGCCAATTATAGTTCTCATCTTAGTTTATCGCAACTATTCCTTTGTTACTGAATGTACTCACTGTGTGACTGTGGCATTCACAATTGTCAAAAATATTAATTTACACAATAGTAGGAAGATATTACTCACGCCGTGAGTCATTCACAACCTGTTCTTAAACTGGAAAGAAATGTATGCTAAAACATGAATTCTTGCAGGGTTCTGGCTACGAAGAGGAGCAGATATAGGACGGTGTCTAAATGTTAATAGGAGCAGTACGGATTACAGCCTTTATATCCTCCTCTTAACAACAATTGAGGAAGCATATTAACACCTTAATTGATATTCTAATTCGTCCACATTGTGATTATTACATTTATGTTGTCACAGCATTTTATAGAGCTTTGACAAATATCCGATATGCATAATACACAATTTTATATTATATTTTTTATCAATGAACATTTAAAACGTAAAGCAAGCACATAGATTACAAAGCGGTGATATGATCATTAGGCAATAGTATTGTGGAACAGTTATATTTGTATATTTCTATAGCAAACAAAATAATTATATATTTCGTGTTATACGTAAAAGCATTATTCAACGTATACTCCTATTATATCCTTTTATTCTTTAAGCGTATTCATATCCATACTCCTTGAATTACGTGTTTTAGCAATGCTCTTTCAATTCCAATTCAATTAGTAAATTAAATGAGATCTGAATATCAAGTACGTATATGTTTCCCACGAGTATCACTTTACAACTTTACAGCTGCACTGTTTTTCGTATAAAATGTCCCGTAACATCTTTAAATAGATATAATTTAAATGTGTAGAACATGAGTTACCGTCATTCGACATCTTTAATAAATGAAGATTCTTAAGGCGCATTGACGTGGCGTGGTTATCCTGTGATTATCTTCAATAAGTGCACACAGTACGTCGCGTGGAGATTCAATCAGATATTCAGTCACGTATACTGATATGTAAATTGTATGACAAGGCACGCGATAGACGCGCTATTAGAACTTCGAGTGATACAGTTTAACAGGGAGAACGTTCTTTGTTGATTTTATTCCTCTATGTTCAGTTGCGAATTTTTCAATTGCACTTCTGCAATCAAAATGATTGATTATTCGGTAGCTTGAAATCATATAGTGACTGTAATCACACTTAATTACAGTGACTTAAATCATACAGTGACTGTAGAGAGACTGTAACGAGCCGGACGATCGATGTGACATAGGTTCTGCTCTATTTGCATCAGATAGTTTAAAATTACATAGTAGGGAACTTCCTAACTGCAGCTGTGCGCGAATGCTCTGTGAATAATTTGTCGAATACGAGGTAGTATAAGCTGAGGCGAAATGAATGTCAATTATGTCAAGGGGCTTTGCTGCCTGTGTGAAATTATAGATTATGAATTAGGAAATCGTGAAGGACAGTCAAAGATATTTCTTGCTAGAAGAATATTACAGCCGTGCGCGCTATTACGTAGGAACTATTACATCGGTTGGCTTATCGTGCGTTTTCGAAGGTACGCGACGATTCTTGATACGCATTTTCGTTTTTCTAGGAAGCAGTATAAGTCTTATGGGCTCTATCATTTACTCTAAGGCTATTTGTCATATTTCCTCTCATTTCTAAAAGACTGTCGTTGTGCGTAATTTTCAATTGTATAGAATTTGTATGAGCGTTGGGTCATAAAAAAAAAGATCGAGGTATATAAACCGCGCTATATATTCTACATCTTTACGAGAATCACACAAACATTCAGACGACCAGGAAGTAATAGATTTCACAGATATCGAATTTTAACAACAAAACAATGGATTTACGGTTCTTGCTATTTGTATTTGTCTGTGTTGCACGATGCGACGATGCAGATGGCTTGTCTGCACAATTTTTACAAGATTATTTTGCTGATAAATTTATACGTCAAATTGTTGTATTTGCATGTTATAATCATCTTGGTACGTATATAAGGCCTGTTTTAATTCATATACATACGTATGTATGTCATTATGGAACTAATTTGTCTTTTTAAACAGAAAGAGTGAGTTTATCTAGACAATTAATGTTGTCCGACACAGAGCTGTCTTACGTTTCAATTTCGGAAAATATTAACATGAAGACAACTTTAGCAGTGAATTACTATAAGCTTGGTATAGTTCTCGATTTGGATTGTACAAAGAGTGAGATAATCTTTGACAAGGTTTAAATGCGAAATTTCTATGTGGTCAATGTGCTGTGAAACTCGTATTAACGATAACAAAATTTTAATACTAGTTTCAAAAGGAACGTCTGCCCTATAACGAATCTTATTTTTGGCTGGTGATATCCAAAGATTCTACGCCCCCGATGGAAATTCTTCGGAAACTTCCTCTGACTGTGGAGACAGAGTTTACTTTGGCACTTCATCACGATGAAATCTATGTACTTTATGACGTTTATAATCCAAGTTATCGTCACGGTGGTCGTTTAAATGTTACTTATATGGGCGTTTGGAATTCTCTTGATGGCCTCTTTATACAGCTTACCCAGTACAAATACAAAAGACGTGCTGATTTTCAAGGCTTACATCTCAACTTTTCGATCACGGTATGTTTTAAGTGGAGGTTTTTATCATGCAGAAGTAGCGTCTGTTACAATTAATCATACAATTGTGAATACTGATACAGCTATCGAATCCGCCTATACCGGATTTAATGACTTATATCTCCAATCCTATTAATCGTCATCTTGATACAATGCATAGATTTAATTATGCTCTTCTGCTACAGCTGCGAGATTACTATAATTATACGTAAGGATTTTTTCTAATGAGTTTCGTCAAATTGCGTGGAAAAATTTAACGGAGAAA
Source organism: Trachelus iudaicus (assembly GCA_030142595.1). Classification (NCBI taxonomy): domain Eukaryota; kingdom Metazoa; phylum Arthropoda; class Insecta; order Hymenoptera; family Cephidae; genus Trachelus; species Trachelus iudaicus. The sequence continues at coordinate 270,720 of JARQTH010000409.1, read as the reverse complement.
TTCGTGAATTATGATTTTTATCGATATCGTGTGATCTTATATAGAATGATTTTGACGCGATCAGAAACTTGGGGATATTTAATAAATGGTAGTTTTAACGGGATGCTGGGAGATATGATTAAAGGACTTGTTGACGTGGGTGTAACTCCACTGCAATTTAAACGCGAAAGAATCGACGTTGCTGAATATACAGTACAGACTTATTTGGCCAGGTAACTTCCTATATATATATTTTTTGAATATATTATTTGCTATAGTTTATACATATATATATATATAGGTATATATTTAGGCCTGCCTTCCTTTTCCGTCATCCGAAGAAGGCCAGCGTACGCAATGGATTTCTAAAGCCATTCAGGGAAGAAGTTTGGTGGATCGTTGTAGCAGTAGGATTTACATACTGGTTAATACAATGGTTAACCAGTGAATTGGAATTATATTACAGCAAAAGAATGCCTTTTAGTAAAATAAATTTACAACTGGGTTTAGAAACTGGTTTTATTTGTATGGCAGCCATTTCTCAGCAAGGTATGTGAAAATGATGATTTATAATTTTCGAATGACATTAATATTATTTAGTGGTGTTTATTCTCGTCATACAGGCTTAGCCGACAGTCCGAGATTGTACTCAGGCCGAATAGTGTTTTTGTCGTTATTTTTTTGGGCATTATTGCTTTATCAATTTTATTCAGCAAGTATAGTTGGTTCACTACTGGCAGAGCCACCTCGTTATATAAATGACTTGAAAGATCTTCTGGAAAGCAATTTAGAAATTGGCATTGACGACATTGCTTACAATTATGACTTCTTCGCGGTAAGTTTTTTTTAGCTAAGTTACATATCTACAATTTTAAAATGTCACAGTCAAAGGGTGTGAAGATCATGAGACATCTGACTTGCATAACTATTGTATTCGTGTTTATGCTATCGTAATGTTGCTGATATGTTCCCGTTACTTATTGCCTTGCTGAATAGATATTAAAAAATACTTGACGTGTATTATTTGTACAAATCATTTTCAGACAACAAGTGATCCCGTCGCCTTAGAACTTTATAAGCGGAAAGTGGTGCCTAATAAGTATAGAAAAAAGTCGGCCTTTTATAATCACACAGAGGGATTGCGAAAAGTGAAGAAAGGTGGTTTTGCCTTTCACGCAGACGTGAACACTGCGTACAAGATCATTAAGGTACGTATTGTCTTTCACTGAATGTAAATGGATGGATTAGATATCCCCGTGTGTTCTCTGCCGCGTAATTCTGATATGCAGAGTATATATCTATATACAGCATTTCAATCGGTAAAGTTTATTTGTAGGGGGTCTTTTAAACTCCGACTGTTGTGACACCATAAGATGTTCAGTTTCTTTACCTCTTTAGTTTACAGTATCAGATGGTATTTGTTTAATCGTTTAGATGATACGTCAGAATTTCTCATTGTAGGATACATTCTCGGAAGATGAAATTTGTGATTTGATGGAAATTGAGTTATTTCCAGCTAAGCACGTTGCCACTGTGACTAGCAAGCATTCTCCGTTTAAGAAGATGGTGACTTATGGGTTGGTTTTTAAATTGATTACCAATATTGGATCAAAGGAGAATTGTCATTCAGTCTTAATTTTATTATTTTTTAATTTATCTGCATACACATCTGTTTATAGAATGAGACAAATTATGGAACATGGACTTTCAGAACGTTTGCTGTATGTGTGGAAATATAGACGACCAACTTGCCCAAAAAGTCATAGTTCTGCACCTGTTCCTGTAGCATTGGGAGAGTTTTTTCCAGCTATTTTGTTTCTGTTGATGGGTTTAATTATGGCTGTTGCTGTTTTGGGCGTGGAGAATTTTTGTAAACGTTACAGGTATCCTGAGTAACTTTCGTATAATACATACATATATGATACCAAGTTTTAGAAATCAGGCAGATATCAATATGTATATTCAAGGGCACTCCTAATCCTAATAAGATCTAATCTAAGTCTAAGTAAGTTCAAGATCTAAGTAATTTCACTATGGCAGGAGTATAGATGAAGTAAGTAATTCAAAGAGAAATTTAATTTTTACACTTATCTTGAAAATATGAATTATGGATTTATGTCATGGATAAGATAGTTTTGTAATAATTATTACATTAATGCATTACTCAATAATTATTTAGGTAATTATAATGATTCTCGTATAGTAAGTAATTTAAAAACAATACAGATATAAAAACATATGTCATTAAGAATTATTCTGTCACATAGCAATATTATAAACCTGAAAGATAGATTGTAATGATAGTTTAAAACACTTAGTTGTTATATTATTGAGTGATAAGGTTTTTTAAACGATTCAATCATTTGTTTTTCCATAATCGTGACCATGCCGTTTTAAAATGTTATGGATCTTTGACAATTTAGAATATGTGGATTAATGTTATTACAGCGTATCGTCGCTTTCCTGAATGTAATCATCTTCACGGTATATCAAATAAATAGTAATTGCACCTGCAATCATTTTCATGCACGTTTTACATTTGAGTAAAAACACGTCAAACCGGAGACCTTTTTTTCATCGATCCTTTCGATTATTGTGAATTTTTTTAACGGATTCTATGGGTGAAATAAATTGATCAAACAATTTTTTTATCTTCAATATTTCGAACGTTATTCCAAGTTGAAAATTGCCCAAAATGCCAAAAACCGCCACACACGCTCTACTTCAAATAAACATATCGTAGGTTCTATTTGTCTGATCAATTAGTCCCTGGGCTCATTCAAAAGAGCTGGGACTGGGCTTACATTTCATGCTGCTACACATTTCATTATAGCAACAATTGAAGATTTTTATAAATAATTAATTTTGAAATACCATTTTCATCACCAAAAACGCGCTGTAAAATACCAAAAAAAATACGAGCGTATTCATTGATAAATTTTCTATAAGATAGGTGAGTTTCAAATTAGAGAATTAATGGAGAGTATTTTTAAATATTAATAATCGAGCGGAGGCGCGCGAACACGAAGGGTCCGCTATGTGAGAGGGTCCTTTTCAGAGACTCTACTAGACGAACGTGCGTTGGGACTATCTACCTGCATTGAACGCCAGGCTGGCACGTCTTCGTTCGAATATTAATATTAAAAAAATACTCTCCATTAATTCTACAATTTGAAACTCACCTCTCTTATAGAAAATTTATCAAGGAATATCCTCGTATTTTTTTTTGAATTTTACAGCGCTGTTTTGGTGATGAAAATCGTGTTGGAAAATTAATTATTTATAAAAATCTTCAATTTTACATTCTGGTTTTAAATTAAGAAAATGTTTTATAGGCTTAAACAATGCTTCGAATCGTTTACAATTATTACACTGGACATGAACAATGTTAAAATTGAAAGAGTTAGTCGACAGGAACAAAATCAAATTACGACGATATTATATTGCCTATGAAAGTGTCTTAAGACGTTAAATCGATGACTCATGGGAATGAAAATAAAATTTATTCATATCATTTTTTGTTAATCACTGCACATTTTTTTTCAAGTTTGGGATACAAGTTTTTTTTTATGTAAAATTGCACGATACCTACACGTATATTATATCCACCATATATAAATACAAGGTCAAACAGGTTTACCTTGAGGCAGCGTCATACGGGTTATGCAGATGAATTTCATTCATTTATCCTCGCATCAAATAAATTTCATGCAGCGTTGATGTTACCCAGAAGTATTATATGTCTCTAATTATTTACCTATATATTTAAACTCGATTGTTCTTCGTAAAATGCATTTATTCGTCTGTAATTTTAGGCTCACAAATTGGTATGTGTACAAGCCCAGGTTTATACCTTATTTTATTTTTATTGAATGACTCCTTATACTTATTGAACTAGACTGCCGCCAAAGTGGTACTAGTGGTTTAGCAATTAAAATATAAACATGCATGAAAAATATTTCTAAGGCAAATATTCTTTTTAAATAATCTTTATAATTCCTCGAACTTCAAGACAAGTCGTGAATTTTTTTTCCTTGTTTAGCATTACTGTATTAACGACCAATATATTATTCCATTGAGATATTTTTTTTTAACGTGGCAATATTAACATACCTATTATTTTATTATGAAAATTTTTGCAGTAAAAGAATCCATTCGAGATCAAAAGTACACTTTCGACAGTATAGACACGTTCGGTTGATATTATTTTTAATTAAATATGTCTGGCAACGTGCCACATCAAAGTAAAAGGTACGTGATTTAACAGTTTATTTATGAAAATATTATTCTTTGTAAGCAAGACGTGGTCCATATACACAAAGGATAATTACAGCTCGAAATTGTCATAGCCTTCGTGTAAGTGAGACAGATGGGTACTTGGCATTAAAAAAGATAACGCGTATGTCAGCGAAAACCCATATGGAATATACGATTACCCGTTTAATTCAGTGTCTACGCGTTGTTATTTTAATTTTCCTCTTCCGGATTAATGAATACCTATAAACATGGAGTGGGGCCTTTATAAAGCAGCGAACAAAAAAATTTTTTTAACAGTGACTATTACAGTACTTCGCCGAACATATTAGAACAGTGATAGAACAGTCAGTATAGATAGCCATTGAGCGAATTTATTCGATCTGTATAGGAATCGTATTTCGTATCTCTATGGGAATATGATTGGCGTTTATGTCCTCGTGTTGGCGGTCATTGGCTGTAACGCAGTTTACGCTGATGACTTTTACAGCAATAAATATGACAATGTAAATGTGAATCATATTTTAAAAAGCGAACGGCTTTTGCAACGTTATATTTTCTGTTTACTTGACAAAGGATCTTGTACATCTGATGGTCGCTTCTTTAAAGGTAACATTTTGTCCTCAATTAATTAAAATATTAAACCGTTTGATGGACTTTTTAATTAATGATAATTCTTCTTTCTTTTTTGATGCTAATCTATTAGTTTACAATTTAAGTATGCTTGTCAGTTAATTAAAGTACGGATATTGTAAATTATAATTGCGGCAAGTAAGTAATTGAGCTTTAATATAATGTCTATTATAATTTGTAGAAATATTGCCTGAGGCTTTAGCAACGAATTGTTCAAAATGCAACATGAAGCAAAGAGAAATAGTGAAAACCGTGACTTTGCATCTAATGAATAATAAGCCTGACCACTGGCGCGAATTTGTGGAAAAATACGATCCGGATAACAAATACAGAGCTTCCTTCCTAAATTTCATAATGTCAAGTTGAATACAAATAGATTAATAATTAATAGAAGGTCGCTATGATATTAAAAAATTTATTATCTTTCGCTTGAATTCGCTAAAAATGTTATTCTACACTGTAATTTATTAATGGACTTATAAATAAAAGAAATTTCCTCAATTGCCATTTCTATAATATTATAAAGTATTGTTTTTCCTTACACGATTCATGACTATTAATTATCATCAAGATGATTTCATTAAACCAATTAGAATCTTAATCGCATGGATTTCATTTTGGGAAATAGGTTAGAAACACAGACATTTTTTAAAAATATTATTAATAGTGCACTTTTCTGTTTAATACCTTCCTATGTATGATATTTCGAAAATATTACTTTTAACGCTTATGCATGTGATCGAAGACGAATTAATACGTAAAATCATAGAAACGTATCGAAACAACAATTTAGCTCACAATTTTCTTCTTCTTGGCAGCTTCTACGAATATCTCAACTGCCTCTTTCCACTCTTCCGGACGATTTTCTGTGTACCATACAACCACTTTATCGAACATGATCTTTTGCCTTTCGGTGCATTTCTTACACTGCGTTATGAGTGCTTCGGGAAAATGTTCTAAGTAAACAAATTCAATAAATATTTATATGCTCAATGAATGACTGTTATGAGATAGAAAAAATATTCAGATCTGAATGTACAAACCTGCGAAGAATTTCGAATCAGCAGTCACGCAAGGTCCGGTCCCAGTAAAACATTTAAAGTATTGCCCGCGCAGTCGATCGTTGGCTAAAATTTCATCAGCGTCAACGTAATCGTACTTGTCCGAATAAAGTTCGACATTCTCGCTTGACACAATGGCCACGGCGATTGTGACCACGAGTAAAACTATACAGATGGTACGAGACATTATTCTTATCGTGTCGATCTCCTTGGACAGTACTAAGGATCCTCCCTGTGATCTTCCATATTTATACGTGCTGTTAAAGATCGGAATTTGCTGCGCAATTCGTGTGGTACTCCTACTGACTATCTCGTAACGATCATAGTTCTTGCGATCGTCGATATTCATGATGTTTGTACAAAAAATATAATCAAACCTCATTTCATTCATTATTCTAATTGATCTTGGCTCTGATAACTCATTGTGTAAGATCGTGTGCTCTGGATGTTCTTTTTAATCTTTATTGCAGTAAGTATATAGAAACCTGTTTTGTGGAGATGTAAAGCTTGTTTGATGGACTGGCGTATTTTGTTGTTTTTATTTTTATAGTTGTTTCCATTTTTACCATGTCTTTTCGAGGTGACGATTTGCATTTGGAATCAACGTGATAGTACTTTTAATCTACAGGTAATCTACTATTACAGTGACTCTCACATGGAAACATTTCAATATTTATTCGCAGTTATTATTCGTGTCTTTGATTTTGACTGTAGCAATGAATAAATATTTGTCCGAAAAATACGTCAGGACCTATCATTGAAGATCTGCAAATAGACATTTAAGAAAATTCTGTTACGAATACACGCAAGGGACTTATTCAAAGATTCATTGATTGTGTATTATGATTTGTAAAAAATCTCATAAAATATTCGTATTGACGTATCTCATCTCATTATAGAGCATTAATGGAAACAATTCCATCGCGCGATTGTATCAATAATATAACCATTTTCCGTCACGCGAAGATACTGGATCATGGCTTTGAAACGTCAATGAACTTTCTTGCATTTAGGAAAATTATTATTCACGTAACTAAAGTGTGTTGGATATTAATCAAACAGTGACGTACAATATATTTGAACTGCAATGTAATGTTCAGTAGTAAGGGTTGGTTTTACTAAAGTTAACTGATGATATCAACCAATTCTAGATCCAATATTCTAATCTCGATATTTAAACCTCAGTTAATTTTGGCTTTCAAATTCTTCGTGTATCTCTCGTATAAATCGCTTGTAATGGGTTTACCTTTGCTAGAAATAGTATACTGTACTGCAAGTGTTGAAAGTAGCGATATCCGTCCAGTGTGAAGTTGGCAGCATGAGCCGAGAACTCATGCTGATTCACACTAGTACGAGCGTCAATGCAGTATGAACCGAGGTGAGTTGTCGATACACGATATTTTTGGTAATTCCTGTGAAGGAAAGTTTTATTTGAGATGCAAGCGAGTGGAATAAAAAAGGCTGATGGCGCCATTGAGAGCGCGCAATATTGAGTTATTTTGAAGAGTCCATGCGTGAAAAAAGCTCTAGTCTTAAAAATAGAGTATTACAAATGTAATTATGTGCTAACTTTCTTAACTGTTCGGAAATGAGACATCTCACGCAATCTGCACAGGTTTCGAAAATTAAACTTTTCAAGCAGCCGTTACAAAAATAAAGTACACCAAAACTGGTCAATTTGAATGGAAAATATAATCGACTGAAAACGTATAAGCAAAATTCATACTTCTGTGACAAATTTGAATGCAGAAAAAATGTTTAGAAATATGAATAATATGCCTTAAAATTTCATAGATCAAACGATGTTAGAATATTGACAATAATGAAATAAGTGAATCATTGATACTCTGACCGCAATTGTCGCATTAGTTCTTGGTAATATTTTGCATTATTTATTGCTCGTAGCAGTACGGAATGAAATACTTAATTCTAGTTATATTATTAAAAAATAATAATTCCGTTTATGGAATTATTAAAACGAAATGTAGTCTAAAATATACATTAAACAATTCTGTAATTGAAGTCATTATTATGAGCATATTGATAGTTTATTGTAATTATACTATGTGTAGTAGAAGTCGTAATATTACTAATACATTCATACTGTAAACGTTAAACGACATTTTTATTTATGTTGTGCCACTATTTTCAATGATAATGCAGAGTTTCAGTGTTGCCATCTATTGGGAAGCACCTACTCTACAACCAGTTGCAGCTGTTTATATCAGGGAGTCGAGACCGTCGAGAATTTAGCATCAAAAGATCAAAATTTATATGCTTTTAATCAGGGACTGCAACTGAAAGAAATATCGGATCGATTTCGGTGTTCACAATGGCAAAAGCTTGAATTTCGGTTTCAGTTTTCGATTTTGGGTTATTCATTCAATCATTTTCGTTTACGGTTTTCAGTTTCGGGTTTCGAATTTAATAGATTTCTGTTTCGGTTTTAAAAAGAGATAATTTTTGTTGAATCTAATGAATAATAAGCCTGACCACTGGCGCGAATTTGTGGAAAAATACCATCCGGGTAACAAATATAGAACTTCCTTCCTAAATTTCATAATGTCCAGTTGAATAAAAACATAATAATAATTAATGGAAGGTTGCTATGATATTAAAAAACTTATTATCTTTCACTTGAATTCACTAAAAATTGTATTCTACACTGTAACTTATTGATGGACTTATAAATAAAAGAAATTTTCTCAATTGCCATTTCTATAATATTAAAAAGTATTGTTTTTCCTTACACGATTTATGACCATTAATTATCGTCAAGATGATTTAATTAAAGCAATTAGAAACTTAATCACATGGATTTCATATTAGGAAATAGGTTAGAAACACAGACATTTTAAAAAATTATTATTAACAGTGTATTTTTCTGTTTAATACTTCCCTATCTAAGATATTTCAATAATATTAGTTTTAACGCTTATGCATGTGAACGAAGACGAATTAATACGTAAAATCATAGAAACGTATCGAAACAACAATTTAGCTCACAATTTTCTTCTTCTTGGCAGCTTCTACGAATATCTCAACTGCCTCTTTCCACTCTTCCGGACGATTTTCTGTGTACCATACAACCACTTTATCGAACATGATCTTTTGCCTTTCGGTGCATTTCTTACACTGCGTTACGAGTGATTCGGGAAAATTTCCTAAGTAAACAAATTCAATAAATATTTATATGCTCAATGAATGACTGTTATGAGATACAAAAAATATTCAGATCTGAATGTACAAACCTGCGAAGAATTTCGCATCAGGAGTCACGCAGGGTCCGGTCCCAGTAAAACATTTAAAGTATTGCTCGCGCAGTCGATCGTTGGCTAAAATTTCATCAGCGTCGACGTAATCGTACTTGTCCGAATAAAATTCGACATTCTCGCTCGACACAATGGCCGCGGCGACTGTGGCCACGAGTAAAACTATACAGATGGTACGAGACATTATTCTTATCGTGTCGATCTCCTTGGACAGTACTAAGGATCCTCCCTGTGATCTTCCGTATTTATACGAGCTGTTAAAGACCGGAATTTGCGCAATTCGTGTGGTATTGCTTCTGACCATCTCGTGACCATCTTCGTCCTTGCGGCCGTCGATATTGATGATGTTTGAAAAAAAAATATAATCGAACCTCATCATTAATTATTCTGACAGAGTTTGGCTCTCTGATAACTCATCGTGTAAGAGCGTGTAGACTGTATATTATTATTTTTTAAATATACATTGCAGTACACAGAAACCTGTTTTGTTGAGATTTAAAGCTTGCTTAAATCGAATGGCATATTTTATTGCCTTTATTTTTATGGTTTGCATTTTTACCACGTCTTTTCGAGGTGACGATTTGCATTCGGAATCAACGTGATGGTACTTTTAATCTACAGGTAATCTGCTCTTACAGTGGCTGTCATATAGAAACATTTCAATATTTATTCGCAGTTATTGTTCGTATCTTTGATTTTCACTGCAGCAATGAATAAATATTTGCCTGAAAAATACGTCAGGACCTATCATTGAAGATCTGCAAATAGGTATTTAAGAAAATTCTGTTACGAGTAGACGCAAGGGACTTATTCAAAGATTCATTGTTGTGTATTATTATTTATAAAAAATGTCATAAAATATTCGTATTGACGTACCTCATCTCATTATAAACTATTACTTGAAATAATTCCGTCGCGAAATAGTAAAAATAATATAACCATTTTCCGTCACGCGAAGATACTGGATCATGGCTTTGAAACGTCAATCAACTTCCTTGCCTTTAGGAAAATTGTCATTTACGTAACTAAAATGTGTTAGGTATTAATCAAACAGTGACGTACAATATATTATGTACCACAACGTAATGTTCAGTAGTAAGGGTTGGTTTTACTAAAGTTAACTGATGATATCAACCAATTCTAGATTCAATATTCTAATCTCGATATTTAAACCTCAGTTAATTTTGGTTTTCAAATTCTTTGTGTATCTCTCGTATAAATCGCTTGTAATGGGTTTACCCTTGCTAAAGAATAGTATACTGTACTGCAAGTGTTGAAAGTAGCGATATCCGTCCAGTGTGAACTTGGCAGCATGAGCCGAGAACTCATGCTGACTCACACTCATTGACGCGTACGAGCGTCAATGCAGTATGAACCGAGGTGAGTTGTCGATGCACGATATTTTTGGTAATTTTTGTGAAGGAAATCTTTATTTGAGAAGCAAGCGAATGGAATAACAATGGTCCATGGTGCCAATGAGGGCGCGCAATATTGAGTTATTGTGAAGAGCTCATCCGTGAAAAAAGCTCTAGTCTTGAAAATAGAGTATTTCAAATGTACTTATGTGCTAACTTTCTTTCTTTACTGTTTGGAAATGAGAAACCTCACGGAATCTGCACAGGTTTCCAAAATTAAACTTTTCAAGCAGGCGTTTCAAAAAAAAATTACATAAAAACTGGTAAATTTGAACGGAAAATATAATCCACTGAAAACGTATAAGCTAAATTTATACTTGTGTGAAAAATTTCGTTGCGGAAAATAAGTATGAAAAACTTTTGAGTAAAAGAAATGTTGAAACATATGAATAATATGCTTTAAAATTTCATAAATCAATCGACGTTAGATTATTGACAATAATGAAATGAGTGAATTTTTGATACTCTGACCATAATTGTCGGATTGGTTCTTGGTAATGCTTTGCATTATTCATTGCACGTAGCAGTACGGAATGAAATACTTAATTCCAGTTATATTTTCAAAAAAGAATAATTCCGTTTATGCAATCATTAACAGGAAATGCAGTGTAAAGCATACATTAAACAATTTTGTAATTAAAATCATTATTACAAATATATCGATAGTCAATTGTAATTATACTATCTGTAGTATAAGGGTGCTGTCAAATGTATAGAAGACAGAACAGGAACGACAGAATCGGACAAATAGTTTGGTGGAGGTTGACCAATCCTCTTCGTTCCGGAAATGTCAAACGATGCCCGGTTCCCCATGTAGAAGAAAAGACGAAAATTCGGAAAGTGTAAAAATCAATTTTCGTTCATTAAAATGAATAATAAGGACACATATTGTTAGAAAAATCATTAAATATTAATTATCTATAAGATTGTATAGATTGAAATGCGAAGATTTGGAATTCGTAAGTTTCATGTTACGAATGTCTGCCCGTTTTTTTGAAAAATATGGTACATGAGGAACCCGGGCATCGTTTGGCATCTTCGGAACGAAGATGATAGGTCAACCCCCACCAAACTTTTTTTTCCGATTCCGTCGTTCCTGTTCTGTCTTCTATACATGGGCAGCACCATCGACAAATAGGTGTGGGCCCACGAGACAGGTAAGTACACAGATGAGTAGGGAGATGCTAAACGCTACGGCTTTAGGCGATATCAAAAGCATGGCGCTAAATCGTAGTGGTGAGTCCGGAAGTAGGATTTTGTGATCATCGCCTCCGTCGATAATGCGTATCCCGTGGTAGCCGAGTTGAACGTGATCACGAACGTATAGCTTGGGGGGCAAAGGTTCTCCGTTACTCACCAATGGTTTCCAAAGCAACCCTTAGAACGAGACCGGGAACTATAGAACTTCTCAAGAACGATTGAAAAAGACTATTGTTGAAACATTTTCAAGACATTTTTAAGAAAGTGGGGTGCCAACTTGACACCCGTGTAGCACCTCAATTTTTGAAAAATGTTTCATCAGTACTAACTTTACGTAGGTAAGATAAAAGCATTCGTACAGAAGCCCGGTAGTGACAATTATTGATTTCCTGGCACTTGGCCCTTTATGAGGGCATAAAGCCAAAAAGGAATAAGAAGGAGAAGGAAGAGAGAAGAAGAAAAAAATTAGTTGCACAGAAATATTGAATAATCGAAAAATTGAATAAAGCTTACCAAATACTAGTAAATATTATTGGATCTTGATTTACTTTCAAAATTTATTTAAAATATATAATTCAGCGTAAAAGAAAATCTCGAATCATATACGGAGTAGATAAAAATTGAATTGAAATCATAGAACATCGAAAGTAAATTACGTTCAAATTGAAACATTAATAAATTATGTGTTTGGAACATTAAAATAATTAATTAGGGGAGGTGGAGGAGAAGGATGCTGTTAGGACCGAGGGGAGTAAGAAACAGACAGAACTCATTTGTACTCTGGGATATTCGCATAAGGCAAAAGAATATCCAGGTCTTATAAGTGTTAAAAGATAATTTATTCGACAAATGCAATAATGATACAGTATATGGAGTGTAGGTGTACATACATATATGGCTTGGGAAATATTAGCAATTACAATACCATTAGAGATACATTAAATATATCACTGCAATATAATATACGTTTAATATTTTATATGCGCTACGACTTTGGACTTTTCCTTTTCCAAAGGACTTTTTAACAACTTAGTTTTGAAGGATATACTAATATAGTTTTGATGGAGTACACATAGGAAAGAATAGGAAATTTGAAAATAAAGTAGAAACGTTTGATGGCAGCAGCCAGGGAAGATGTTGTTGAAGGAAAAAAGAGGAAGATTGTTAAAAAGAAAGAGTGAAGAAGAGAGATGTTAAGGACTGAGGGATCAAGGAGCGAAGAAGATGCGTAAAACATATGCACGATGACTAGATTATTCTGAAGGAGCGAGAAAAGAGAACAGTGGAAAGAGTAAGAAAAGTAGGAAGTATAAGGAAGTGAAATGGGCCCCTCCTCGCCCGTTTCCGTGGGGTCCTGCCTCTCCACAAGGGAGGTACGACCTCTCCGAGTGTGTTTTTTTTTTAATTGAGGAAAACCCTCTGAGTCCTGCGGCTTTTGCGCACAGGACTAGGTGGAAAAAACCCTCATAGAGGGCCAAGTGCCAGGAAACCAATTGTCACTACCGGGCTTCTGCCGAGTGTCAAGTTGGCACCGCACTTTCTTAAAAATGTCTTGAAAATGTTTCAACAATAGTCTTTTTCAATCGTTCTTGAGAAGTTCTATAATTCCCGGTTTCGTTCTAAGGGTTGCTTTGGAAACCAACGGTGAGTAGCGGAGAACCTTTGCCCCCCAAGCTATACGTTCGTGATCACGTTCAACTCGGCTACCACGGGATACGCATTATCGACGGAGGTGATGATCACAAAATCCTACTTCCGGACTCACCACTACGATTTAGCGCCATGCTTTTGATATCGCCTAAAACCGTAGCGTTTAGCATCTCCCTACTCATCTGTGTACTTACCTGTCTCGTAGGCCCACACCTATATGTCGATGGTGCTGTCCCATGTATAGAAGACAGAACAGGAACGACGGAATCGGAAAAAAAGTTTGTTGGGGGTTGACCAATCATCTTCGTTCCGAAAATGCCAAACGATGCCCGGGTTCCTCATGTACCATATTTTTCAAAAAAACGGGCAGACATTCGTAACATGAAACTTACGAATTCCAAATCTTCGCATTTCAATCTATACAATCTTATAGATAATTAATATTGAAATTGAATTAATAGAAAATTGATTTTTACACTTTCTGAATTCACGTTTTTTCTTCTACATGGGGAAGAAAATTACTCATAAAATACAAATTTGTGCAAAAATCTCAAAGCCATTGTCAGGTCGATCCCTACCAGCATTGCGCTAATCATCTTGTACGTGATTGATTTATTCTTTTTAAAACCCGTGCGTGCATGTATGCGTGTGCGTGTACGATGCATATACATATACATTTCTCCAATAATATTTTTTCAAGATGTTCATGGTCGCAGCGCATTTGATTAAAAAAAAAATAATATTCGGTCGCGAACCCAGTATCACAGAGCTGCGAGGGTCCACGTGTCGCACGTATTTACAACCCAACGTGATTGGTAAATTCTTAGTTACTTCTTCTTAATTGCTTAGTTGAAGACTCCGCCATATTAGGCATTTATGCAGATACTAAATTTACACGCACGGGTTTCAGAAAGGATTAACCAATTACATTAGACTATTCTTTTTAAACCTTACATGCAATCGATTATATGTGTGTAAAATTCATGCGTGTAAACTTACTCAATGTCAGTAGATCTAAGTATATTCAGACAGAGTTTGTCATCCTTAAAAAGTTCTGATTTGCATAGTAAGATATCAATTGTCACTACCGGGCTTCTGTACGAATGCTTGCATCTTCTTGCATCCGAATAAGTATCTAGCCTTCAATAAACAGAGAAACTATGTTTCCAGCGCCCTCGGCTCATTTTCGAAATTTTACTTTTTATTTAAAGACGCTTTAATAAAATAAAAATCATATTGCGGAGCAAAATGGAGTAAATTGAGAGCAATGATTCATTAAGTAAACCATATGAAAATCTGCTTGGTTATTTGGAATAGCAATCAAATTTTTTTTCTTTAAATCAATATTTTTTAATCATTGTGTAATAGCAATGTAGAAATTAGAAAAAACATAAGGAGCATTTAAAAAGCAATTTTTAAAGCATTAACAACATACACATTTATCTTTCGATGCTAACTTCCCGACGGTGAATATGAGACTCTGTGCTGTGTCAATTACATGGTAACATGTGAAGTTCTTTTTCATGTTACCTTAATTATACTTGCAGCCAATTTGACATGAAATCTATTGTTGAACTAACTATGTGAACTGCATATTGTAATAACCAGTAATTATCGGTGACTGAAGATAGATAAAATAGACATCTGTGGATACCTTATATGAATTACCGACTGAAATACCAATGTTATGTATGTTCCGAAAGAAGATACCGCTTACTGCAGAAACCATGCAATCATCAGGCAGTTGTATTAGTAGAAATGAAAGTTCATATGTTTGAGACAGTTGTCACCACTAACTATGAGCCAAGAATCGGGCCATTTCCAACGTATGAACTTTCGTCCAACTTCTGTCTTCTCCGACGTGCGCCTGAGGATATGCAACCATGATGCACCAAAGTAGTTCGAATTGCCGATTGTTCAGTGTATATTATGATACAGTGTAATTCATTAAATTTCTAGTACAGTTGAAAAAATGAAAGTTGTATCGCGGTATCTATTAATTCAAGTACACTTGATTAAATAATTTGTTTAACGTCAAAATAAATATTTTTTATTATTCCATATGCAGCAATCATGCTAGAACGTGTAAAACCATTTATTGGTATTTCTAATTTGATATAAAAAGCATTAAACTCACCTTTCTAAACAAGTTTCAACTATGATGTTGATTGTACATATATGCGCATTAAAGTAAGTGACTGACTATAGTTGCTATTGAGGTCATGTTCAACAAGTAGGTTTAAAATACAAAAGTTCAATGACCTGTCAATCCAATGGAATTCATGATACCATAAGAACTACATATACATATAGTTGATTCACAATTTCAATGTATGTTTTGGACAGTTTGCAAACGATACAATCCTTGCCAAACACACGTTGTTTTACATAAAATCATGAAAATATGTATATGCTAAAATAGGCCAATACAATATTTAAGTGAAAGCAATGCGCATGCATAGTGAGATAAATTGTGTGCAGAGCCACGTGTGGTATGCTAAAGACTTCATTGTTTTGGATCTGTCAAAAACACGTGGTACTCGTGTATCGAATATACGTATCGGTTATTTGCCCTACGTCAAGTGCGCAAATATGATTGCAATTTCAAATAGCTTTCTCACTTTTGATTTCTCCCTTGAACCCGAATAAGGGCACGATCACAATTGGCACAATACGAATGTGAATGACATACGAAATAAGCTGTCATTAAACTATTGTCATGATTTAGTAGACGCAATAAAATCACGAGTGGATGTTCTGTAAGGCGGAAACAGGAAAACAATAAATACAGGATCTAGTCGTTTTTTTTTAAACTATAATAATTTCCGCAATGTGCTTTACTGGATAATGATACACTCCTCGATTATATTCTTTCAAAGTTGGGCGATATATACTCGGTGCATTGTTTATATGAATTTAAGTGAATCATAGAATTTCTATTATTAGACCAAGGAAATCTGTATTTTTTTTCTTTGTGAGATAAGTATTCATTGAACAACTGTATTTGTTAATTACAAAAGACTTTGTCGCAGGTGATCGATTTATCTCTTCAAGGTAATTTTTACGATAGATTTTATTGTTCCTATAAAGCACATTGAGAAAATAATTTACGAACACGGCTGCTCTTCCATGATTGTAATAACACAGTTCTCATACCGATTACCGCATTGCATGACAATCTTCAATTCTCCATCTACAGCCTTAGGAAGCTAGAAAATATTTTTAATAACCAAAATATAATATCACCGGTCTGTTATACGTAATATAACAGTTTTAATATAGCTTTAATAAAGTATTTGGTGTTTATAAAAACTTTTCGATATTAATTTACATTGAGATACAAACAAGTGATTTGGCAAATCTCGAAGGGCGGACTATAAGGGTCAATGACTTTGTGTATTAAGGTTCGCTTGAGGATTTTTTTTTTTAATTAACACTGGACGAGTGGCATACTTATTTAGTAAAACGACTATTTTATCATAGTCGTAACATAAATTTTATGCACTTTCCGTGTTATCATCGACCCTCAGGCAAAGAAATGTCATAAAGGGTTGGTATAGTATGTTACGATGGAAACTCGAGATTCTTTATAATCTCGACAAATGAGGCTCTTTTAAAAGATAAATTTAAAGTCTAATAGTTGCCGTTAAACTAACAATTGCTATAATTAACTGATCTTGTAACATATTATTTTGAGAAATTTTTTAATTTATTTCCCAGTCTGTCTGCGACTCGTTTCTGCAATACTATGAACTTTTGTCATCCTTCGAATAAAAATTGGATCATTATGGATGCTGCAAAGCAAAAGGAACGACTAATATTTTTTGGCAAGGATATACTGTTTACAGTGACGTAACTAACTTTTGATTACGCCATATTAACTGTCTGATATTTTTGTGAATTGCATTACAATTGAAGATTTATCATGGTCATCTATAATTACAGATATCTCGTAGCTTGAAATTTTTATTTTACTTCGTAGATAATCTTATTATGAAATTTAATCTAAATATATCCTGTAGCATTACAAAGATTCATCTGAAAAGGATGTTTGTGAACGAACATAAGAAAATAAATTAATACAACAAACGACTAGATTGATACGAAGCTTCTTTGAAACGCAGCTACTTATATAATCGATTATGATAAAAATCGATTCTCAATCGCAATATTATAAAAAATGCGAAAGTCATTACCATTACTATGCTCGTACGAATCATTTTCTTGAATTACGTTATAAGTCTATGGAATACCGTTATTTTAAGAAAATACCTATGAGATAACGCTGCCAAGAGTCCTTGAAGAGTTAACGAGGTTCTCCATAGGAACTTGGATGATTTCATATTCATTTTCGAAAGGGGAATATATAGGTACTTTAGAAATGTACGCTACGCCCGTGAGTTGGAGAAGTGGAAGAAGTTCAACCCTCAGCAGCATATAAAGTCGTAGCCTCGAGCTTTGTTCGGTTTACTCGTAATCGAGATGGGAGAGCGTTTGCTCGCGTTTACGTTAATTTTGTGCTTAGTGGTGATCGCCGTCCCAAAGGGAACACAGGGTTACCTTTGGCCAAGACATGACACGTATACGACACGCTGGGACAAAGTCAACGTGGATGATATCCTCGAGAGCAAGAGACTCCTTCGCTATTATTTTAATTGCCTGATGAATAAAGGTCCTTGCCCGCCGGATGGTCATGAACTCAAGAGTGAGTTTTTTTTCTTTTTTTTTTTAGGAATAAAAAGATTATGAATAAGGAGAAATATAACTAAGTTCACTGCACGATCAATTCGGCTATAATGTGAATTTTAATTGCTGACTATATCTAATGACATTTTAACTCGATCTCTGGAAGGCTATTGCACCCTATTCGATTAATTATAAGTTTTCTTGACCAGGTCAATGGTCTTGAAATAGCTTTGAATGGCTATACTAAGCGGACTGGGATTCTTTGCGCCATTCTTGGCTATTGAAATGTTACACCTTGATAAATGTTTGCTGGTTTTTTCTTGGGATGTATATATATATATATATATATGTTTTTCGAAAGATTCTTGTACATTATTTGCATCATTGCACATCTATTTTATGTTTCTGCATACTATTAATTTATATGTAAAGTATATGCGGCAGAGATTGCGTTACTTTTACTTGTACCCTAATTTTCATCAAGGTTGTTATATTTAAAAATGTTGAAGGAGTTTCTTGTTTCATCAACGTAACGCTTCCTGTTACTATTAACTACGTCGTGAACGGTTTTTTTCTGTGTCGACTTTCCCTAACATTGTTCTCGTTTTCCGGGTCGTAAAAGTTAAGAAAGTCGTCACATCGACGGCCAAGGTGAATTATCCGAGCATTTACTGTAGATACAGTACCTTATTATATATTTGAATTAAGTTTTGGAGAATCGAAATTATTATGAAGCCCATCTCGATTCAGCGCTCTTTACGTCATTAGGATATTTAATAATTCTCATGGCGGCGTCTTGATGTTTCGTACGTAATTCTAAATCATTTACCCAATCATTCACTAGCAATGAGTGCTATTAAAAAATAAAAAATAAATTTCATGAATAACGAAATAATGAGTTTTGTATATTTTAATATAGACATATAATATATTTAATAAAAATTATGTACTTCTAGGAGTTTTGCCAGAAGCTCTGCAAACAGCCTGTGCAAAATGTACAAAGAGTCAAATCGAAGGATCTGTCAAAGTGATAAGATATCTCAGGTGGGTATTTTTTGTATATTTTAAATTTTTTTATATATTTCGATGTGTCGTCCATTTTTGTTGACTTATATACGTGTTATTACGTATGCGCATACGTATCTATATGACCGGTCGGAGAATAATTGTGTCGCGCATACCGAATTCAGTACTAGGAAGTAAGTTGGTATGTGCTGTGAAAATTAATCAGAACTACAGCAGGACTTGATATCGAGTTGGTAACAGTATCGGCAAATAGACGAGTGGCATTTGAATGCGCTTCGAATTAGCCTTCGAGAACAGTTCAGACGACGCGATTTGTGGTCACGTCGTATCTCCCAGATTTTGCACCATTGTATAAGATACTTCGCACGCTGCTAAATATTCCTTAATATTATGCAATTATACACGGGTAATCAATTTTTAATCATGCAGTCATTATATTGTTTTCGTGGAATATCTTATAATTTATGGTTATTGTTATTCTTGTATTTAAAATTCAAATACTATTGTGCTACTTAATTATATTTATGAACAAGGTCAAATTTCATCAGTGTAATGTATTTTCGATGTTTTTAGACAATTCGAGCCTGGGAAATTCAAGCAACTTGCTGAAAGATACGATCCGGAGGGCTTGTACAGAAAACAATACCTCGAACAATCACTAGATAATAATACGGCATAAAGAAATGTAAATTATTGTGAATCATTGTTCATTCATATTAACTGTTTTTTTTTGACGTATGACGATTTCCGTCATCATGTTAATCCTTGAAAAGTATTAATACTCAGCTTCTTCCTATTACAAGAAGTGGAATTTAGATATAGTTATTTTAATTAATTTGATACGTTTGTGATAATGCATATGAGTGAGTTATTTTTGTGACTGAATAGTTTTTTTATTCACTGAAATCCTTCTTTATTCATTTATCCTTCCTAATATATTTAAAAATTACTAAAACTGCATAAGGAATGTTAGTCTCCCAATTTTATATCTATGGAAGAACTTTGGAGTCGGTAGATCTTGGAACAGCTATAATAACGGCGTTTTTCTTGAAAATTTTAAAGAAAGAATTACAATGGCAGAAAGTATGGTTCCTAAAAGATATTTCTACAGTTTGATTTGGGACTTCATTTATTTTTAGAAAACCCATATGACTTGCTAAGGTCTCTGCTGTGGTTAACTATGCAGCAGATTTTTCTTCCCCGTAAGATAATTTGTTGACAATTGTTTTTGGAACTTGCTTGACCTGCCATCCGTTGTCGCAAAGAATTAATGAAAGCAGTATGGCAAGAGGGATTCTGGACACAGATTCCTGTACCGACATCTACCGACACTTCGAGAGCCTTCGACGGTTCGCATCTATGCTAAATCGACGTCTTGGACCCCACTGATATCAAGGAGTGACGTTAGAACGAAATGTCAGCACAATGCAACGTTCAATTTTACATTACCATCTCTCTAAGAGTATTCTACAGTTTGAAGGTGGATAATTTTTTCGAGTCTCACGGAAAATGTTGTAAATCCTTATGCCAAAAGCTTACTAGTATTTCAGTCTTTATTTTTGACTTGAAGGCAGATTCCAAAGCGTCCGAACTTACTCTATCACTTCTTCCCTCTCTTGCAGTCTCACTGCCTCTCTTCTGATATTCTTTAAATCATAGAACTTGTTAAAATCTGTAAGATTTATTACTGTTTACATACATTTTTGGATGTGGGATGCTGGACGGGAAGCATCGAATTTTTGTATGCCTTTTTTCGTGGTAAATGACCAGAACTATTTCTAAAAACCATAAGGAACTATAGAACTATGCTGGATGCCAAGGGTTTCACGAATCTGCGCAAGGCTGCGGTGGGAGGGAATCATCGAAGCTTTTTGTTGGTTCTTGGAGGTTGAGGGGCAAGGGACTTTCTCAAAACGTCGTGCGAGAGGGCCGCCGGTTCTGGCATCTATTGTGCGTGATTTAGCACAGATACGAACCGTCGAAGGTTTCAGAAGCATCTGAAACCTTCTAGAATATTTTATGCGATTCCTGAAATCGGTTTTAAAATTCTTGAATCCGAGGTAAAATTCCTAGAATCACCTAGACTCTTCGTGACATCACTCTTTGAAATCAGGGGAGTCCATAACGTCGATTTAGCATGGAAGCGAACCTTCGAAGGTTCTCCAAGTGTCGATAATGTCGGTACAGGAATCTATGTCCAGAACCCCTCGTGTTATACTACTAATGAAAATATTAATTAACTTTTTAGTTATCCATATCAACACTAGGAATGTTGTATGAAATATTTATAACGTCTTTACTACAACTGATTAAGGACACGTCTGAAATACATTTCTCAATATGTGTTACGAAAAAATGTGTCTAATGTTCTCTACAATTAATATCACAAGCTAGTCGATAAAGTATACTTACATTGTTAGTTCACCAGCGTGTCAACAGATGGTGACACCTTATTCTGTATTTTAAGGGGGGAGCAAACCATTTACAATTTTTACAAAATCGATTTTTTTTCTCTTACTTTGAAAGTATAATATATTAAGAATGTACTGGGAAAAGGAAATATCGAAATATTAAATATTTATGGAGTGTTTGCACATAGTCGAGAGCGCCGGGGCTCGCATACCGTAAACTAGCGAGTCAGGTAGCCTGAGCGCTTGGGGTGGAGCAACCTTTCTTTCACAATATCTTTGTATAATTTTTTGAAGATCTTACTTCATTACTTGGCGACGAGATTAAACAGCATCTCCTACCAATTTATAAAGATTTGTCCATGGATGATTTACTTGAAAGATGCTTGGGTGGCCATATCCAGAATGCTAATGAAAGTTTTAACGCGACAGTTTGGCGATTATCTCCAAAGCACCTGCATTCTGGACTAAAAATTATTGAAATCTCAGCCTATTTTGCTGCTGCGATATTCAATTAAGGCTACACCTCCCTTCTCAGAGTTAGGAACAACTTAACTATAATATTATTGTTGGCATCTACTCGAAAGTTTTCCCCGAAAACACCGATGAGGCGCGAGTAGCGAGACAGAATCGGATGAGTCTTTCTTAAACAAAAGCAGCTCGTACATCCCAAAAACAACAGCAGATGGAAGATAATCAGCTCTTAGAAGAGGCTGAAGGTTTATTATATGCGCCTGGAATCGCTGATTAATCGGTAAGTCACTAAAACTAACAGTTTTATCGTACTGAAACTTTAAACGCGATTATCTCGAAACTACATTTTCAACAACTGATCGTGCTGTAACTCAAAAAGTTATTGATCTATCTGGCTGAATTTTTGGGAGGTTTCTGTCTATAACATTATCGGAAGGATGTACCTAAAGTTTTAAAGATATCGCGTAAATAAAATACTTTTTTGGGATAAAAATAGTCGAAAATTTGAACATTTCATTCAACAGCCTACTTAATTTTTAATTTTATACTTTTTCACAGTTTTATACGTTTATTCTTCTCCTGCACATGTCAGTAATCGAAAAATAATTGTTTTCTTGGTTTCAGGTTAATACAAAAAATGTTACAAGCGCAGCACCTTTCGATGTCACGCAAAAAATGGCTGAAGAATTACCGTACAAAGCCACCATTTTGTTTTATAACAAAAAAAATTTTCTACGCTTCAGAAGTTGAGTAAAATGATACCACAATTTTAAAATGATGCGATTATTTTATCACCTTCAAAAAAATTCATAAAAAATGCCTCATTTTCGGGCGTAGAAATGGTATGCTCCCCTTAATATTAAATTTATTACACCTGATTGTTCAAGAGTTGATTTTCAATTGCATTCAATATTCAGCAATTACTCAGGTTTCTTCTCGGCTGCAAATACATTCGTAAAGGACACCAAGATTGATGAATGATAATTAAATATGAAAAAATTAGTCTTGGAATTATAATGAACAGAAGTAAAGAGGTCTTACTCAATTCTTTATTCTCTTGACGTAACTAAAAATATCATAATCACGTTAAACATTTCATAATGATTGAATATAAAATATTTCAAAACAGGATCAACATTGTTCGCTATTATAAGATCAACAACACTTCCATGTTACGTTACACTCAACAATCAACTTTTCCGAATTTTTGTTCGAAAGCAACAATTTTATCTCCCTGAGGATCAACATGTTTCAGTATTTCATCATAATCCGCTCTTCGATTTTTACAGGCGTAAGACAGACCCTCGCGTATTTTATCAATTTGCGAGGGACTGCACTTAGCGCACAGAGTATCCAATGCTTCCGGAAACACTCCTGTAAAAATTTAACACTATTGTATTCCACAAAAGTAAATTTGATTAAATTCATTCGTAAACGACTAATCGACAATACGAAAATTATTATAGTCTTCACCTCTTATCAAAACTACGTAAAAATAATACGTACTTTTTAGTTCCAACGCTCCCTGAGGACAGCGAGTTGCCTTTTCTTGTAGAACGCATTCCTTGTACTTTGTAAACAACCGTGCGTTGTCGATAATTTCTTTGATATTAATATTGTCAAATTTATTAGAATAATATTCTTGTGCAAAAGCAACCGTCAGACAGGCAAGAAATACAGGTATAAATCGCATGTTGACTTATGTGTTTGCGACACTTCTCAAGCAATGGCGAGTACGAGAATGAATATCTTCATCTGATTTAGTGATATTTATACCAGGCATTTCGGCATAATATTCAGACATACTTGGAATGCCCTTGCTAATGCAAGGCCACATTAATATGTGCAGCTGAAAACCAGTCCGGACCAAACGGTAAGGCACGATGAAACTATTATGCGTCATTCGCTGGTTTTCACGGTCATAACGGAGTGACGGTTATTGACGTGTGTTGCTTATACCACAATATACCACATACGGACTATCCTTTATATTAAAATAAAATAATCTTTTAACGATTCTCACGAAAACCTATAACACTGATATCGCCTTATATGAGACACTAGATGCGCCTTGCCACGAAATTTGCTTCGAGTAGCGATAATATTCCATGCACGTTTCATTTGTTAAGTATATATTATAACCTGTTACGAGAAGCCGTGTCATAATATTTGCCCGGAAGGAAATAAAATTAACGTAAATTATGTCTAAGTAAAATTTAAATTGTTTAAAAAAAATGTAGTTCTCAAAATGTGCAAGTATGTTCCTCATTGAATTCCATCAAAGTAAATTATCAAATTATCACACGTTTAATGATCATATCACAGTCTATAACCTGTAAATGGTATAATATTGTGGAACCTTTCGATGTGACGCATGACGTTATTAGTTCGGGGAAAAACAATAAACATGCAGGGGCTTAAGAGTCCGTGTGGAACCATGTTTGGACAGGATTACAGGAATAATGGAAAGTTTTGTAGTTGCGGACGTATTATTTGTACAGCCAATTCTTGCGAAACTCGATATATCACGTGTTTCAAGAACAACGAGGAAAGTGAGTTTGAGTTGGCTCCGGATAAAATTTCTTGCGAATTTAAATCACCTTGCAAAGGTATCGCGGATGCAAGTTGCATGGTGAATCGCTCGATGAATATCGAACCTGCGGAATACGTTTGTAAAAAGTCATTGGACTCGACGTCTGGATGTAGTGAATGTACGTGTGCGAATTCCAAAGAATCAGAATATCAAGGACTCTGCGAAAATACTGGGAACAACAAGTCTAATTTGAAAATTTCGACGCCCCACAAAACCGCTTTTCAATGTTCGTCCTCGTATACGGAAGACGACATAAAAGAATTTGCAAGAATCATTCAAGAGAAACTGAATGAAGAATTGGCACACCATACTATGACACACGTTTCCGAACCGAGTCGATCCACGATGAATGAACTTTTTTATTTATGTGGGCGAGGTGATATCGACCAGCCTGATATATGTTCAACGATATCTGGCGGCCATGATACTTATCACTTTGGAGTATTTTCGAACTTGGAGTCTCAAGAAGTTTGTGAATCCACAGAGGTTCTTGAGTGTCAAATGCAACCGGAAGTAACTGATAACCTTGTTTGCGCATACGTCGAAAGTGTAGATGAAAAAGAAGTGGGTCGTACGGAAAAGCTGATTTGCGAACAGATTGTCAAAATTTGCAAACGTCGACAGCCTGTCTTTTTTGATCATCAGAAAAACTGTATATCGCACGCCACTTTCCTTATGGCAAGCTTAAAACCTTTCAAGATTGGCAACGTTGGCGTTTCCCATGAAATCAGCAAATGGGGAAAATGTCACGACATCGTTGATAAAGTTTTATATCAACGGGACGCCAGGTTGAGAAAGATGGGAAAACTGTTGAAGGAAACGTCCTCCGTAAATAAAAATGACACCTGCGTGCATTTCCATGAAAATATGGAAGACTATCTGTTGACTGATGTATGTGGATATGACGAGCCATGTCGTCAGATAGAAAAGTGTTGCAAAAGAGATGACGGAAAGAGTGGCAAAATAATTTGCAATGCTTCGTCCCACATTTGTCGTGTGCGAAGCGATGGCGTTTGTGTCACTGGGGATGATTTTGATGATTTGAATAGATTCAAAGATATACACGATTATGGATGCGCACAGCTTTGTCGCAGACTTGTTAAATGGTTCAGTGAATGTTGTATTATTGAAAAAATATTTTTATTAGATTATCAATTTATTTCTTTATGCAGGTGTCATAGGTTATCTAAAACTTGGAATTTTATACGAGAACATCCCCACATTGTCGTTCATCTACCTTCCCTTGGTTATCCTGATGATCTGATAAACAGAGCCGGAAGTGCATTCGATTTAGTGCAAAATATACAAGTTGTACAATAATTTATTATTGCGCACTGAACACCGAATTAAAAGTTGGCTTTTTTTATAATCAGGTGAGTCGTATCGCTTGGCTGGAAAATGAAAACTGTCAAGTGTTATACGTATGTCCGAGTATCGAAAGACCGGAGATCATTGAGATATTATATGATTTGATAAAAAATGTTCGACCTGACATTTCTACCTCAAGACTTTGGATAGTTCCAATACAAGAGGAATATTCCAATAGACAGTATTATTTTTCATATACACTTAAACGTAATACAACGTATTACAACATAATTCATTCTTGTTGCTGAAATTAGGTATCAATGAAAAAAATTCGATATTTTTTAGTACAAAAAAGAAATGTAAAAGTGGAAGCGACAATCTCTTTTGTGCACCCCGAAGTTATCGAAAAGTACGATACTTGACTGCTGGCCGACGAGCTTTTTTATTACCTGGTTTAATGCAAGATATCGATGTCTGTATCGCCTGTGAATTGAGAATGCCTGTAATGGGTAAGTGCATTAAGACTCGATGGCATATAAAAATAAATCAATAAATTCTTGTAAAACGGTCTCTGAACATTTTGACACTGTCGTGTGTAATTGTAGGAGCCGCACTGAAGTTTCAGAGACACTTCTCAAATAAAAGTAACGTGGCGCAATTTTTAATGGAAAATGGATTTGGTCAACCCCCTTTTGTAACTGGTATCAATAACTTTGATGAGGTAACGATCTCTTTTATTAGTGTCTGCTTAACTATGGGTTAAATTATCATTGACTTCATTACTACAGCTATGTAAAGGTTTGGCTTCTACGATGTTGGCTTTTCCATCCCAGAAGAAATGGTTGGTCAAGATCAACATTGGCTTTAACGGATATCAAACGGCCGTGTTAAATTTTAACAAGGGTCCGGTCAGCCGTGCGATAAAAGTCAAAGTAAAAATCAATTTGAGATTATTATTCGAAATACATAACGAAAATAAAATAATTGTACTTTTCAAAAATTATCAGAAACATGTGTACAACTACGATGAGGAAAGTTTGACATGCTTACTAGTTAAACACCTACCAACGGAGTTACAGCTAAATAAACGGATATACAAGAATTACCAAGAATTTATAAATGATCTGGAAACTTATGGTAAAAATAAGAAACATTTTTCTTGACATTCTTATTATAAAATATTAGTCAGGCCAAAACAGATTTACCTTCAGAAACGATTAAATAATTAATTTAGGTCGCGTCTTATGGATTCGTCCTGAAGAAATAAAAAATTTATTTACTGTATGTCTTAATACCATGAAAATTACGATTCAGCGAATATTCCCGTATCGTGTCCGTTAAGAATAAAAATTATTTTGTAAATTTTCACCTCCTCAGTTTACTGTTTATTCCATATTTTTTCAACAAAAACAAGTGCAACATATTTTTGCTATGTAACAAGACCGTTTAGTGTGGTAATTTGTAAAATTGTCTGTTACATCTCATTATTGCAATTTATATTACCATAGGTGGTATAGTACAAGGCTGTCCAGCAGACAAGTATCATGGAGTTAGTCTTGGAGTATTTATCGAACACGACACAGCATTACCAGTCCTGAAAGGAACTGCAGACGTGATCCAGTTAAAGTCAGACATGACGACTGACATTGGCTACAGCATTCCCCAGTCAACAATTTCTCTTGATATTCTTGAAACATTGGCTATCAACGTTGGAAAGGCTTTACAGAATGAACAATTGATGGGATACTTTGGATTGGATGTGATAATTTTCACAAATCAGTGCAATGTACTTAAAATAATTTAAGAGCCTCCAACTATATGCATATCCAGATAATTTTCAACAAAATTTATATCGAGTCTTCGTTATCATCAATTTAATACCATCGTTACTAATTTTGACAGTCAAGCTAGATTCGTTTTAGAAATAACTCTGCAATATCCCTAACATTTAGTATTGCGGTGCTAATTACCAACTTCTATTTCCGTTGGCGGATTAGATACAAGAGGTATGGATAGTGGATATAGATCCTTACTATACAGACTTATTGGGATATACGGATTGGATAAAGTTTTGTTTAGGAAATTGCAAGTGCTGCTGCGTCAGGTAATTGTACTAGAATTTCTTATCCTTAATTCACACTGGTCTCGGGATTCAGTCGAGAATGAATGTTAAAGCAGAAAAAGTGAAGCTGAGAAATTGAATAAAGAAACGAGCGCAGGATCAATAAATGGAGGAAGGATGAAAGTAATTTCAAAAGGAAAAGAGGGAAGATATACGGTATGCAGTGGAAAATTATATAGCGATGGATTGAGAAAATATTGTACCCCGACGCTTGTAAAGCTCTGTAGGCAGCACCAAGTTTTTTATGATCATAAGGTAAGTGAGAAAATGAAAAAAGAAATAATGAATTTCGAAAAATTGTTGTATTTCTTTTTTAAGATAAAACGTGGATGCATTGTATATCCTACTGATTCCGAAAGACGTGCTATCAGTGTAATCTCGATATATCCTACCAGAGAAATGGCAATGAAGAAATTTATAAAGGCTTTAAGGACACTGCATGAGGTATCTCGTGAGAAGAATAATGGCGGAATCGAAGCTAATATCCTTGTATGTCTAAAGTTATATATCATTGTCCTTTAAGCCATGATTCTACATCATTTCAGGAACTTGCACGGGACTTAGAGAAAGAATGTGGTGTAGTTTAATACATGAGATAAAATATTTCGAATTGTTCAATAAAAACAATTTCGTGTCAACCGCATGAACTCACCTTTATCTACCACGTTGGTAATCGATTGAATTTTATGTAACGCCACAAACCGCGTACAGAAATGAATCTGTGGCTACGATTTCGAATTTATTAAAAGTGAATTTATTAAAACTGAATTGCAGTTCAATTGTTTGTGTCACCAGGAATAAATCAATAAATTCGCTACTGGGCAGTATATATGTCGCATATTTCTTTTTTTTTGGATTACGTATTACACGAAGCATTTTGAATTATGATTCAATACATAGTGCAATTGTATACTCGAACCATGATTCCAATACTAAATCTAGGGGACTCTTTTGCATTGAAAATCACAGAATGATGACCCCCCTCCAAAGACATTTAACTTCTATATGTACCTATTAGCCTTTGTTAATTAGATAGATTGATCATAGTCAAATTTAACTGCGAAATTTCATTAAGTTTCATTATTACTCAATGTAATATTCGTATTAAAAAGTATGTAAAAAAGTAGTGCCCAATATCTCATTATCGTTATCTTGTTTGTATTATACGACACATTTTATGAATTCAAACTGAAGGGTATTCTATATGATTATTTCGGTATATCCTTTAGCTTATCGAAAATCCAATCGACCGAATCTCGTAAAAGGTTTGAGATAGCACGAATGCTAGAAGGATTATATGGCGATAATATCATGCTGTATGGGCCTCCATTCTTTCCGTGGTCAGCTTATTAGACGTATCACTTGAATTCATCTAGAAAGCAACCGAGAAGGGGTGGTTGCACTTGATTTGAGAAGTAAAATTACTTTCACGATTTCCATTCGCAGCTATATCCGATTTGGCCATCTCATAGATTTCTGGTGGAGATGATAAAGCTAATTTACAGTTAGAGTGGCTTCAGCTTTCGTATAAGAATAAATTTTTTAAAGGACAAAGAGTTATCCTTTATCGGATTGAATTTAACACTAAAAAAATAACTCTTTAGTATTCGGATTTACGGGTGATAATTCGAATTAAATATAATAAATTATAACTTGCATTATCGGATGACGTATATTCGGATAACTTTCATTTACCTCGCGAGTAAGCGTAGATAAATAACGAGGAAGACAAGTTATCGCGATAACTTCCACCAACTGAAACATGAAACTCACAGTTCCCATCCAACAATTCTGAAACCCGTGTTCAGCATTCTGTCACAGATGTTGACGATTCCGATTTTCAGAGTCGTTCACCCTGCTGATACAAATCTTTGTAAAATAATTAATAATACCTCCTATCCAGTTACCCGTCTAGGGCCATTAACGTCAGCTGGGAATTTCCTTAACCGGACGAATTTCGAACTGTCAACTAGTCAGTTTTATCAGTGAGACCCAACTCTAGTTTCATTTTCCACGTTTCCTATTTTTTGTTGACTTTTTCCCATAAAACTAAAATTTTACTAGGTGCGCCCCCGTGCGAAACTTTTGACTGGACAAAAGTACCGCTGCGGAATAAATGCATGAAGCATTTGCGGAAAGGGGCTGCGCGACTGAAATTATATTGAAAAAGTTCGGCCAATGTACATAGATATAGAGCTATTCGGAATTTCAATGTAACACACCATTACGCACATGCATCCTTCATTATTAGCATGGCGCAAGTCTACCTCACTATTTCCGAAATTCATTAATACGGTTCCTCAGTAATGTAGAATAAATTTATGTGCGTTAAGAATCTATACGACTACGTTTTTCCCCCACGTCACCGTAGTAGTTATAACTGGCACTCGATATCATTGAAATTACCCTGCAGGCTTTTCCCGACGTGCTTCCAGCTACCCATCCAATCTCAATAACCTACCGAGAATAGATATGATATCCTACCCACAATCTTTCACGTTTATGTCAAATTGTCCGAAATTGAATATCATCCTAATTCCACAACGACAAATTAATTCATTAACTCGAAAGAAATAAGACTGCGGAACTATTAATTATCTTGGAGAAGTATTAAATTATTCTAGGAGAAAAAGCAAAAGGGGTTTCGTGATGAGTTATAAAGACAACATGGATAGACGAGTAACCAAAATTATAATTTTTTAAATGAAAACTTGAAAAGGTCACTCGTGTATCGTTGCACATTTTTATCAAATAAATACAGGTCTTCACATACACACACACAAATATATATATATATATATATATAGTCTATAAAATTGCAATGGACCAGTACCGAGAGGACGGGAGTCGATTGCATAGTCAAGCCAACACAGAAGCTGGTGATCCTATAAGTATCAGTACGACTATCACCGGATACTAGCTACCCTTTAAGAATTCAGATCACATTCCAACTGTGTAATACTAGCTTTGTTCCATGCTAATGAAAGTTGAATAATTTATTTATCCCACTTGCCTTCGGAGTACTGTTAGTTAAACTTCTTTGCAATAAATGTAAATCACCTTGCTATACGTATTTTTTCTTGATAAAGCTATGGTTGGCTATATGCGTAAATACGATAATTCATATATAATAAAAGTGAAATCTAATAGTTTCGCGATATTCTTCTCCATGACATATCTCAGAATATTGGCAGCCCATAACGTCTAACGCCCCCAACAACTGTCTGCATTACGCGTAATGGAGCTCGTTGAATATAACCCTCTGAATATTTAATATCGTTGTGGGCATTTTCCATCGCACTTCAAATAGGTCTGCCTTTGATGAAACGCAATTTGTAGCTTAGCTTCACGGAGCTCCATATTTTTCTCATGGGTCAGGTACCAGCAGCAACCAGGGTGGCTGAAAAACGTTGACGAAGGCCAGGGATAACGGAATTGCGAAGAGATGATGACAGGATAAGTCCTCGTAGGATCAGTTGGGTCACGATCGTTTTGTCAAAGCTTCGTCAACCTGATATCGGTATAATTTGATCACAGGATCAGTAAACCTTATATTATGGCACAGAGATGAACTGACTGGGAATTACATAGGTTGGTTATTGACAATGGAGCCCTTAACGACCGCTAATGACGGTGACTCTCGCTTTCTGTGAATTACGTGCTTTGAATTAATTGCGTAATGATCTGTAGTGTAACGGGTTTCATTTTTTAAGTATAATTCAACAATTTCTTTAATATCGTTTATATTTTATAGATCTATTTGCGCGCGGATGCTTAGCATCGTTTTTATATTAAATTCGATAATCTTTTTGTTCTGATATGGATGAATTATTTTTTTTTTTTTTCTTTTATGGAACAGTTGAATTGCTTTGTCAAAGGTAAAGGAAGAATGCGGAGTAATAAGATTCCTTGTGTGCACCTGCAAGAACTGATATAGTCATATGTAGCCGTATACGTGTAAGTCGAGAGGACTGCCACTTCACACTACCTGCTAATGAATCAGTCCTTCACCATCCACAAAGCTGCAAGCTGGAAGAAAATGGTAAGAAAAATGTGCGAATATCCAGACTGGGTGTTTAGGTCGACCATGTGCTTTGTTTTTGACATTATTAGACATTCTAGGAATTATAATATACACTGGGATACCACACTGTGAATTAAATGATAATAAATATTTTTATAAAATTCAAAATTTTTATTTACTTATCAAAATATTACAAGAATCTAACTTGGTTCTATATTTGTGAACCTTCGGCATATCTCGCTCGTGTTAATTTGATTGAGATCTCAACGTTCCTACGAAGCATCTAGACTATGATGGAGCAATATACCTGCCTGCCTCAGGCATGATTGCTGTCTGCAATCTCAGCTTTTATAAAGCCAGGAGTTATTTCTGCAATCAAAAATACTACAAGCTTCAAGATTGATGTTGAGTAATTCAAGAACTATTCAACTTTAAGAAATGTAGCATTTAACATATGAATATATTAGGAGGTAAGTGATATGATATATAATATATTATACATAAGGGTGACATTTAAGGGATTTTATCGATATTTCCAATTCCTTAAACTTCAATGCTTCCCTCGAAGGAGGTTGCATCTGAGATTCAGTAAAATAATATGAATTTACAAGCATATCTACGATCTCTTTATATAATTTAGAATTTACGAAATACATATACAAGAACTAAGAAATCTCGAAGAAGAAAATATTTGAAGAGTTACTGTGCTTTTTTTTTCTTGCGACCCTTTTATATATCTATGCCTAGGCACAAATAACCTTATATAGTTTCACATATAAGAAATATGGCCAGCAAGGTCAATACTCTGACAGTGTCTGTAGCCTCCATATTTTATTACATGGGAAAAAGAAAAGAAGGACTGTCTCTGGTTATGGCATTTTCTTCTTACACCCTTCCAAATCACCCTAACCCCTTTGTTTACTAAGGATTTATAAAAAATTGTCTCCCCCCTCCCTCAAATCTAAGAGAACTCTCATAATTCATATAAACGATATAAATAGTACAATACTTGATCAATTTCATAACATAGACTTGATCTTCTCACCATACGGTTGCAATAAAAAATAATACAATAATAGTAATTTGTATCCGTCAAAGAGAAAGAGTTAGCAGGCACTTTTTTATAGATTCTTTAGATACTTTAAAGGAAATTATCTAGAAAGTTCCTAAAGGTTCTATTTATATTGGATGTAGAGAAAATTCTGTAAAGTCGAAGAGTTACTGCTAGTTTCAAATGTAATATATCCAGGTGAATGTCGTTTCGTACTCTTGACCATTCCCAAGGAAAGTGGTGCATTTTATCTTCGGAATGGGACTGGGTGAGTAGAACGTAGAGATACATAGTTACCTACTATAGAGGCCGTGGTAACCCACTGGTCGATACAGAGTCAGGCTAATTTATCCCGACCATTGACAGACCTCCTCATAAAATGAGTAAGGTTGCGGGTTCATCCCATTTCCGGCATCTTTGGGTAGTCTAATCAAGAACGAGACCGTGTGAAAGTGGAAAATTGGTCTCTGCGGGGAGTGTACCTGAATCGTGCGTCTCACACTACGTAGTCCTGAGATGTACTTTCACGCTTGATACTCACTGCTTACTCTAATTTGTAATTTGCGCAGGTAGTGTATACTGGTGTTTGCAAAGGCCTTCAGGTTCCGGTCGAGGTATATTTTTCTCGATTTGCGCATTCCAATTAAGAGTAGTGGCAAGGGATTGGATAAAGGATAAGATTATTTTCAGTATTACTACGTAGATAGAAAAGCGGCGTGAGATTTCGAAATTTTTTAAATTCTTCAAGAGGCACGATCCTTTGGTCATAATGGTATTACGTTGGATAAAGAAAAAATTATTTTTCCTTGTTTGACATAATGAATGTTTTGTATCGAGTGTTAATTAATTTTAACTGTCAAGTGCGTGGTTATCGCGGCTGAAGGTAACGTAGGGTTTTCAGTTAAATCGGGTTTAACAAAAAAAGTTCACAATAGTGAAAGCTGTGTGTAGATGAAATATTATGGAGCAAAGATAGTTTGCGACATTAATAAAATTTTTGTGACGTTTTCAGCCATGCTTTATAATTTAAATGGGATTTTTTAGTTCAGCCGTATATGCGAAGAACACTGCACAGTGGCTGATTCGTGGTGATAAAGTTTTTTAAGCATCCTTTCAGCATCGTAATCAGTCACGCAACCAGTTCATTAATTCTATCCGAAGTGCGTTAATATGCATGATAGAATATTCCACGTAAGAAGTAAACAACGCAGGGAATTAAGTGTCATGAAAATTTTTGGTACTGCAATTCAAGACGTTGAACGATTCGATGAGCAAAACGAAGATTTCGATTTATAGATGGAAACGAAGATTCGATTAGAACTTCCAGATTTTCTTGAAGTGAAAACTAAAAACTTTCTAAGAAAATCTGCATCGTAATTTGCATTTCTCTACGTTGGGCTAGATACGCCATTAATCATCAGGATAAAATTGCGAGACGAGAATATAAATTACTTTTGTTGATTAAGCGAAACTAATACCTAACAAATAACAAATTCATTAGGTGATAACGTCCTGATACGAGATAGTCGCGTTACTACTTGGAAATTTGAGCTTTACAAAATTTTAGTTTATTATTCCAATCAAAAGACTAAAGCTTGGGCATTGGCTGTGGAAAAGCAGAAACTCAGTACAGAAAGTAGCCAATTAGAAATACTTCCTGAAATAGCAGAAATTGGTTTTAATACTTTATAAATCCCATTCAATTTAACTGATGAATTGATGATACATACCATGAAGTAAGTAAAGAGGGTGTTGTAATATATAATTATTTGAATGAATTGAAAGATTAATTGCTCGTTACTAAAAAGCGTTTAATCCTATAGGAATTATATAGCCTATGCGTTTTTTGTATGAAATTTAAATTATCTCTGCATCACAATAACATCTTTTACCACGTCACTACTACGTCCGCACCATCTTAAAAAATCATTCGCAATACGCATAACAAACAAATCTAAAGACAAATAAGAAAAAATATAATTTCTATACTTTTTTGCGCCGTTATGATGAATAGCAGGATCATTGAAGTTGCTCAACTATAAATAGAGGTAAACAACAGTGCATCATTACGCAAATAACAAAGTTCATCGTTCCAACAAAGTAAGAAAGTTTCTGGAATGAATACCTTGAAATTTTACCCAAGAACTACTATTAATATATATATATATATATATACACACATACATGCACATATACACAAACATATACACATATATAATATACTAATAATATATCAAGACGAAGTGTATTTCCATAAGGCGACATCGAATCCACTTATTTACGGGAAGCTTAACGTTGCCCAACGTTATATGCGAAATGAAGCGTTGCCCTAATTAGTTTCCCTAAAGTTCCTAAAACTTGACATCGATAGTAAATTTAGGATCCCGAAGATAATCCAGGATATAATATTTCCCAGTAAACAGTACCCAAGAAAGAAAAACAAATGCGATAACAAAGTGTTCAAACAGTCAGAGAAATCTTCAATGGCCCCCATCATATATTATCTCTACGATTATATACATATACAGTCAAATATCTTGAAAGGTATATGAATGGACATCGATAGTTCGGAAGGTTAGAAGTTCCTTGAACGGCTGTCATAACCTGGTCAAAGAGTCGCTGGTTCGAAGACAGAAACTCTATAGCAAATCCAGACGTAGGGCAGGGAAAGAAAAGCCACGGTCGATCAATACAGGCGACTCCGTGACGTGGAGATGACGTAGTTCAGGCTCTCATACGATATTCGAAGCACGCGTGGGCGTGCAGACACGTATTAATATAACGTGCATACAGATTAATATATAAACGTATATCGACTAACGTATGAAAAGCTCAGGCAGCATGTGTGACCGCACGCGTGGACGGCCTTGCCTGGTCTTACGGATTTTCTGGTGGACGATGAAGGGAAAATTTTTATAGGCTTAACAGAGCGAGGCAGAAAAAGACTCGTAAAAAGGGAGGATGGATGGAAAGGGTAACTAAAGAGGTCAAAGGGTGGAATCGTACAATGGGGAGAGACAGAGAGGACTAAAGTAAGAAAGGAGAGTCGAGAATACAAGTAGATGGAGGTTTTGAGCCATGGGCCTTTTTATGCTTAGCTTTTGACACTTGGAATATTCTTACTATATATATACATATACATATATCGACTAGGTGCGAAATGGTCAATTATATTCTTGGCTACGTCCCTGACTCGTTTGCCTGCTTTAGCTATACTGACGAACCTGGTTAAAGGTAAACCCTTTGGGATACGCAAATCATTTGTCCTCCTTTAAGGTTTTTGTCTGCGGGTATTCCCCACGGTTTTAAAGGGGATGAACGTTACTGCTGAGCTACTACCGGGGGGTGACTTAACGTGTTATCGTACTGCTTATCCATGCAGCTTTCTTGAGCTCTTATAAGTTGTGAAAGTTTGTTTTTGTCACTTGATTATATTCTTTTCTAATGATATGTTAATAGGATTCAGAGCACGTGACTTTCGTAGGAGTGACGTCTGGCTGATGGTGTATTTCGTATCATTTTAAACAAGAGCCTGCGTAAGGACGAGTAAAGCTGTCCCTTGATAATTTTTCCATTTTCTTGTAACGGTATAACTGTCACCAAGTGTAATATTTTTCGTGACGTAGACCCGCCACGCATTATTTAGAATTCAAACACGTGCAACCGCTGAAAGCTCCCGCACGGCTTTCACACTTTTTTCACTGTAACCTGAAAAGTATATATTGTGTAAAGAGCAGTTACTCACACCCGGTGCATAGTACTTGGAGTGTATTACGTAATTCTAAAGTCATACGACGGGCTTATAAGACGACTGTATGAGTTTTTATATGCGTTCCAGTAGGTTAGGCTAGATTGACTTATCTCTCATTTGAATGCATAAATGTGTAGATATTAATTTATGAATTCGTATTTCCAAAGCAGATATCTATAGTATATTCATTATCTTCATTACTTTGATCACTATAGACTAATTATTAGTGTAAGACTATGTTGGGCGTAGTCAAAATTCTTGAGATATCGTATATGCTATTTATTCATCTTAATTGATAAATCGCATTGTGTACGTTATAGCTGTAACGTTATTTGGATTAAGCAGTACTTGGCACATAACGTAGCAGTTACAATTAGGAGAGTCTTTTGCTTGAGCAATGAACGGGTTATTCGTGGGCCCAAAATCCTGTCTGGCATTGTGTAGAATTAATTATTTTTCAGATTATGATTATGTTTCAGCGGGTCAAATGTATTTTTCATAATTTTAGTAACATTGCTTTTTAGAAAGAAAGCGTTGGTAATTAAGAAAATTTTTATTTACACAAAGTTTCACGCATCGCTTGACGATTATCAGCACTTTATCCAAATCTTTAAAGTCGTTTAAGGCTCGAGCGTAAATCATTAGCGATAATTCCTAGTGGTCACGTATCGTGCTGCTGTTTTTTTTTTCTATACGCAATAGAATGCTTCGTAGGTTGTGTTTAGGATCTTTCATGGTGTTCAGGTATCATTCCGCAATGAAAGCTAAATTCTACACATTGAGATGTATCTTTCGCTATCTAGAAGTAAAGTTGCTACACGGGCTATAAGTTGCAATAAAAATTTACATGTTTGCAGTATATAACTATCCTATATCGTACTTGGCTTTGGTCCTGTGGCTACTAGTAAAAAGGTAAAAAGAAGAACATAATGAAAAAAAAAAGAAGAAATGGGGTTAACGGAGTTCCGATAACCATTCCGCTCGAATGACGCGAGAAATAAGAGCCACAGGAGAATTTTTCAAAGGAAACGTACGTATACATGTACTCAGTGCCTGTGATGTTCATCAGGATTCGTAAAAGAAAAAAAGAATACTATGCAGAGCCATAAGATGCAGTAAAGGCTGACGATTAATAATTCTCAAACTATCTTCGGCTTTTTATTAAAATCTTGCCGAACGATGATACCCTGATAAATTAACGCCCCTGGGGACTCGATTTCTTTGTTTGACAGCATCCTCTCTAACTGAAAATTTCTTTTGATAAAAGAGGGCACGACGTTTTCTTTCTCGTATTATCAAGAAACGAACATTCTTCGTGGTCGCTTTGACAAATTTAAGTCATCAAGAAGAAAAAAAGAAGTTCATAAACAATGTATTGCCTGTAATGGACAGATTCAAATTTTTCGATAACTTTTCAAATATATTTTCACAAAACTAACCCACGCGTCCATTTTCGACGATACCAGCACCCTGGACTTATATTTATGTCTTGTCCTAGATCATTTGTGTACATTGTGCCTTGCACGTTTCTGGCTTCGTTTCCAAATGCATAATATTGTATCAGAGAATATACAAAGGCGTATTGCTTATATTATAGCCTGTCAAGTTCAGGTTTTCTTTTCGTTAAGGGTGAATTTCACCCTCATAAAGTTTCCTTTTACTATACGCCATGCAGCTTAGACAGTTCCTTTGTATGGATTTGAATGAAATCGATGCATTGCTTACGTATGTGGATACGACTGTAAATGATTAAATTTAAGAAATAAATAATTATTCTACTCTGAAGTAAATTAATTGTGCATAAATTTTAGACAGCTGTACTTGCACATTATTTCCTAATTTACCCATGGATTATTTCCTCACGAAAGTTCTTACGGAAATTCGTTTACACCGAGGCAGGTGTCATTAATCCTAACTAAGGGGATAATAGGCACCCCCTGCTGTCTCTCATCCGCTCTTAACGTCTAGTCCTGCCAGCGGTTTACGCAGCTAACTTTATTGTTTTACCGATAAGTCCTACGTGCCACTCGAGTGCCTCGAGGATATTGTTCTGACCGATGAACTTCTTCCGACATATCAGTCAGATAGGGGAACTGGTGATATGTAAATGAATTTGCCATCTCAGAAGTTAAATGATACTTCGCTATGTATGATGAAGATATGCAGGCTATATGAATGAATTATTTTTTCATAAAGTAATGCAGTAGGTGCCATAAGGATGTATATAGGAAAAATTAATAGGTACTGTTACGTTGCATTGACATTATGCAAAACAAAGTTTGATCAATTCGATTCTATTGATTTCTACCCTCTGAATGGATTTGGGTAATGAAATTGTAAAGTAACGAATTTTTTATTTGTCTAATAAACATACTCGTTTATATATCCAAGGAAATTTCATTTGACGTAAAACGAAAAATTATAATCGATATTTTCACTCTTTGTAAACGAGTCATTCAACAGCAATTTATTCACTTCTGGCGTTTGACAAACTTTATTATACGCAGGAAGCATCCATGAAATCATCCAATTTAGAAACACCCTATACAATCTTACTTCAAAATACTTTTTGGGGTATGGAATCCAGGGTGGAATAAACCTGGAAGCACCTGGAGAGAAAGAAGGAGGAGCAGGTCCCTAAGGATGGATCGGGGGAAGTTTTGACTACCACGAGCGACAGTGTTTCTTGGCTTGATACTACATTTGGGGAAATTCATTTACCATAATGGAATGAACGTCCCGCGTATAGCAGCTATTATAACATTCATAACCATTTAGATTGCATGGAGAATTGGTTGGTAACGAGTCGATTAATATTTTCAAAAAATTAATTGCGCACGATATACATATCCAAGACGTATACCAATATTCCTCATCACATAGTACGTGAAACCAGGAATATTAAAAATATTAAAAAATTGAATAATTTCAAAAAACAAATAATCAAGGGTAAAAGTGTATATGATTTTTCAACGATATCCATTTCGATATTTTTCATCCATCACTCTGTATAGGGATTGCATAACGTACATACATATTCTTCGTATACACCTCCCGTTATACATATATATAATCATGCATTTACGTGAGTACCAAGGAAGGTAGCATAAGTATACCCGCAATTCAGTATAACTGCACGATGTAAAATGAAAAGACGTTGAAATCTAAGGGTTGTACCCGATATACCCAGATAGTGTGTATGTACTGTGCTTTGAGAGAGAATCTATCCATATATTTACGCACGTGAATGCACCGCTTCATAGGAGTCTACCAGTGTGTATATTAAAGTGCACCCAGTTCACGATTTTAAAGGGTGTGAAACCCTTCCTTCCTCCCGTACCATCCAATCCGAAAGCAATTGCTGAGATTGGTGAATCAAATCGATTGAAGGTACGTTCACAAAAGATAAATTTTGGATATCTTTATCGAACGATAAATATATTGCTTTATACGTTTATTCGTAAGAGTAATTCATACCGTAGTAATCACGTGCAATTTCCATGTCACGGGATACAATTTAGCTCTATTTGGTTTTGACTTCATTGAATTTCAGTGTATTCTCTATCGTTGCGGATATCTCAGGAATACATTACTGTCGACGTGAAGCATCTCTGAGAAACCATCCAGCATCTCATATATCCATATATGTATATCCATTTGGTTGGTAGATCATTCACAGTAACCGCTAACAATGCGATCCATGTGGTTTCATCCTTCAATCTCGTTACCGAATATCGCATGTGCTAGGATGATATTAATAATAGGGGGTCTATCAATGAGTTATAGTATACAGAGTATTGAATATATCGCGTAAAATATTATATGTAATATGTATATGTATATATAATCATGTAGTTCGTATAGTTTGAGGACCCAGGCGATTTTGGGGCATTCACAATAGCAGGTTAATGTTTTTTAAAAAAAAGAAACTAAACCTTGGGACATCACAGCATTGAAATTCTAACCTAATCTAGCCTGACGAAACTTTTAAGCCCATCACAGACAATGGGTGTGTAACATTGGAAAAATATAAAATAGATTCGGTGTGATAGCCGCTTTATCTCCTCAAAGCGTGCGTTATGCTGAAATTAGATTGAGACCCGACCCCAAACTATAAAAGTGTCTTCAATGTGTACGTTGTATATCCAAATTGTCCTCAAACTACCACTTAAACATGTATATATGTATATATATTGATTATAAGTCGAACGATAACGTTATAAGTTTAATAATTAATATCATTAATTGGACGATCGACTTAACTTTCAAGATCATTGATGGCAGGTTGACCTGCTTTTAAATCCCAGAGATGATACGGGTGACCTTAAGCATTTATTAAGCGAACCGTAAATGAGGGTAGTATCTGTAGGTTGTATGGGGACATGTCATGGTTGCGTAATTCTGCGGATATCCCAGCTCTGCGAAATCTCTCGCTTCTGAGCACTATGGCACGTAATTAGGTACGTCTATATGGCGCCTTGAGTAAGTAGGTGATTATATTCGTCAGTAGGGGGGTTTGTTGGAGGGTGGGAAAATCCTCGAGTCTCCTTTTCACAGCCTAAATAGCCACGGCGACGATCATTTAGATCCGCGAATAGTCTGAGTTGAACATCCCTTACGAGAAGTCTAGGTCCCTAGATTTACAAGGCACATTAAAAGATTAATGTTAAACGTGAACGAACGTTGAATTTGTTTGACGCTCTGTCTTTTGTAATAATAATTAGCAAAAGCAGAGGGATGAATTTAATCCGCGTTAGATGGAATATATAGTAGAGATTAGAGATTAGTAGATTATTATAGCGATTACCTTGATACACTCATTAACGTATAATAATACGGTCTGCATAACTATGCCAAATCGTACGTGATAAATAATTTATTTATTTAATGTGAAATTTGAGCTTAAGATAAACACAAGACGAATCAAATTATCCTGCATAAATGAATATAGCAGACCGGTACGTTGATACGTGAAACTATCGAACAGCCATATGTGGATTTCCAAGTGATCCGTAAATTTTTTTCAAATACAAGGTTATGAATCGGCGAGTCAAACCATTGTCAAGGAATTCTCGTTAAATCACAGTCAGTGGTTCGAATGAGCATCCCTGAAAAAGAAAAGGAGATAACTTTTGAAACTAGTCGAACATCTGCTACCATCAAGTTTATCATCCCCTAGACGGGGTAGCTGGTACCTGATTCAGATTGTCATTTGAGCGAATAAGAGATTCAAGCTCTATCCTGCCGATAATCAGTGAACCAATTCACCCTTATGGCTACAGTAGTCAGTTTAATTGTGACGTGAATCTAACCAGTGTAGGACCACTTCCTTTGGCCAAATCTTCTTTCTAAGGTAGCAATGAGCATTAATGTTATAGGTGCTGTGGGTACCAAGGAAGGATGTTAGACAAATTCCATCGGTCTAGGGATTACCTTGTTATAATACACCGTTCGCACACCTCGAGCTACTTATGAGTAATAATATATTACTTAATCAGGTGAAGGGGTCTTCTGATTAATTAAGAATGTCAATCTATCTACGATGAACGAGGGATCGGGCACCTCTAATTGTCTCTAGAATTTCGTTAATCAGGCGGACGTTAGAACGGTCATCCGTCACACTTACCTCTTATATAGCTAAGCCGATTCATCCTCCTGCCGAACGTTCCAACAAGGGTAGTTTAGACGCCTGACGTATCTGCGGTCTACCGACAACCTCATCTGCACACAGGGACACTATAGGAGTACGTAGATGAAAGTGAATGAAGCGACTGTCATCCCTTGTTATTTCTTACCTAGTTATAGAAACGTATGTCAACCCCTAGAAAATGAGGAGAGAAATATTTGCGGAAGCAACGGTTAAGGGTAGGTACTGACGTAGTATCTACTTCCAGATGGCATTTCAGTTCGACTGCTGGACACATTAACTCCGTATATATCTGCTTCGCAGCACCACTCTTGGTATATTCTGTTCACCGACTCCTGGGGGTGGTTACGGGTGGTTTTGAGGGCTGTGCAGGTGGGTGGTGTGACTGTGGCCTCTTGGTCGTTCGATACGCGCGCGCGCGCCTACGAATCGCGTTCTCGGACAGTGCCGCTACAGCTCTCGAAAGAGACGCCCGTGATTTCAACCCTTCTCGAGCGCGTACCGGGCCCTAAGGGTGCACGACTTTTGGTATACTCGATGGTAAAAGGCAGGACCTTCGTCGTGGATTTCGTGATAAATAGTGAACCTGAGGAGAAGGGTATACGCGAGCACTCCACTCACCATCGCGATTACGCGTAATCTCAACCCCTTCGCGTTTTATCAGTTAATAATTTTACATCGTTAATCGCGATTGAAATATTTTTTATGGTATTCTTGGAAAACTTCTTTACCAAGAAGCTTGGATATATTCAATGGTATCTGGGTTCTGGGGGAAACTATACTTTTTGTTTTACTATAAGATAGCAATGTAGGTTGGAAAGTTCAACTTTGTTGTTTGCCAAGTGCAGTGAAATATTTACAGTGAAGTTGGCATACTGATGTATGCGAATCATTGATTTATATAGTTTCGTGATCATTTATATTGCATGTATATGGATGAAATTTTGTTTTTGATCGAGCTTTATTAGAAAAGTGATTTACGAAGGAGATATCTTTGAAATATTTATGATCTTATTATATTTAGTGATATTTGACACTGCTTGAATATTGCATTGGTAGCGAGGTATCTTG
The DNA here is from genome assembly GCA_030142595.1 of Trachelus iudaicus. Lineage (NCBI taxonomy): Eukaryota > Metazoa > Arthropoda > Insecta > Hymenoptera > Cephidae > Trachelus > Trachelus iudaicus. Next base: position 227,095 of record JARQTH010000409.1, on the reverse strand, counting down.
GGCTCATTGAAGATAAAGGAAGTAAAGGGAAGGTAGATCTCAAGTGGAGCGATCAGGCAGTTCTGAATATTCAATCTTTGTCCAATATTTCACATTGACAAAGGTATCGGGCACTTTTCTCGAAACTTTTTCCATTCCGGACTTTTATTCGTTATTCCTCGTCATTCCTATAGAGAAATAATATCCATTAATAAAAACCAGAATTTATATTACACTTTGTATTAGATCAGAATATCGCGCCAATGGGAGTCCAATCGTCCAGGTGTCTAAGTCTTGAGACGTGTAGAATTAATTTCAAGTGCTACAGCCAGATTCTTGTTATCTCCAAATCTTCGGGTTAATCAATGAGCTCGATGTAGGATACGAAAATTACATTGTCTGAAGTGAATGAAACAAAAAAAATCGTCTGTGTCAACATCTTCATTTTTGTGAACAGGTGAAGCAAAGGACTACGTAAGAAGGGTGTTCCTTAGTGTACGGTGAAACAATTGATAATACGGCACAAAAAAGAATCTTAAAGACAGTAAGCATCCACATTTGAAAAGCATCAGAAATAAAAATTACTTTTTAATTAAACTAGTCTCATTAGGGACTTGCATTTAGAAGAGGCTACGAGGCTAGAAGATGCGCACCGCGCATTGCTAATTATTGTTCTAAACTAGTAATTAATTAAATTGCTGTACGCAAGAGGCGACGATGACGTCACCTGTGGTGACGAAACGGAAGAGCCAGTTCACAGGATGTTAACGTTTCCTATTTGGCTGCGTCAAAACTGTTTTTGCATCTCGCCAATAATCGGGAAGAGCGAGTGGCGTTAAGGCTCATTCGAAAGGATAAAAAAATATCGCGAAAGCAGTGCGGAACAGAATAACAAAAATAACATAAGAGAAAAGCAGAAAATGTGAAGTATACAAAAAATACATATGGGCTGAAAGAAAATTATTCTTGGTACCGTTGAGAAAGGAATGAAGCAAACACAAAATTACAACTCCACAAAGATCGCGATTTGGCAAGAGGAGCACGGCCTGCGATTGCACTTCCACACAATTGAATTTGCCACTTTGAGATACAGCAAAATCTTGTTCCTTCTCTTTGTTTCTCATTTTAATTCAATATATGCTCATCCGATGACTGTGACTTTTAGGTAGTGAAGAAAAAAAAAAAATCCCATAATGACTTTAATCAATCACCGTTACCCTATTAGTAGACTACGTAAGTGAACAAATCTTAGGACAATAGTGGATTACCGTGCGGAATAAAATAATGAAGGGTGAAGAGAAACATAATGTAAAAGAAAATATGGAGGCCCTTGTACGTGGAATAACCGGTGCTCACTAGCAAAGTCGTGGAGGGTGTCAAAGGGGAGAATAAAAGGAACCAGGACAATTTTTATAAGAGCGACATTCGCCTTTTAATACCAAGGTGGACAAGATTTATCCACTTGTCATTATCCAACCCTTAATGAGTATCTCCAATGTCAGCGACAACGCGGCATCAATAGTTAACCTCGAATCTCAAATAGAATTGCTAATGTCATCTCATTGAGGCGGAAGACCCCCCAACGAAGAACTTATCTCCAGGGATAGAGGGACCCATAACCTGACACTGAGTACACGTGCAGGATGTGCGATGTATTCAGAGGATGCCGTGACCGTTGTCCTCGAGAGGAAGCGAGGCACGGGACCTGAAGTTAAAAAAAGTGGAACGAGAGCAAACAGAGAGATGGCGTGTAAGAGTGAGGCAACGCATAGGATGAATAACAGATACCAATGACATCTCGGAGGGGCGGGGGCGAGGGGAGTAAAGGACCCCCCAGCCCCCCGAGTAGCGGTTCCGAGGACAATGGGTTCGTGAATCGTCCTAGGGTAGCTGGACTCTACGTGAAGAATCTCAGCAGGGAAGAGTTGGACAGCTTGGCGGAGGAAGGAATTTACGGGCCGAGCGGTGATCCCTGTAGAAGACGGGATACCGGAAGCCAGAGGAGCTTAAATCTTCCAGGAACAAGTAGAGAGTTTGAGTTTGTTGCTCATCCGAGGTTCCAGGGACTCTCGAGGACGCCGCAACCTCCGAGAAGATCTGGGTCTGGAAAGCATCGAGACACCGGAAGAAGATTCGACGAATCCTCGAGGCAGAGTGTCCTTCAGTCGTCAGGATTTTCAAGGCGGCTGGAGGAGGCATCAAGGTCCTCCTTAATAGGTGTGGAATCGACAAGATCCTCGCAGGACGGCGATGGTTTTTTGAGACGCGTAGTGGACTCTCCGACACATTCACCAAAGGAGACCAGTGTGCATCCTGATGAGAGTCCTCATAGAAGAACCGCCGATGATCACGAGGACGCACCCTCCACAAGATCCGAAGACTTCAGCGAGTACCACCGCACCACTCGAGATGAAGAGTTGACGGAGAGCCGAAAATCGCCTCCACCTTATGCTGGATTGAGTCCACCGGAATACGAGTATACGGATTCCCTGTCGCCGCTCTTCCCGCGATGCTCTGGCAGATCCTACGGTAGCCTACAATATGGCGACACCAGACCTTCCGGCGACGTCATACCTGGTTTCGTCACTTACGAGACCCAGACTACCCTCAGGCCTGAATCGAACGAGTCCAGTCGAATGGAAGGTTTCCTCAGCCCACCGGATACCACTCCGCAGACACCTGTACCGGAAAAGAATAGCCTCGGGCAAGAGAGGGTTACCGAGGAGTCACCTCAAAAGAGGATCACGCCTAAAGCGCAGGATAGTAGCAGGCTACGACCTCCATTGGCTGGCACTGCTGGTACCTCAGCCGATTCTGGTACCGGTGATTCCGGAAGTGCTGAGATACAACCGGATATCATCGGCACTCCTCAGCCTGCCACTTCAGACAATCTTAGTGCGGGAAATCTTAACGTTGAGAACAAATCCCCTGGCTCTAAAACACCTGGCGCTAAGGGAGGTAAACAGACGGTTAAACCCTTTACCAAGGAGAGTCTAGACAGGCTTGAGAATAGGACTGTACAATTGGTGAGGGAGTACGGGTTTCAGCCACGAAGAAAAACTTCGGTGGAGGACGGGGCGGTGCTTCCAAATAAATTTGAACCGTTCCCAACCGATTTATACGGCAGGCCGCTCGAAGAAATTGACAATTTTATATATGACGAGGTAGGTGGATCAATTTACTATTATATGTCATTCATTGATTTTTCTTAATTATTTTCTTAGCTCGTTATTTCTCCTATATAATATACAAGGCTAAACTCCCAAAGGTCTGATTTATACAGTCTATTATATTATATATAACAATGCCTAAGCGATCCCTATACAATTTATTTATGACATTTTCTTTAATTGTTTTTTCTCTCTGTAAATCGAAATTATTCGATTTCGCTTGTGTTCCGTGCATTATATTTCCCAATGGAAAGAGTTCTTGCGTGCCAAAGCCGTTTAAGAGCGCGGTCCATAATAAAGAGGACTTGCATACATCTACAGTAAGTTGAAAAATATTGAAATATCGGATCAGTATTTATAGACGCATGATAGTCATTACTACCAGCTGAGAGGATACATACGTATAATGAGTCTATACACTGAATACCTGAATGCTGGAATTATTTACCACCATAGAATTATATATAAAGCTACCATAGTGCTCTCTATTTACTACACGTAGTGCTCGATGATCATTGAGTACATTTCACCTAAAAAAACGTGAAAGATGGTCGATTAATCAATAGCCAGCGTAGGCACACCATAGGTACCCTAGAAAAAGAAGCGTTCGATCAAAAATAGCCCCACTTAGATATCAGTTCTTCGTATACCGACTGCTGTTGACTTTCGGACGCGCTAGATTGTGTTGACCTGATGTCACTTCCGGTGTGTTACGATATTAATTTTTTTCCTTGTTATGAAACCGAAGAAATATAGAAAAAAATAAATAAAATCCATGTATCTGCAAAAAAAAGTTTTTCCATGACTATCGTTTTACCTGTTGTCTATAGACTGCTGCTGTGGTATACAGATTTCTCGGAGTTTTTAGGAAAAAAGAGAGATGGAAAAACCATGAAATCCGGTATAGACGATTCAGAGCCAGCAGTAGGACGCGGATGCTGCGGACTAAGAAAATGTTGAAGCCCACGAGAAGCCAGCGAGATGAAGATAGAAAGAATGAGAAAAGTTGCTGCCCGTAGGATTTAACAAACGCGTAGCCTTTCTTTGCTTCGTGCATCGCTACTTGAGCGAAAAGAGGATTACTAAATCTTTCATTATGTTTCCATTGTAGACTCTTGGTCGAGGGGCTTATGAATTCCATGAAAGGGTGTTACGTAAAATATTTCATACGTTATATCTAGATTAATTCGCGCCAGGATTCGTAACCTTCTGAAAGAGTGAGGAAGATAAGAGATAAAGTAAAAAAAAAAAGAAAGAAAATCGCGAAGTACATCATGCCTTATAACTTGTCTTTCTCTTTCTTATTAAAAATATTACTCATTTGCGTTTTATTTTTCTTTATCGAGATCGTGGGTTGAGTTGAATAAACAAAAATATAATAAAAAATGTAATTAACTTATTATTGTCACACGGTATATTTGTTTCATTCAATTGAATCTGTAAATATACGAGATAACGTTGAGTGTTGACAGACGAACGTGCACTGTTAAATATACCCATAGTGAATTCTAGGGAAATTTTGAAATTCTTTATTTCAATATATGTATACTGCAGCACAAGTGCATTCGCCTCCTCAAGTGCATACGAGGACGCGCAAGAGTCCTATTATCCTTTGGTATTTTCATAAATGGCAAAGAAACCGTACCGAGGTATTAATGTTTTTCAATTCTATTTCTCCAAAAGGAAATGTAATTTGGGAAAGTAAAAGAGCAACTCTCGAAGGAAACTTGTTTTCTATTAAGACGCGTAAGGCTGACTTTAAGTAGAAATGCGTACATAGTACAATATACATCAAATACGTTGCGGCTATTTTAAAACAGCTCAAAAGACTGCATTTTATCGAACAACACGACTTATCAAGATTTGAAACGTTTATTTAAATTCGATATATTATATATACTATATATGTATATACTCGCACGAAACTCTTCGTGTCATTGTGCGAGGGCGTAGGTAAAATTTCCAAGTAAGGAGAATTCCATTAAGCGCGACATGCGATATCGTAGATATACCTGCCGGTTCATTCCCAAGAAAACGTTCCAAGAAACCCTTCAACGTTTTCAACAATTTCCAACAAAGAAGCACGAAAACTCCACTGATATATTTCAACGCCTTCGTAGATAAAGAGGATCACAGTGGGGTACATAGGGAGTAAACTTTTTTTTTTAGTTTACGAGGAAAATTCTCTCTAATAGCTTCATTTTATAACTCGAAGCACATTAGATATAAATCGTCTGTGAAGTATGTCGTGTACTTATGGACGACATATGTATAGTATGCTATACAATATTAACTGAGCGTACATGCTTTTCCATCATATGTCACATGCGAATAGAAACGATGATGTAAGGGTTGCCGCGTGTGTGTATATAAATATGTTCATATATGTGATATATGTCATATGTGTTTGAAAAGACCTTCATGGAAAAGAGCCAGTCTATTGGTGCCACGTCCACAATAAAATGATGGAAATTCGTTCCGTATTGCTTGTGAGCGTTCAAAGGAGTGTAGAGAATTTTATTGAGCGTGGTCACGCAATTTTCCAGAAACTCGATAGACTCTTGGATAATGTGAAAACTCATTTTGAAGGTTATGCGTTTATCGGGTTTCGACGTCTGTTAGAATGTCTCTGCCTTTTTTCACTTGAACGTTACAGAAAGATTAGTACTTATATACGGACTTCAGGAATGAAGTTCTTAACGTATAAGTGGTATATATATATATGTATATACGTGACAATAGTAAAATTGATCATTTCCTCTGTTAAACGCAACGTCAGAATTCCTTGAACTATTTCCGGCATAAAGCTGCTCGATTCCAGAGTTACGAATTTCAGTGGACCACTTTATGATATGCGATTAATAGATTGTGATATATTGAAAATTCTGTTATTAATAGAAACGATTTCTCGAATACAGTTGGTAAATTATATTAGAACTATCACACAGGAAGTACTGTATACGTAGTAAGTTAGTACAGACTGTTCTCTTGAATGATTAGACAGTGTGAATAATAGTCAGAGCAAATAGCGATAATTTCAGCACGGGTAAAATCTATGATTAAGGAAAGTACAAATTTCATATTAATTCGTGGCAGTAATTGCAACTTGGTTTACACAGTAACTCGAAACACTATTACCAAGTGCTACCCGTTAGTAAACACAGTAGTAAATTGAATCTGCCTCTAATGATGATGATGATAATAATAATATTAATAATAATAATAACAACAGCAATAAATATATTTTCCTAAAGTTGAAAAATTTTAATTATATTTGGACGGACGAATTATATTGGACCTTACCATACTGGTATGTGTTTTCCACGATTAACGCGAATCAGTACTGCGATAAAAAATTAAATGTAACAAAATTTATATTAAAGGCACTTCTGGAATGTCAGTTGGAATGCACACATTACCAGACCACAGAAATGGATTGCTGTACGCGGTCCGTAGTTATACGATTGAAAATTCCAAAAACTTCTGAATACCCCACTAAGTGCAGAATTACCCACTAGTCGATAATACGGCAATGAAAAGGTACAGGATTCATAAAATTCATGCGTACAGCTATGTGTTATAAGGATGGTACCTGAATAGCAATTCGTTTGAACCACATATATATAAATCCAAATATTACCCGCAATCGATTATATCTCTGGATGGTAATTGCAGCTAATAATCTAACGGAGCAACCAATGATGATCGCGTTTGCATTATCGGGTCTCGGTCTTGAGATAGAACCACTTGGCGTCGCCACCGTCGAATCTGACCTATATTCATTCAATTAAATCTGAAGCATTAAGTGCATTCAACCTCTAAGAAATGAATTTTGTGCCAGAACATTAAGTTTCGCGTTTGTGCATTGCCACGTCGGTAAGAGTCGCTCTTTAACCAAAAAGTCTTAAGAATCGTTTACGGCTCGACTTGGATTTTCAGGACTTCTTAAAAAAAACCGCTTGTTATTTATAATATTGCGCGACGTATCTCACGTCACGTAGTTAGCAGTGGGTAAGTCACTGCGTTCGAAAATTTCGTAGCAATTAGTGGCAAGCGAAACGAGCTGGAAACTGTTTAGCCAGGATAACGTTTGCAGTATACTTGACGTCAGTTATAATTTTCCACCAAGGCAAGGACTGGATTTTCATTTATTTAAAGTTGTCTACCCTGAACTGTATGTTATGATTTATATGTTACATGGGATTAGGATGAGAAATTCGTCCAGGCTAGACGTATGCAGTTACTACTCACATGTCGAGACGATGCGAGTAACTTTTGATAAATTCTATGATAAATAATTACGAGATAGAAGGTAATATCCATATTTATCTGAACGAGAATTACGTCGATTCAATTGATGGTTTGATAACTCATAGCTTGATGTGTGAACGTACGTACCTTTAGAATCGATCAAAGCACTTTCCATTACCGATGTTTGGGTTTAATTTTTTTTAAGGGACCACGTTACGACCACAACCACAACGCCTATTTTTCGCTAAAGATTCGAAGAACTATGATTCTCGTTAAGACAGACGTCACGAAGTGCCAAAAAAAATGTAAAAAAAATGGGGATAGACATGAGCGTGTCCACTTGCCAAATTATTCTTTGAATGCGGTATACTTTACAAAATTATACGCAACTGCATAATTTCCATGGTGGTATATTTATTGCCAGGTATTAGGACACTTGTTAAATGTATTATATATATTTCAAGTATACATTTTATATAGGTCAAAGTGCAACTGTTATGTACGTCAAGAAGATGATAATATATCGTTAGGTATTGGCCGCAACCGCGATGTAAATGTGACTGCAGAAATGTGCGTGTTACCGCACTGCGCCTACTGACACAGTTTACCTGAGTTATACGGTTTATCCAAGTCTAATCGTTATCACGGTCGTGATAATTGGTATTGTTGCCGATCTATATTTTTGCAAAACGAGTCACACATGGTTGCGAATTAGTCGATGGTTTATCGATATTTATAACGTTGACGGTCTTCATTAATTAATCGGTGGATTCTGACCTGGTGGAAACATAAATATCGATTTCGTGTCATTGAGTGTAATATGTATATGTATAAATGGCATTTAGTAAAAATTACGAATATTTTAGACTGAATATTTTCCACTTTTGCGAATTTGTCATTGCGGTATTCACCGATTTGACTTGGGCTTCCTAGACCTGGTAAATACCGGTTAAACGTTTTCCAGGTATAGGTCTTCAGGTTTGCCATGACAATCGTCCGGAGTTCCTTTAGACTTTGCACCATGTTGAGTTCTAGTTTCCATTTTGACTTTATCTTTAGCTTTGGCGAAAGAGGTAAACATTGGCAAGTGTTCGTAAAGGGACGTTTAAATATTTCAGCAAGCAGCAGTAGACCGTGCGACGGTGCTGACCTCCGACCTTTCAAAGTAGCATTTTAGACGTCTTTCTAGTCGCCGTTCTCGTAGTGACACGACGACTGGCGACCTCACGGCGAAGCTAAAAATCAAGTGACATCCGTATCGAAAACTGCCGGAAATACGGTGCTGTATTTTTACTTTTTTTTTTCTTTCTCCTACGACTGTCCCAGTAACATTGGACGAGCTTAACCTACATTCTCAACAGTGTTTCACTATACTGTCACGATGCACAATGAGCTCCGGGATTCCGTGCTGCTTAAACATCCGAATCCATGAGCCAGAATGAGGAAATTATCTAGAATATCATTAAAAAAAAAATGAATATATTTTCATAAATTTATCATACATACAAAATATTTTTGTAAAAAAAAAGATTTTCTGATTTTACAAGTACCCGTTTTAATTCACCCCTGATCTTACCGGCTCGAAGACTATCCAAGAATCATTTGATCTACATGAATTTACATAGGATTAAGAATTCCCTTCCTGCAGGGTGTACCTGGTGCAGCGTATCGATACGCTTTGTATCCTTTGAAAGCAGTCAAGGAAAACAAACGATTTCCATAATATAATAGTCAGATGACGAAAAAGAAATATAAAGAACATGAGAAAACATTTGTATTCACGTAGCCGAAGGTTAGGATTTTCGCAGAGAAAATTCAATTTGCAATCAATTCCCTAACTGATTTTACACACGATGGGAAAAATTTCACCGATAAAAAAATTAAGCAACCCACGTCGATAAATTGTTTCTTTTGCTTCGCAATATAAGACATAATAGTTCCTCATGCTAGGTAGACCCATCCACTTCAGCAGCTATCAGTAAATATACCAGTCTCGTTACATGAGCAAATATAGACGTCGCAAATATGCGGAAAGCCGAAAGGAACACGTAGGGGTAACACAAGGAGAGGGTGAAAGATAAAATTGTCGAAGGGGTTTGAATCAAGCGAATTGAGCTGAAAGTCGGGGTAAGGTGGTATCGATGATAGGATTCGATTTGAAAAGGAAAGCATCAGACAACCCGGGTGAAATATAGAAGATATAAAAAAAATACACCTAACCTCCATTTTATCGTTAGCAACAACACGACCCGAACGATCTACATGACTATAGTTGTTTCATCGAAAAGTAACAGGATAAGAACAAAGCTTACAATTAGTTTAAAAGCACCACATCGTTCCATGTTGGGTTAGCACGATGTTTTGTTAATTGGATCAGTTCCAATGTGTGTAAGGTTACACTTCGTTGAAATGGAGAGTTGGCGAGATAAGCGTTCTTCTTTTTTTTTTTTTGTTTAAAGAAACACTCTAGTATGCAGTTGGCATCCTCAAGAGGACCACTTTCATATTATACATGTATATATATAACATGCACACACTACTTGTGTATATTCCTTAGAGAGGATATTGCGCAATATACATTTGCAAGCTCACCATGTACTACGAATATACTATTACTATAGAAGAATATTATTTTCAAAATGGTTTCTTCGCTTATGGTAAACCAGCCGACGAAATGGTTCGTTCGAACGAACACTTAACACGAATTGAGTTTCACCATAAGACTGTGAGATCTTTTTGTTAAGGCATAGCAAGGAAGACAAAGTCTGTTTTAAGGGTGCGGAAGGGTGCGGTAGTGTCAGCTAGTGACATCGTGACAATATCTCACAGCCAAGAGGAGGCGAATACCAAACGTCGAACGTCTTGGTGTAGAGAGGCGTGTCGTCATGACGGAAGCTTGTATAAGTCAATCAAGAGAGACCCCTTGGTTTACTTGAGCTCGGCATTCTTGACACCCTCGGGAGTCACCTAAAACTGTGGAGCACCGAGAGACGAGCAGTCGACCGCCCTTCGGCAAACGCCGATCCATTACAAGAAGGAGAAGCATCTGCAAATAACTATTTGATTTCTCGATATTCGAGTTGTGGTTAAGCGCCAGTTCATTTCAGTACGTGAGAAATGCACTGTCGACCATGTAGATGGAAAATAAATTTTGAATAAAAAAAAATTCGCAAGGATAATACTGGAATGCCATTGATCAAAAGAACAATTGAAGTATTGTTGACGTTCCTATATATATATATTTCTAGCGACGGACGTTAACTCGTAAAATCGTAGAGCCGGGATGCACCGAATAAAACGTTTTGTTGTTATGACGGGTTTGGGTGCGAAGTTCTGGTTAACACGAGCAAGGCTTGCATCGTTGAAATTGGGTACGATCGCAATTTATCAAAAGGTCTGTGTAATGCAGGCGAAACGAGGTAAAAGAGGTAGGAATGTATTATCTGGTGACAAATCTATGTATCCGTTGCAAACAAAACCTTTCTGGAAAATGAAACTGTGGAAGTTATATAGTATAGGCCATATACGTGTATACCTACTACAGTAGATGTCTGGCAATGTACATTCGATTTTAACATGGATGTAATATGTTTTTAAAAATTGGCAATTTGTACGGCGTATAAATGGGACACGCTGTTTGTTCGGTTATACCTTAAACGAAAGAGCTCCTACGTAGCCACGTTGTATCTCTTAATTCATTAAGATTTAATGGGGACGAATCGACTTGAGAAATGAAGGTGCCTAGGCGTCTACCAAATCTGGAAGAATCCACATCCACCTTACGGCTGAAAGACATTAATTATTTAAGGCAAGAACAGCACAGCAATCTTATGGTCCTTTGGTGCACTGCGCTGAAATTATACGCAGTAAAAAGACTATCGAGATCGGTGCTGGAAGTCTTCTTCTTTCCCTTACAGCCTTGCTGAGTATACAGTGGAGTGTATACGGTAGGGCGAGAAATTCTACTAAGATATTTATAATGCTCGATCGATATTCAACGGATATTCCGGCCTGTTTCCAATGCGTGAGACAGTCTGTGGTAGGATCGTCCATTGCGGATGTTACTTCTGTCGCAGCGACCGATAAAATTTCAGAAATATTTCACCGAATATGTATTCTGCATTATCTATTTGAATATCATAAAAATCTAACGAGGTATACACTGTACATTGGGGGGTCTTTATCCCGCATGCACCCCTTTTATGGATAAATAATAGCTGATTCGTAACTAAAAAATGTATTACTCTTCGTACGATTATAGTATATTTACCTTTTTTTTATTTTCAAAATTATAAAAAAAAGTATCTGCATATCCGTCAATTTATCCATGAAAATGTACTGATGTGTAACGATGCGTATCAGCGATGTAAAGCGCATATGCAAGATTAAATGTTATTGATCGAGTGAAAGCCTCAATCCAAAGGTCATTTATTACAGATAAATGGATACGCAAAGAAATATATATTTGCGTATAGTTGCTTTTTGATATTCATTAAAAAAAATTTGATTGTTAAAAACAATACGAAAAACGCAATGCAGAAATATGATTCGCAGTGAAAAGTTATTCGAATTGAGACAATATGCAACGGCATACGATTGCGTGCTCTGCGTAAAAAAAGAAAAATATAAGAGCGTCATATACGTCCTTGCAAAACTCTATACACAGTGTGTCATAAGTAACGTATAAAAATGTACAGTTTATCGAATGAAAGGATGAATCAGAAGACATCAAGGGCATTTGCGAGAAGTTTACGTGTGATCTATTGGTTGCATGGAGGCATATTTGCATTCTTAAAATACGAACAATCAGAATATTCATATCATTCACAAGCTTAATGGCGCCACTGTCGAGAACGTCTCTGTCTTCTCAAACACGAATGCACTTTGGTGAGTGCTCGTACACTTATCTGTAGATGTACCAGGTGCCTTCTATGGATATGAGCTACGTACACTTGGGACAGGAGATTTCTCCGAGGTCCTAAGAGAATTTTCGCAAACGCCCAGGAAACGAATTACGGCCGACTGTTGGGGTCGGGCATGTGAACTGGTTCGCAACTGGCGGAGAAAAATATTGATATTTTATACGTAAGCTGGTTTACGTGTGTGGCCCAGTGACGTCACACTCTCGTGCCGCATTAAGCATGGCGGCCATGGCTCTCGCTTGAGTCCCTTCTGCTATGGCAGAAAAGACAAGGGTTGCTTTTTTTTTTAATTTCTACCACGAGTGGAAATGTGCTTGGTCGCTGCTTGATTGATTCCTGATGATCGCCAATATATTAATGCCGGTACCTGGCTTATCATTATTCAGGATTAAGCGAAGCAAGATTCATTCGAACAAATTAGGCCGTTCATTATTCAAGCTCTGAATGACTCGTCCTTTCTGGCTCGACCGATTGTTATCATTCTTGTAAATGATAATCGCCGATTGGATATTGATCACTCTATATATATGTATATATGCATAATCATTGAATGCGGTCATTTTGTGTGAAACGGATTTATGTTGACGATACCGAAGAATGGAAAATTTTCATGCAAATTGCTCTTTCTCGATTTTTCATACGTACGATGCTCATTGACCTATATGCTTTTAAGCAGTGTAACCACTGGCTCGGGTATACGACGTCATTTTTTCTTTCATATAACGTCCATTTGTCTTTTTTCTTTTTTATACCGATTCGTATACTTTGCCTGTAATTTTGTTTTATATATGTCCTATACTTCTCTGTTTAGTGGCGCAGAAAATTTTCCTTCATAGTTCTATCACGTGTTTTAGAATTGAGATCAATTTTTTTAGAATTGAGATACGTGCTAAATTCATATAACAAGTTTCTTAAGATATTATTTAATTAGTTTTTTATTAGACAGAGAAATTTCATGTAAGTATTGAATAGCTAATTAAAATCTGGCAGAATGTCTGATCAAATAAAGATTATTTCTACTGCAGGACTGCATGATAAGAATCAATCAGAAAATAGAAATTAGAATCTACCGATACTATTGACGGTTTCATTGGCTGCGTGGAGTATAGGAAAATGAGAAAATTACGGAGAACTCGAACTATCGTTCTATCCAATGACTATATGTATAACGTGATTATATTTAGTTAGTCCAACGTTTAACTTTTCTTAAATGTCCAATCGCGAATCGATTTTCAATAATAAAAACTTTTGGTCGGATACAGAGCGGATAAAAAAACTTATTCGCCCCGGTGCGGAAGCTCTTAAATTATCTATAGAGTGCCAGTTTGAATCTCTGAATAGCCATAGTCGTAGGAAATGCATATTATAGGTAAGCGGAATTAACACGGTATGTAAGTAGGAGAACTGTACGGTGCATAGAATAACGTGGCTAGTAGGTTATACCTATAACCCTTCATGTATATCAATGGTCATTCAGACTTGAAATGCAGAACATTCCTGATGCAATGTACCATCACAAGATAGGCATGGTTATCGTGCAAGACTAGATTTCAATAGGACATTCCACGAATTGAACGAGTATTACTAAAAATGGTAAACGCTTCTTGCGTACAGTCAGAATGAAAATATAGTAATTCAAGAGAGTTCGAATTAATCGATATATGGGAAATGAAAGGAAATAAAAAATTATAATCTATATAAAATGACATTGGTGCCATTCGAACCAGGAAGAGAGAAAGAGACATAGATAGAGGGAGAAAGTGAGAAAGATTTCTCCGCCCTTTATATGCATAACGTATGGCCAGGGAAAAGACAGACCATATGTAGATCATGGTACTATCACGACTGGCACGTAGCCAGTAACCACTGCAATCACGAGAAAAATTCACAGTTTGGCTGCCGGCCTTTTACTTGCGTTCTGTGAAAATCCTGCGATTCCCATCGATTTCTCAACTCTGAACTACCCGGCTGTGGGTATAGGTCGAATATCTAGCACATGTACCGGCTGTGTGAGATGGAAACTAAAATTACCGAAAACACCCTGGGGATAGATAGGCGAGTGTATTTGTATGTGGAGGAAATCATTTTCAGGTATGAAAACTGATTTACTTTTGGCAGATTAGTGTTTACGAATAATGTGTTCTTTTTTTTGACAGATCGAAAACATTGAAATTTTTAGCAAGTCACACGTGCCTCTTCATAAAGTTTCCAAATATATATGTATATGCATGGCCTTACACTGAAATATGAATTTTTTTTTCCTTTTGGTATATATGTATTTCAAGGACTGTACAAAAAAGCCGTGCGTGACTTGAGGATTTTATTGTATTTGTTCTGTCGAAAAAAGCACATTTTACTTGTAGAACGACAATACATGGTTTTTAATTATCCAAAGTATCATATGTGTACTGTATATATACGTGCAACACCGTAGTGACTTGCTAGTTCACACGTACCAAAGGATGCTGAAGAAAAAGGATAATTGGCACAGATAAAATATTGATTGGTTTTTTTTTGTTACCAGTCAGTGTAACTTGTACTTGAATTATACTACACATGGGAAAATTTGTAAAGTTTTGTATCGAATCCAGAAGGCATAAATAATTTTAATTATTCTTATAATGTATCATTCATTCGATCATAATGCACGTGTTTCACGGTCTATTTTTACGTGATTTTAATTATCCTCTGACAAAAGTGATTTTTGAATTTGGGTATACGGGTCGAGCACAAGGGTTACCGTTTTTTTTTATCAAGGCCGTTGAGTACTAATATCCTCCAGGGAGCAGTGCCAAATCGCACGATTCTTTTATCGACGGACAATACTTTGTAGCCTCTGGTTGTACAGACTTCATGTAATTTAGTCGTAGTTTGCAAAAATTATTATTACACTACACGTAGCGATGTCGTGCGTCATTCGTCTATTGGCTACGCTTAACGTAACGTCGGACGCTTTCAAGTTTCATTAGAGTAAAAATGCGACAAGGAAATTCTATTAAAGAAATTGCTCGAGAATTTCAGGAAATTATGAAAAGCG
Source organism: Trachelus iudaicus (assembly GCA_030142595.1). Taxonomy (NCBI): domain Eukaryota; kingdom Metazoa; phylum Arthropoda; class Insecta; order Hymenoptera; family Cephidae; genus Trachelus; species Trachelus iudaicus. The sequence continues at coordinate 211,736 of JARQTH010000409.1, read as the reverse complement.
ATATTCCTCGCGGAAGGATGCTTTTGTGCGAAGAAAGAATTTCGTCTATCCAGAGTATGAAAAGATAGGACGAACAATAAAATAAAGATTAAAGCGAAGATACGTGGTGCACACGTTTCTAGAAAACGTGTGAAAAGTAATTTTTTTTCTCGATTTTCTTGTTGCCATTTATACTCCCCTTAGCTTCGTAGATTTTCACAACTCGTAAAGCTTCCTTACGACCAATGAAGCCGGCGGCTTTATGGTATTCACGAGCTTACGGTATTACGTGGTGCAACTTAGCACGAGGGTTGGATAACATTTAAGAATTAAAAGTATCATTTTGTCCTACATTTCCTATAGTTAAAGTCCGCCACTATTTCTTCAGTACTCGAGTGACGAAATTGATGATCGTATCGTTGGAAAATTAAATTTCTGGAAAATTTATATCACGACCAATTTCTCGAACACCCTGTAGATAGATAGTAGATGGGTAGCACTATAGTAATGTGTAATAATTTTCGAAATTTCTCACTGCAAAATATATCCCCTGTTATTTAGTGCCATCTCAACATTTTGTGAGCGGAAGTAGCGACCGGAAATGGCTGACGGAAACCTCGCGGAAATTCACTGGCTCTATTCGACCCCATAGCCTTCTCGGACTCTGAACGTTTTGCGAGAGCAAGGGGGCACTCCTGACCTGTCGACTTGTTGCTCCTCTTTTTGCAACAGGTTCCAGGAGAATGGCGAAAAAAGCATAGCTAGATGGAAAACGTACGATTGGTATCGGAACATCTCTGTATTTCCCTGAGGTATTGTAGCACTCAGGCTGCAATACATGGGAAAGTATAGCAACCTAGTATGTTGGTTTTCATAGGTTGGTGCATGAAGTGGAACGAAATGTCGGATGAGATCTATAAAAAGTAATTCCAATGGTTTAATGGGGAGTCTTAATAAAATAACTATTCTGTATGAAATTTCTCTACTGTGAATTCACATATTCCATACTGATAATATTAACACCATAGATATAATTATTAGTATAATTTTGTTGATAGCAAGTAAGTAGAAAGTACCTTGGGTCAAACATATTTTATGTATAAATGCAAAGCGCCAAGTTGCTGACTCGCATAAATTAGATTCAGCAGGAAAAGCCATGTGACTTTATTACACTTTTCTTTTTCTTTCCCGAGGATTTTCAACGTAACGCGACGACAGTTGGCAAAATTGCATCAGCACTGCGAGAGAGATAAGGAAAAAAGGGTTGATAAAAATGATTAAGATAAAAATGCAAAGTTACTGACCTAATGAGAATTCAAAATCTCTCAAGGGACTGTCTACTTCGAGTTCGTTAGGTATAATTAGGAAAAAAAAATAAAAAATATTTAACCCAGAAAAATTAGCGTTTGAAACTTGCAAAAATAACCAAAAATTACATATATGGCTAATCAACACATGCTATTCTATACTCCAGCAGAAATGCGTATGATTTCTGGGGTATAAGAATGCCATTGAAATTTTACTACAAACTAAAGTCACTGCTTTATATTTTACAGTCCATTTACCAGGCAATAATCTAAGTCTTCAATTCTTCAACATTCTATTTTACCACACAGTTTTACGAGTCGTTTATTACCGATGTGTCTGGTAATAATCGTGAATCCTTATTAGGCAGTGATGTGACCGTCGTGACATGAGCATTGATGTGCGTGATTTGACGATAACCGTATCTACCACCAAGATAACGAATATCTGTCAGGGTTGAACAAATCTACTAATGCTCCGTTTCTTCACCTTCAGTTAAAGTTTAACCTACAGATAAACGCCTAAGGCATGAAAATGACTGGTTAGGTGGGGATTTATCCGCAGGTTAAATTTTAACCAAAGATGAGGAAACTGGCCGTCGATTAGCTTAAAAAAATTTTAATGAAAAAAATTAAAAACGAACAAAACTTAACTACAATTGTCTTAGTTCTTAACGTACCTTAAACTTTTTACGATAAGCCAAAATGTAGTACGCATCCCCCCTTTCATATTTTGACGAACCCCCTCCCCCCTACTACTACCCCCCCCTCCCCCCTCGAAAGCAAGGCAAATATAACGAAAAGTTGCCCGGGTAAAATAACTTTGATGAAAATACACCAACTGCAATTACAACTTGGTACGGTGTACCATTATATTTTCAATTAGCCAGAATTTTAGAAAAGGTACTTGTACACAGTTCAGTCACGTCAATGCTTCACCAACTAGTTCAAACAATAACGTATATGTCGGTACCGCCCTATATACGTATAACAGTACACGTAATATAATGAAATAGTTTCAGTCCCTGTTGTCCATCGAAAAGTGACGTATCCTGTCATCGGGTCCACATTGAAGCCATAGGGTCCCTGAAACCCTCAGAGACAAACAATGTAGATCCTAATTCCCTATGTCTGCTGTAGAGACCAACTGAATTAACATACAACTGTGCCAGCTTATACCCACGGCTTCAAGGTTTAGAAACTTGTTAGCATAGCCACCCATTCTCACTTCCGGTCTGCCTGACTGCCCACCTACCTATCTACCTTCCTGCCTGCCTGCCTACCTACCTACTTAGGACTATAACGTTCGTGCAAGATTCACGAGCACCCACCATTAGTCCTTATCCTGAGAATCAACAACACAGGTACGATGACATAAACGAAGGATGAATCGTTATTTCGATAACAAATGGATAAGCCGTTCAATGGTAACTTGTACGCATTACAAAAGGACATACCGTCGCGTCAGCTTTCACGGACTAGCAAGAAAAGTCATTCAGAGCTTGTCATGTTTATAAGCGAACAGTAACATGAAAACTGTTATTACCAACTGTTGAGGGTAATATATCTACATATACGTATAGCCTTTTGCAACTGACGTACATAACCACATAGTTAATGAGTGTCATGATAAGCCATGTATACCCAGTGTATGACGATTATACTATGAACGATTAGCATGAGCTATAAAGGGGTAAAAAAAATATATCCCCTATATTTTTTTTTATATTAGGCTATCATTTCTCATTGATTTTTATTTAAATTAGAATTTGGTAACTTGTGCCAATAGACTGTGTTAATATTACGTAAAAAAATGTTAACACTGGGTATATACTTGTATTGTGCGTGTTTGTATTGATTGCCCGAATAATTGCCAGCAGCAACCCCTATAGAAAGGGTAGACCGTCCCGATCGCGTGCAGACTTTCATTCGGCAATAAGGTGTTGCCCTGTCGGACACGAGGTTCACCCTTAGCCAGGACATCGCCAAAAGGCCTGCGCCCTTCAACGCACAGTCCTGATAAATCGTTTTTGTATCTTTCGATGAAAAATAGCGCTATCCAAAAGTATCCAGAGATACCGTCATAGTAAATAGTACGTTACTGTATTGTATAGTGCAAGTGTACAAGGTAGGGGATTTTCTAGAATAACTATTCATCGTGCAAATTACTCTTTTTCTCCTAATTTTTCTTTTCCCTTATCTTTCTGTCTTTTAACTTTTTCCTGCGAGCCGAGAAAAGCGGAAAACTGTTACTCCGCTTTAAATTTATACGGCAGTCGCCGCGCAGCTGCTCACTTGCCGCTGTACTATAAACTTTTAGGAGGACATTGACTGATTGTTTCAGAGGAAATCAAACGTCACCGATTAAAAAATTTCAATAACGTATAACCATTTGATGGACTCGCCACTCTATACTCTTTACTCGATGAGATTGCTTGGCAATTTCTCAATTAAAATCACTCCGGCTGATCGTGGATATAAAGACCACGTGGTTTTGACGATTGCCTTATTAGCGAACCGTCCCGATGCTAATTAATTTTCCTAGGAACAAGTTAATAAACTATCTGATACATATTTGTGTGCCAAGGTAAAGTTTAATGATTTGTTTGCTCGTCAACTTGTCAGCTCGTCATGAGTCATGCGATCTTTACTGGTCATTGTTATGTGTTAATGTAGGTACGTGATTTAAATTTGGAGATAATACAAAAAAAACTATTTCCGGGAGTACTAGTGACTTTTTATCTTTAAAGTGACTTTTCCTTCTTCTTTCTCTTTATATGACCACCGGATATTATATTTCACTATTTAGCATGCAAACGGGAACAAAATTACTATTGCGAATAACGAGAACACTTTCTACCCTATAATACGTGTTAACGTTACCTATACTCGGTGTGAGATTGGTAACACTGTTATCTAAATTGTCAATAAACGGGGTTACGTTAACGAATTTTGTGGTGATATAGACAGCAGTAAAGTTATCGGTCATGAAACGTTAAACATATCGTTATATCTGAATGTGATGTATTCAGTATTCTGGAATATTATTCCATGAGGAAGTGAATATAAATTATTGATACTTCTTGGTTTATGGAGGTTCGTCCCGGAAGGTCCTGTCAGGGGTAGCAAAAAATGGCACAACCTTCGTTGGCTATAAATGAGAAACGACAAGGTGGATTATGGTAATATCCTTCATTCTGATTACTAAACATTTTTATACCATATATAAGGTCAATTAATATCTCATTTAATGTCATTTTTGTGTAGAACGCAAATTGTATCAAATAAGTCTAGCATATCGAATATTCAATGTACATAAATTATATACACTTGACTCACATGTGTCATTATGTTACTAGTTAAACGAATTATTAATTTGATTTTAAAACTACGATCCTTCTAAAGCTAAATAAATTCAACGATCTGTAGATACTATATTTTTTGAAGATTAAGTGTACCTTGAGATTCTAGTATAAGAATTTTCACCCAGGCCATGATTTTCTTACACATTTTATACGTGGGGATGAAATCAGTAATAGTTGATGAATTGTTGATACGAGTTATACATAAATACGCTAATGATATTATAAATGCTGATAGCTGTTGATATATATACCTATATATATATTTATATGTATATTCATGCAATAAGTGACATCATTTTATCGGTGTGGAGCTTTTGTGTATGTAAAAAAATATAAATCTGTTGATATTGCTCGTGATAGGCGAATAAACGACGATTTCGTAGAACGATGCAGGGTTTACGGTTTGAAAAGTAAGCTTTAGGTTGCTGCATTGTTCATACTTTGATATAGGCAACTGTAATGGAAATACAAATCGATACTGACTCTCTGATAGTTACCAGACTCGTATAATAATTTTTTTCATCTCTTTTTTCCTTTCGCAAATCCCTATTAACGTTGGTTGTTTCGATTATTATTAATTTTTCTTGGCAATTTTATACGGAGTACATCACCTATTTATCGTCTGAATAATTTACCTTTGTCAACCCATTAGTTCGAATATCAGGATATACTAATATATGATGGTGATAATGAAAAATCGATTGAACAACGTAAAAGTAATGGCTATTTCAAGAAACATATTTTAACGGTTTTAGGTTGTTTTTTATCATCAAAACCAAATAGTGTGCGCACTCAAGAAAAATAGAGGAATTAAAATCGCTGAAATTCAATTCCAATTATTTTCAAGTGATATTGGTATAAAATTTCTGTGAGAATATTTCCAAATCACGTTTACGCGGTACTTGATATAACACTTTTTACGATCGTCATGTAGCGTATGGTAACGTATCTAGAAATTGAGGACACGTTGGTCCCCTACCTGTGATATACCTGTATTTGCATGTATCGATATAAGGTATACATATATGAGAATCCATAAAATATATTACATACTATTTCTCTGAACAGTGTATTTCTATTTCACGGCGTACACTGTGCTCCAGCTATAGGAAAAATCGGGGTGACATATAGATCTATCGTTTTTAAGTGTCACATACGATTTAAGGAAATAGGTGTTGAGATGCTGTCAGACAAAGATAGATCCACAGTAGTGTGATTACAATTCAACATAAAGTTTTCTGCTACCATTGATATTTTTGTAAAAAAGAAATAGCACAAATAAGATATACGATAACGAAGAGAAAGTTGAATAAATTTATTATCCAATGTACCGAGTTGATTGTAAAACTTGTAACGTATTTTCTTTACTCGATACCGATAACGTAAAACCGAGTACTGACCTACGTCACCTTCGGCCGTCCGCCCCTCGTTCATACATCCGCATCCCAGGCGGACATAAACCAGTTCTTTTTTCACCGGAAACTGAAGAGCCGATATGACCTGGAAGTTGAGGTGGAAAAGTCTCAACCCCGCCAAAACGAGAGCCCTGACGGAACCTATCAGAAAGTACGATAGCTTAACGGATCCTGTCGAAGTTTGGGGTCGTGTGAAATCGATAAACGCAACTGTAGATGCTAATCTTTGGGGTCGTGTAAAATCAGCAAACGCAACTGGATGCACGAACGGGAGCGAAGGGTTACGGAAATACACGGTCGCTCAGGTTGCTAGGTCGAGGTAGAGAGGGTTGGAGTAAGAGTCAGGTAAATAGTGCCGGAAATCGAGAGCATTTTATCGAGAACGTAGCAGAACGACTCGGAGCTATAAAATCGAAGTCCCTCCACCAATTAAAAAATTGAGAGTCTCACCAGCACTGCACCTCCGAAACCCACGCAGAAAATCGATAGGATTTTCTGGATGTAGCGAGAGCAACGCGAGAACCACAAAAGCGAGAATTTCCCATACCGTATAGGAAACACAGCTAGAAAAACTATGAAACAAATAGCACGGGAGGGCGAGGCAGCTCGAGGCACCTCGATCGGTGTCCCAAGACAGACTGAGTTCGAGAATAGTCAAATTCGAGAACTAATCATTCTGATTGGTCGAGATCCTTATATCCGAGGACATTTATCCTTTCCCTAAAGTCATCCCTTTAAACCAGATCGAGAGCGTTCCTCCACGGTCGCTTCCCCAGGACATCGGGCGACAGCTGGGCACCACAACCACAACTCGGATCAGGGGATTCCTCCTCTGCCCTTAACCGTATCAAAAAGCATATCTCTGCCCGCTCTACAGTCCTTTGACTCTCTCCAGTGGAGCGCCGGTATCTCACTCGGACCTTTGCCGGTCCGTGGAGACGTCGCCGTCGGATACTCTCCTCTGCCGGGCAACTCGGTACGTCGAGACTGTCTCTCCACGGTAAATTAGAGCACCTCGACCTCAAGTAAACAATAACAAATATGTACGAGAGCATTGACGTAACTAGCTGTACGAATGAACCCGAGAATGTAGCTTCTGAGCAGGATGGCGACTCGAAGGGAAACAGAAAGCGAAAACGTTATTGAATCGATAGCTGGATTCGCTTTGCGACCGTGAGTCGAAAAATCACGTGTCAAATTACGTTTCCTAAGAAGGGTAGGCTTGTCGTACAATATATATTACAGCGTTATATATTATACAAGAAACATTATAATTTTAACTCACAGTACAAATGAGCATAATTTTTGTCTTTCAATTAACGAAAATAAAATTCCAATTTTTTAGTTGGAGTTCAAAGTAGTTGCGAAAGATTTGGTGTGAAAAGACTTTCAAGTATTGACGGAAGCACCTACTACTCCGGAAGAGTGGTGGACACAATTCAACAAATATCTCAGAAAAACATTTTTAAGCTGTCGCTACTCTTCCGCCTTGAAAATAAAGCATGGAGAGACGCTGGGTACTTTATATCTTTGCTTTTATTTCTCTTCCTATATCACTGGTTCTTGGTGTCCTTGCCATTAAAGTTTTGCGAGTGTGAATATACACGACTATAACACTTTCCTATGGTGTCGTAATATGATATTTTGGTATGACTAATTAATACCAAACGTCATATAGTGGATACGCTTTGCTGTTATTATCCCATATATTTTGATTTATATTGATGCCATCACTATATTATTTTACTGCTACTTTATTTTGCTAATTATCTTTTTATTATGATTACGATTATTTTAATGGTCTATAGATTTATGAGCGATGCTCCAGATTGAATAAATTAATTGATCTCTCTTTCTCCCCTTATTTTATAGTAGTACTAATCAAACAGTTCCATATGCCAAAGTTATATGGACATAATTGCATTTAGTAGATTTCCACTCTTCTTATTTCTTGATAAAAAAAACAGTAGCTACAATGTGCTGATGTTGTACGTGACAGTAGGTACTATTTTCACGAGAGAACGCAATTTCTAAGTCGTAATTAATCTTGAAAGTCTATCGGGGTACATCGTAGCTAAATGAAATTGTCTCTTCTCAGCTAATGAAATAGTAGCACTATTAAAAAACAGGGCACCCCACTTTTTTCATTTTCGTTCAGCATTATATTCTCAGAAAGTGAAGTTCATTCTCGTAGAAAATATCGTGAGATTAAAGCTCAAGACTCAGCGACTGCCGTTCCTCATAGTATTTTTCTTGTTTTCATGTTTTCGCTGGTGGTTTACCGTTGTTTGTTATACGACAGTAGCTACGCTGTGCCAGCCCAAACCCAACGAGGCATCGATCATCCCTTGTTTTCCTCGTAACAATTTCAATGATAATTGAACCAAGTAAAAATTTCGACAATGCATTGTAGTACATTATTCAGCAATTTACACGTGTTTAATTAAACTCTTTGTACGAGGTGGATTCACGTAAATAAAAACTTTGTTTATTTTTATAAATTCTATTTCCACCCCTATTAAATAAATCACTCGCAAATCTTTATCAAAGGTATGTATATTAGATAAAAATTAACGTAAGCACCTATTATGGTTGTTCGCACATATTCGTTTAATCTACATTGATTATATGTCAAATCTGGCAATCAGTGTTTTACGTCATTCTAAACGGCTAAATATTTAATGCGGGGTAATACAGGTAACAGTAAGGTCTCGCGAGTAAACGTTATACGTCAGGAGGAAACATTGAAAGCAGTTACCTACTTATTGGCACGTGCCCTAGTTTCTTTAGCGGAAATGGAGTTGCTAAATAACAATTCCTTGATGAAAATGACGAACGCATAATGCATCAGAGATGTCAATATACGCTGTAGAGAGGATTGCAAGTAAGATTAGCACGAGAAATTTCTAACAGCATAAGAGCAGTTCAAAATAGATAATAAATCATATCAGCGACTCGTTTCAAATTTATATTTCCGATAGATATAAAAGAAAGAAGAATCGTCGAAGCATTCTGTATATGAAAAATGTATGTTCCTTAAAGAAAAACACCTGAATCTTATCCCGATTTTGAAAGCCGATCACGGACCAACCATCAATGAATATATGCATGAGGGTTTCGCGACTCAAGATATCCTTAAGTACGAGGCCACTCAGATGTGCACACAGAGGTCAGTAAACATCATTTGATTCCTCACACAAGTCAAGCGTATCGAACAAGTTTCTTTGGATGATGGCCAAAGATCCAAACTCCTGGCGAATGATGGTAGCTCGTACTTTGTACTCGTGATTTGCCACGTCATAGAAAGAAAACAAAGAAAAAAAGAAGGAAAAAAATGGAAAATGGCCAAAAAAGGAAAAACAGTATTTGACTCCAGTGGGAATTGCAGTTCGTCACCATTATGGACGCGCCGAGCGTCTGGGCGCAGTGAAAGAGTCAGTATGATAGGAGGGCGTGGATGAGGGTTAGATAACAGAAAAAAGAAAGATAGAAGAAATAGGAACAGAGCTAGAAAAAAAATAGGGCAACCGCTTCAGCACGATGCCACCCATTTTATACCGGAAGCGTAAAGCCTTTGCGAGAAATGGGTCGTCCTCCTAGTGAAATTCTTCTTCGTAATCATAGCGCCGTATACAGGACGTGAATATATTTTGCGTGAAATAAGTGAGTTTCGATGATTTCGACGTTATCCAGAGAAGGAGAACGTTGGGGGAAATGGTTTGGAAATTCTTTGGGTTTGCTCTGGCAATAGTAACCACGAATTCTTTGCTTGCTCAGACACGACGTCGCGTAACACGGCGTCCTAAAAATTTTCACGAAGCTTCCCACGTTCCGTTCGAGAAATCCCTAGAAATCTCATTGGACGTCGTGACACCTTCTACTTCTTTATTACATACCACATACATGAATACTGTGTGCGCGAGTGACTTTATGTCTCTACGTACTCAGGATACGGTATCCACGTACATTTCGCCTGATGCATACAGGCCCGTCTGCCTGAAACATGCATAAGTAAGGTTGGGACGGACAGACACTTCATAAATCTTGCATTATATTTTCGGCCAGTTTTCATGTACGTCAGCCCATAGGAAACGCGATCCTTGGGGTTGGTCGATTTTGAATACGAGTGGAGCTTTATGAACCGTATAGGGTGGAAAGTTATTGACTCAGGGATGCACGCAAGCTCACATCAACTATTTTTACGATCTATACACTTTACATGAGAAGCACAGGAATGCACCTACGTAAATCCGAATGAAGCTGCAAGAGTATCCAATGAGCTATGGACCCCCTTTAAGCTTTGCCAAAATACACACACACGTGGTTTAGGGTAGCTGCATTTACTAGGGGATCAAATTAGTGCACGGCGCATTAAACCCGACTATCCTCTCTGTTCGATCATTAGAAGCGGTTTGCTCGTCTACGTATCCTCGTTCTACCATCTCTAAACTACAAGCCTTACCACGTACGAGCTTACAAGATAACAGATTAACCACTTCATAAATCTCAAGTCCTTATCTGTCAGGTAGTAAGTATATACCTACTCATAAAATCGCGATCAGGAAAATTGCCCAGTTAAAGTTCTCCTTTCCTAAGGACTGCAGAAAATCTCGAACTGTACTCGAAGATTCATTCACGATTGTTTCCCGATACCCAGGGAGGCCTGAATTGCAAATTTAACATTTGGCAGGTATATGTCTTGTGATCGCGAGACAATCGATCCGCCATAATTTGCATCACCTAAAAGAGGTTGTAAAATTGTTCTAGAGTCAAGATTTATTATACATCGCTATACGCCAATGAAATATGCTAATTGGTGATAAGGCAGGATACACAAGGTTATTCAGGAGCATTGTACCACATGAAGGTGGCTCTGTCATGTAAATCAAATGGACGGGCTAACTTCAGCTGGTGCAATACTCCTGAATAACATTATAGGTATATAACTAGGTCTAGGTTTATTAAGTACAAGAGCACCACCTGAAGTTGGCTCTACTATAGAAATCAAATGGACAGGAGGCTAACTTCAGATGGTGCGGTTGTCGTAAATAACCCTGTATAACGATAAAGGGACCTTTACTAAATTTTTTAAGGTATATGAAAGGAGGTATTTCAAAGGAGTGCTTTGCCTTTTATAAAGTCTCTTTTAAGATGCCAGCCTAACGAGATCGTCGTGTCACCGGAAATGCACCTTGTCACCTTATCGCCTTGTGGTGGTACGGCAACAAATGAAACTCCTAATAACTACGTGTATAAACCATAAAATAATTTATAGTGATAAGGAACCCGTGAAACCCGTCTAAACTTATTACCTAGAGTGAGCATATTTCCTCTGCTCGTTACGTGAGATAAAATAAATAGAGTACAGTACAGGTATAAGTATCAGTAAGTTGGAGTACATGACCCAACCCATCAAGGAAATTCAATTTGTTCATGCCGATTGACATACCAATCATACATCGATATATTCATCAAGTACGATTGACTTGGAAGTATCAATTGTTTGACAGAAGTACCAATTATCGTTTCTATGTATATCAACATTGATCCACGTATAGGATATCGTCTGCCATTGAAAGCATTTCAAACTGCCGATAGTAAGTGGATATTTTATTCGTCAATGCGAAACGAAATAAAGCACGTAGAAATAAAAATAAAATAAGTCCCATGACGAACTTACCCAAACAGTGATTGCCAGTAGTCGCACTGAAGAAACTTTAGGAAAACTCAATCTCTATAGACGTACAATATACACTGCTGAGCGTAATATACAGCACTATAGTCAAATACTATAATGTACATCAAAGTTAGCAGCGAGTATTCTGGTCCGTAGACGCTATGCGGTAACTTTTAATTCACAAGGATCCTTTTGCACGGAGCAGGCGCCACAAATGCCACAAAGACGAAGAGATGAAGACAGAAAGGTATATAGATATATAGAGAAAGGAAATAAAGACTGGCTTTAGGTAAAGTCGCAAAGCATTTCGGCATTATCAATCAAGCTTCTACAACTAAGAGGCTTCCTGCCTTGAGAAATGCGAGTTTGCTTTGCTATCATTACGCAACCGAGTCGTTCCTTTTCTGATGTGAGTGATGAACGACTAGTCCGTCGGTAAGACGGGTGCAAGAAATATGGCGGTCTCTTGTAATGTTATCACAAAACACCTTGTGTCTGATCAATGGCATGTCCAAGAGCTTAACTATATCTTTTGGACTCTGCGTTCATGGACTTGCAAGACATTTGGTGTATAGTAATTCAATAGAATTATGTACGTGAGAAGACGTGATTCTTGGCACATCAACCTAACCTCATCTATATATCTATATATGGATATCATGTCTTACGAATTCTAGAACGTTCTGCGACGTATTCTTCGACGGAATAGAGTTCCTTTCGTCTTTTTGTCAGGATATATCGATACATACAATTACTATTGAATGCAATGGCGGATGGATATATGCAATAGAGCGTGAGGTAAAAATGCATTCGATCTGATTGAAATCGGATGGTACTAAAAATTCAAATATAAATCGTCTATTTTATGTATATATTATTCGGCCGAGGTAGACTCAAATTTTACTCACTGCCCGGTACTCTTTGTCTGTTTCAGACGTTCTGCGTGGTGTCCAAGAGATCTCGCAAGAATTACATCCACAGGTTCACTGCGACTAACAGCTGGTTCATATTTTCTCCATGGAATCCCATAAGGCGCTGTTGCATCTTCCTCAGTACAAACCAGTACTTCGATTATGTGGTCATGGCTACCATTCTACTTAATTGCGTCTTCCTCGCCATGACCGAAACCGTCGAAGAAGCCGAGTGAGCAAAATCTTACAATTATTATGATATATGCTAGGTTTGAATTATTTTATAGAATATGCAATATGTACATATATAGACAATCGGACCTCAGGCACTAACAGAATATGCTCCATGGGGACTCAGGGTATTAAAATTCGGAATGGAACAGTCCTGGTCGGTTAATCTACCGCTATTCCGGCTTTCCAATTCCGTGTTTCGTGCATGAATCAGCGCCCTCAGTTTCAAAGGTTTTCAAATGGTCATTGCGGGAGGTCATTCCCAGAGACGCCAGTTTACGGGGTTCAAGTGTATTTCAATCAGTAGATAGAGCTTATCGTTGTTCATGCAGATTAAGCTGTGCCGCTATTTTCAAGTTACGTGATATTCATAAAAATGTGTATCCATCCCATTAAAACGTTATCAATCCTACTTTCTTACGGGCTCTGAGAAAGTGTCCAGGTTTGCGCGAAGCATTATACATATGTATATGTACAGAAGACGTAATCGAGGTTGCGTGCAAGTCTTCAAAGTGAGCATCCTCATTGCTGGAAGGGCATAGCGATGCTATCGCAACACCTTGAATTACATGATATACCTAATTTCCATATAAACCATTAGAAGAACCTTGACTTCTCTCAAGACTGATATCACGTCTTATCTCCAGGATGTAAAAGGAGGAATAAAGGATGGAGGATTAGCAAACTATTTTAGTACATTCAATTTATACTTAATGTTGATTATATACCAGGATAATAATAGTGACAAATATATATTTATGACATAGCAAGACGGATATATTCGTATAACAAAATATATGTTGTACTAGGTAAATTATTCTTCTGTAATTTAACGTATTTATATATATACTCAAAACGACGATCAAGCATTAAGATATATTTGGGCGCCTAGTTATTTGTTAGATGTACTTTTGTCGTTCGTATGAGTGTTTTTTATCTGTTTTCTGCTTTTTGTTGGTAAAATTAAAAAACGACATTTATTGTTGGTTTTTGATTGCATGAAACCGAAGAAAAAATATGCCGGGGATTATATATATAGATTATAAAGTACGCAAACATGATATAATAGAATCCACGTATTCAGTATTATGGTGTATGATAGCTGAAAGGATAAGCCAAAGGTCATTAGCGAGGAAAATGGTTGGAACATTGGAAGTGGAAAAAAAATTTATTAAAATTTTCGGATGTCCATGTCCGTATTAAATGATATAATATGAGAATGTTCAAAAGTTGAGCTTGTTATTCGTCCATTTTTCTCAAGGAAAATGAAAAATAAAATAAAGTCGTACTTTCTAACTGACGTTATGGGATTCGCGTAATACGATTAACATGTTACACGCTCTTGATAAAAGTACGCAAGGAAATTTGAGCTTTTTATCAAAGTTCGACAAAATCTTGAGGCTCAACGTTATATTTTTCTGTCGTGTATCAGTTTTTCTGTTAATCACATATGAACTCATGTATCACACATGTGAGTCGTGGATATTTGTCACTCCGTGCGAAGTGTGACGTACGTTTATTTGACCACTTTTACTTCGCTGCAAATCACGCTGAATCACAGCCGGTAAATTCGCAGGAAAGTTTAATTTCTTTAGTCTGACATTCTCTTTGGAAAGTTTTTCTAGGGTCTTTTTGCCCGTGCTTCGGCGTCCGAATCTCTGCACAATAATGGTGCACACGAGGCGCAAAACTTGGCCAAATTACTCTGGGACAAAGTGTATAGGAAGAGAAAGCCGGGAATAGAAAGGATCGTAGCGAAAAAAAAAATGAAGCGAAACGTTCTCCATCCAACACGTCATCAAGTGTAAAGTCAAAAACAATTCACAGTAAAACTCGACACAGCAACTCGAGCCGATATAAGAAAATTTTCCGCTTTGACTACTGCGACTAAATAATGGATGCTTCGATAGCATAATTAAAAAAAAAACATTTTTTCAATATCCGATATCTCTGTAATCATCGTCAAAACGGCAAGATCTTCCGGCCGGATGTTGGAAGTCCCGCATTAGCAGATCAGATCATGGGCTCTGAGATCGCTTGAAATATTTATACGTATTGATTTTTTCATATACTAAAAATCTATGAATATATAAACACACGATAGATATATACAGTATGGATAGGTAATAAACACCAAGTATACAGGGTGTCCCAGAATAAAAAAATATGCAGTACATCATCAAATAGAAGAAGAAAATTTAAAACAAGAAGTCCTGATCCATTTTTTTACCGAGATTTCCTCTCAAAGTTATAAACAATTAAAGTTAGCCAATCAACGCAAAGCTGTACTCGCCGAGCATCCCCTTTATCCCCCGTTTACCGCGTTTTTGGAAGCTCAGCGGGTACGCCCGTGCACTGATTCGCTAGCTTTGATTATTTATAACTTTAAGAAGAAAGCTCGGTAAAAAAAATGGATCAAGACTTTTTGTTTCAGATTTTCCTCTTCTACTTGAAGGTGTACTCCATATCTTTTTATTCTGGGACACCCTATATATATACTCAAACAGTTACGTTCGAGAGTTTAGAAATGTTCGGAAAAAAATTCTTATCGTAAATGGACCCAGATAGCAATAGTCTCGACAGGGTTGCAAGGGTTTATGTTCAAAACACGCGATATGTACCACAGTTAGATCGATTTGATAATCGACACATGTAGGGTATATCGATAGGTCCATCATAGGGAGATATCTAGTGGAAATGGATCCCCTAGGATCCTTTTGGGGAAGGTACTATCTGATGTGATAATAACACTGCAAATTCAAGTGTGTCATTGCCTATCCTTTCTATGGTAGTCACTTTTTACACTTACAAGTGTTGTCATTCCACATATTCCAACGTAAAAATAACATACTTTTAAGTGTGTAAAAAGTGACTACTATAGAAAGGATAGGGAATAAGACACTTGGGTCTGCAGTGAATACCTGATCCTGTAATGCTTTGTATAAAGAGGATCCTACAGATTGAAATCTTGACAAAAGCTATCCCGGACATAAGTTTCCCTCTTAAGTACTTTTTATGCAGGGTTGCCGCTGCCAAAAAAATGCAATGAAGAACTTCGTATCGTCCCTTGAGAATTTCACGGGAACTACACCTGCTACTCGAACCAACTTACGATTCTAATCAATATTTTAGTCTGTCTAGAGTACGTTGATTTTTTTGAGCCAATTCTAATGAAAGCGATTTTATATAACGTTTGAGTATCTGCCTTGATTGATCGGTAAAGAACCATCTGCGTTCTCTACCTACCTACGTACTGTGTATCTGTAGGAGTGTACATCCGAATAAAAGTTAAAATATCAGAGATATGTCAGAGCAGTCTTGTAGATATCTCTTTAATCTCGATCAAGTACTTTTGATCTCAATTTAATACAAGTCAAGTCTTTGCATCGATTTTCGGCTGATTGAAGTCTCATTATGATTCGGATCAAGTCGCCCCACGGGATCAAAGAGATATAGGGAAAAAGTGTGTGAGAGGGCATAGGGAATAATACGGGAAAATGTATGCTGTCTCAAACATTTTTTCCCTACGCGAGACTGTTCAGAGATATAATATATTAATATTTTCACTGGGGTATATATAAGATTGAGGATTAATTATATTTTTTGATTAAAACATTCGCATGGAGGGTGATAGGTATTATACATAAATGTATATTTGTAAATCCTGTGTTTGCAATAATTGCTCATCTCGATACGAACGCATAATAAAGAATGAACGTGAAATGAGTGATTATAATTATTACTCTCGTGACGTAATCGAATCTTGCCACTTTAATAAAATTTTACGGATTAGATACGGAGATAATAAATAAGTAATAAATTTAATGTAATCTTATACACATAGGAAGCGCTGTCATCAAAGGCAGTAAAAGTGAAGAATATTAAGAAAGTACAGGTGAGGGAAATCTTTAGTGAAAATCATACGGAGAAAGAATAAGAATACTGAAAATGCAAAAATAACTTTCGCCCATCGAAAGAGAAAATTAAAATTGTGTAAATCAAAATACGGCTAAACAAACAAGTAAAGAAAAATCAATTTGCGTTTTGTTTTCCGAATTGAAATGGTATTCACTTTGAGTTTCCTAGTCCGGGTTCTTAGTACCCCTATGAAAATATAGGGGTTGGTTTAGTTAAGTAGGGTAATCCTACTGTTTGTTTCCATCGACTAGGGTTGATGTATTCAGACTCTAACACACACGTAGAAAATTCAGCTTTCTTCAGATGTTGACTAATCGATAAACTTTCGGCGAACGGTTAGTACTGACTGACTTTTCATCCTCTTATATCTCCTCAGTTACTTTGCCAGCAACCCAGAAGCGTTAGATGAAATAGATATGTACTTTATAGCTACTAGTTAACTTTGCCAAAGTCCGTTCCTACGATTATCCTAATATTCAATGGATGAAGTTTAAAGTGGGAATGGTATTTGATTCGACTAACGACGCCAGACGAGGTCAGTCGATAATTTACGACGGACTATGAAAGCACCGACGGACGATGCTTATCACCATTCGAGGTTTCGCTTACAGATTGATCCAAGTACCGTGTGAAGCGGCCGATTTAGCTTTCGATAAAGTCTTTGTGGGTAAACCTTACGTTTATCGTTGACTGGACGCCCTTTATTAAGCCTGAAAATCCAACTCCATCGTCTGACTGTTTCCACAAATACAGGTTCGCGTGATCGCTGATGCTTGAATTTAGTATATATGTATATACATATGCTTATAGATACCGTAAATTTCGTCCGATCTAAATAGGCACACGTGCCTATTCTACTTGCACGATATTCTTCACGGTCATAAAACGAAAACTTTTATTTAAATTTAGATTTTGGCTATTTTCTTTTGAAAAATTCGGAATTATCAATGTTTACATTGACAAAGTATTTTTATAGATTTGAAATCAAAATTAATTGCACGGTACTCGTCAAAGGAATTTACATCCGATTGCGTCAGGAATTTTCAAGAGGATTGGGCTTCTCTATAGATTTTTCCCAGTGGCGTCTGCACGTCATGCTTTGGAGCAGCGGAAAAATATACGACTATGATGCTGAGTAACGTGACAGTGATAGACATCGGGCAGTGTCTCGTTCGGTTGACTTAATGTTGAAATTTGGATGAGCATCTATTTGGGTGAACGTTCGACGGGTGTCACAGACCTGTTCGTTAAAATTAATGGTGGCGTCATTGTTGTCTGTACATGTATAAGGGATGAGCCCAAGCCGGATATAACGGGAAGCGATGTGCTAATTCAAAACGGTCGGTTTGGGCTGGTACAGAACGATTATCCAACGTGTTTACCGTTAGTAATAACGCAACGGCAATAGCCAATAATAACAACGACCAACTGCTGGTCTCATGGGAACCTTTGAATTTTCGCATGATATTGGCACTTATCTATGACGTTGATTCAATTAAATAAAATATTGTAAAAAGTAACGATTTGATACGACCAAGTAAATTAAAATGTCAAATATTAAAGAATAATTATAACAGTCACAAGTTAATTAGTCTTAAGGGTTGGCGTAGGGATTCAAATTAATTTCGTTCACCTAATTGGGTCCAATTAGTTACGCAAATTTTTTAAATAAGGAAAATTCTCGTGCACGTACATCACGAGCTATGGGTAATTAAGCAGCAGGTCGAATTGATCGTCGTGAATTTTGTTTTTGAAAACAAAAATGAGAAAATATTATATAATGCTTGAACTTTGATGTAATTTTTGTACACGCTTTTATTTTATCGATACAAGCCTGTCCCGATGCTTCTTTTCTTCGAATAGACTATACAGTCGAGTAGCATGGAGTGATTCGTGAAAATGCTCGAGCATGAAAGTCCGATAATCATATTGCGGCGACAAGGTTCGCGGATTGCTTATCTTTGAAATTCTGCTTGAAATTCACATCACGCCATAGGCCAATTTCGTTTAGAATTTGGCCTCGTGCAATCGCGGACTTAAGAACGTAGTTCAGACTTACACTATGAAATATTATATATAGATGTAGTACTGTATACGGTAATAAAATATTCGCTATATGTGTATATCCAACACATTTGAAATTTGTAACTTGCACCGCTGCAGCAAAAGTAACGAATTTCATATTTTAGATTTGCAGAAACCACCATCGCGGAGTCTCTTGGTATATCACGAATTGAACTATCCAATATAATTTTGCTTTCACGTTCAATTTTCAAATTGAATATTAAGTTCGGATCAGAAACAGTTATTCGTATCGATCGATATTAATCTGCAAAAATGAAATACAAATACAGGAGTTAAATCGGACTCTTATGTGTATCCACCTATATAAATAAAATTTTGAGTATCTGTTATGTATTGAATAAAATTCACGGATATTCGTAAAGCCTGTATTGCATTCTTTCAACAATTTGAAATATTCTGAAAATAAATCTACATGTGAAATCCAAAAGAGTCCATTAATAAACTCTGTTGACTATACGCTGCCATGTTTGCATGTAGGATGCCTGTGCTTTTGTGCCTTCTGGAGAAAATTGGTCATAGTTCAATTTTTCTACTGATACCTAAATAACATGAAAATCATATACAGAAGCAAGGTGTTCCAATAGCGTTATAGAAGTTATTTATAAGTAACAGTGACGAATCAATAGTACAGCCGACAAAAGTCATTATTGATAACGTCCATTTGTGCGGCGTTAGATGGCAAAAATCGCACGTTGTCCGTGCGACCATTTGTTACTCAAACAAAAAGCTAGCGGAGAACCAATCAGCTGAATCTCCATTTCGACTCTGAGACAAAGTGAATTTCGATATCTGTCGAAAGCCGCGAAGCCGGCGAATATTTCGCTCGCAATGAATATATCGAGTCAATCTCATCTAATTCCTCGAAACTAGTAGTGGGGAATAGATTTTAAACATTTTTTTTTAAATTCAAACACCTTCGTTGGATGAATCGAATATTTTATTAAGGATTCCTTTTCGAGTTTAATATCATTTATGATTTTCACATAGTAACTACAATTGTACTATATTATTGTTTTTAAAATAGTTAAATTTTATTTCCATCAATTTCTACGTTAGCGATATATCTTTTACAAAAATACTTCGTCGCGGTGAAAATGTAGCCCAAGTTTCACATAAATTATAGGTATAGTGGAAAGCTAATTTTATACGTAACGATGAATTTTCCTGTTTCACGAATCGTCTTAATTTTCGTTTCACAGATATATCTTCCTAGCCATCTACACGGCAGAAATGGTGATAAAGTCGATAGCTAAGGGATTCATTCTCAACAAGTACACGTATCTGAGGAATCCATGGAACTGGTTGGACTTTGTGGTGATAACAAGTGGATACGCGACTATCGGAATGGAGGTTGGAAATCTTGCTGGTCTAAGAACGTTCCGAGTGCTAAGAGCACTCAAGACTGTTTCCATCATGCCAGGTGAGTTTGTAATTAATGTTCCCCTTTAATCTTTTAATCTGGAATTTAATCAGCAATCGCGCAGGCTCAAACTGTCTCGCGTCAAAGAATTTTTATACCAAATGTCAGTAGTTTACGTACATATTCCAAAACGTGCAAAATAATTGTGGGCCGAAGACAGCTAAACGTCTGGGAGACGCGATTCCATGTTAATTGGTTAAAGCATTGAATTTCATAAATCGATAACAATCACTTTTCGATTAGTTGATTAATTTATAGCACTTTTTACTTGAACTCTTATTCACCAAACTCCTCTCTCCCATTTAATTTCTTTAATCGAGAACTTTCATCTCCGAGTTTCCACGAGTTTTTTCTCTCGATGTATAGATATAACGACATATTGATAGATAACTTATTCGCGTATATCATTGATTGATTAAAAAGTCAAATTTTCTCTAAGGAGGTAATTCGAAAGAAACGAATAATCCATTACGTTCAGCGTCCATATACCATTTCCCCTGCTGCTTTCTAATCCCGAGAGATTCGCTGGATATGATAAATTAATTATATCGAATATTAGTAATATTTGACATCAAACTTGATATACATCATAGGAAACCAATCAAATTAATATTTGATAAAAATATAAAAATTGGACGCTCAATTTGTTTAAAAAGGTCTACGGC
Source organism: Trachelus iudaicus (assembly GCA_030142595.1). Classification (NCBI taxonomy): domain Eukaryota; kingdom Metazoa; phylum Arthropoda; class Insecta; order Hymenoptera; family Cephidae; genus Trachelus; species Trachelus iudaicus. The sequence continues at coordinate 190,766 of JARQTH010000409.1, read as the reverse complement.
AATGAACTTTCCACGAATAAACTGTTTCCAGAAATATATTACTCTTGCAAAACATAATAATAAAGTGAGATATTACATGGTGGCAGTGAGGTAGGAGAGAAGCAGTCGCAGGAGAAATTGTATTTTGATACGATCCTACATATTCCATTACCATATGTATGAATGGTACATCGATGAGTATCCATACGCGAAATATTGAAGTATCTATATAGGAATATTTCACGAGAGCAGCTACACCGTAGTTTGTCGTAATACGAGTTCCTCTACAATTACACAACAATTTCTATCTCGAATCTTCATACATATTAATATATCAGACAGGTCTAATTTATATAGGATATATCGACGAGTCACTGACGAGGATACAATTATCAATCCGACAATTGGTTTTCGTTCATACCAAACTGCTCTACCATTGACGATCTCACGAATCTTTAAAATCAATCTATGAAAATCGTACGAAACATTCTGAAATATTACCTCAGTTAAAAAAAACCAAATATTTCCAGTACTTAAATTAAACGCGAATCCATTCCACCTGCTTGGTTCTCCTAAGCATTAAAAAAAGACCTTTTCCTCGTCGTTCTACGAAGTTATTAACAGGACGAGAGTTTAAATAATCTTTAACGTGTAAAAGGCGTCTACGACGTAATCATAATTAAGAGAAACATACAAGCTCGTACGTAGGACTCTTATAATTTGAAACTGTCAGCGTCCACGTTTTATTTTATAAAAAAGTTCATATCGGGCCAAAGCAGAAAAAAATCATTCCTCTTCATTTCGATGGGTTTTCTATTAACCGGAATAGAGGCACGTATGAACGTGGCATAACGTCGACGAGTAGACGTCGTTCCAAGTAACGAGTAATATATTAACACACGCGATAAGGCACGCAAGGCCCTTTAAGCTTTTCCAAAGTTCCTTCGCCAAAACCTTTTCCGCAATCCCCATATACAAGCATTTCACCCTATTTCCCATTTCCGCTTGACTACGTCGTGATTTCAAGGCGGTATTTTAATTTTTACAGCAAATCTTTGCCCATAAAGCACACGCCCCCGTGGTTGTCGAGTATGTCGCGTTCCGGTGGGAGCTCTCAATTAATTCAGGATTATTAGCAGCTGCTTCTATAAATAAATATATATATATACTATAGTTACATATTGCGTATACTGGTATGAACATCATTTCAACTCAAATTGTAGAAAGTACTTCAACTTTTAAATTGTAGAAGAAATCATTTTTTGCCTGCTATAACCTTCATATATGTGTGTCTATATATCTCTAGTGTTTTTCTTAGGCTATTTAGGTAACCCATGCGATGATTTACTTAGCCACAGCATTCGAATGCCTTATAACTACTAAAGCTTTCTTGGCTGCGAGCTTTCCTCGTAAAACTTTGAAGCCGGTAGGTTGCAGGCGAACCCGCACTTCACGGCTACGGAATAATGTCGGAATTTTCGAACTTAGCGGTAAAACTTTCAAGGGGCCTGGGCGCGTCTCGCGTACCTTTCCCAGGCTCAATAATTAACGCGCTCACTTTGCGCCACTTGTAAATTCGATAGGTCTAAGTGAGATGCACCAGCCTTTTCACAGATCGACCAATCCTCGTATCAATTCGCACGATATTCTTGGCCCTCGAGAAAACTGCATCTGGATAATAATACCTGTGCAATTCGAATAGTTAATTAATTCAGTAATTCTCCATGCAACACATTGTTATACGTAGTTATAGATAAGCACGTATATTTGTATTACACGAGCGTATTGGATTCTATGTAAGGTCATGGCTCTTGGTTATAATAAGTATATAGGTGCTTAATTGAATGCTCGGAAATGTGGAATACCTTTAGGTGTCCTTGAACAGGATCGATAAGCTGGTGTGATGTGTCAATTGTCGAGCCTAAGGTTACGTATGTAGATCGTCCGACCGTCGTCTCTATCAAACGTTAACTCAACCATGAGCGGCACTATCAGTTAGATAAGTATGCGCAAGTACGTATGTGGATACATGTAATCATAGCTTGTACATACATGGTTATAACTGGAGAACCAAACACGGATGAATGGTGATTGCCTCGTGATGATCATATAGCGTTTGTATTGATATCCACTAGTCGATATCATCTTGGTATGGTGAGCTGCACCACTTGTAAACAATGGCGGACAGGAATCCTCTTGAGATCAGATCTTCAGAGCGCCTTAAACGATGTCGAATGAATGCCTTCTAACGACTCGCTTTGAGTACGTCACATAGGGAACTTGTCTTCTCACAGGACTGTGCCAGTAGGTCAATACGAACATCATTTTGCTGCTGATGAAACAGGTATAATAGATATGGCCATTTAAGGGTAGATTGTTGAATAATCGCTAAGAAAATATATGCTCTTACGGAATAGGCAAGTTTTATGGATACCTATGTGAATGGTTTTAAAATTTAAAGTTCAATTTGGATTTGGCAGAATTGGAACGCGTTGATTTCATAAATTTTTCATGTATACGTTTGTTGACTGTTGCAGGCTTAAAAACTATCATCAATGCACTGTTGCACAGCTTCAAGCAACTTGCTGAGGTCATGACCTTGACGATTTTCTGTTTGATGGTCTTCGCTCTTTTTGCTCTGCAAGTTTACATGGGGGAACTTAGGAACAAGTGCGTAAGGCATCAAGAGCCAAACGCCACCCAGGTCGATTGGAACGAGTACGTAATTTTTATAGAATAGATATTTGGAGTGTTTTAAGTTAAAAATTTGGATATTTGCGAGGGAGAATAAGACTGAAAAATATTGATAGTTTTAAGATTTATTAGTGTAAAAAAGCGAGAATTAAAATTATATTAGTTAGTGAGTTATTCTTCTGATCACTGATCAATCGAATAACTTGTATTATATTGAATGAATTGCCTCAACTTCGAACTGTGTAATCTCGCGAGGAATCCTTGAATCCTTTAAGCTTGCTGAACTTCTCCTAGAAGCTTAATAAAGCTGTGCAAGCTCAGGATCGAACTGGAGTCAATCGCAGGGCACCAAGTAGTTGTTTGGGTCAGAGGAATGGCAATTATAAGATCGAAGGAAACCGAATGAAATACTTTGAGTTAAATCAATTCACAAATCTTTGGAAAAGCTTCACTCAGCAACTACTGCAAAATCTCTAGTTTGATTTCAGATTATAAACACGAATTATCCTACATTTGAGAGCGACGAATGCTATTAATTCAACTCAGTGTACTCCTAATCGGCTCAGAAATTATCCCCTGCGAACTCCAGGCCATCTTTCACGTCTCTTGCTAACTCGTACATTAATCGTTTTTTAAACGGGAGTGAAACGTCCTTTAAGCGAAGCTTAACGGATCAAGTTGAGACTTATTAAAAATTAGCCACACATGAGCTTTAGCAAGTTTCAATATCCACCTGCACGATTAGATTGTAAGATACGAATTAAAATTTATTAAATCCCATACAGACGTCGTGGGTCTCAATTTTTGATTTAGCGAAATTAATGCTTATCCGTAAATCCAAAGACAATTTTCTTCATGAAAATTGTACCATTTACCATGGCATTACCGAAAGACGTCGAATAGATAGATGAGCATAATAATAGACCGTAGCATAAGCTTTCTTCAGTCCCAACCTTTTGGATATTTTTCGCTTCCTTCATCACAAAAGGTAAAATCCGGAAATAATCAGAAAGGAAGAAATTGGATGACCTCCTTTTAGGTCTACGTTGACACGACTGATCGATGCTCGCGACAGCTACGACTACTACGGCCATTTGGCATTAGGTACGCCAATGTCTATGAAATCATTACCAACCGACTTGGTCGCTTCGTGATTTGTCTACGCCGATGGCGCGCTCTATTTTTTCATGTACATAGAAAAAAATTACTGAACACTATATTTGAGACCTGCAAGGCTAGTCACGCAATATCCCTTTTCTAAATGGCACTCAACGAGCACGGACAATTAATCACGAGCACTTCTCTATTTGTTGGCTACACTTGAACTGCCTAAGGACTGAACCGCGATCAGCGTTATCCACTTTGCATTATATAATAGGACTCGCCATTAATCAACTTTTTTATTAAGTCGTAAAATTCTCGTTACCCAGCCTAGTCCAAGGTATGGCAGATTGATTCCTCTAGGTATCTTCATTACTAGCTCGAGGAGCATCTCGAATATAGCTGCATCATTATAACTTAGGTTCTGTAATGAGTTCAAAATAGTTTTTCTGTAGTAAGAAGGGGTAACGCAGTGTGCAAGGATTCCTAGCACTTGGAGAGGCTTTGCTGCTTATCGTGTCGAGTAGAATTTCAGGTAAAAGCTCTTAGCGAACGTATTGACGATGAATTGTATAAAATCCTTCTTAGACACAGCATCCTCTTGGCATACAGAAAGAATTCGATGTTCGAGAGAATATTAAATGAGGGAATTCTCTATTGTGATATTCTCTTCTCAAGCTGCTACAACGTTCGACTCTTGTACAGTTTATACCGAACCCTAAAAGACTTCTTCTCTGTAACCAACAGGTGGACTTGGAACTCGTCCAACTGGGCGTTCAACGAGGACGAGGAGCCCATCATCTGCGGCAATGTAACCGGCGCCAGGTTAGACTTCTTGTTCCTGTATTATATAAACTTTGGAGACGCGCTGACATGGAAAACAACTCGTTGGATTTTATTTCTTGCTCTGCGATTACATTTTGTCGAACTGTTTTATTAAAAGAGTTCAAAGTGTCTACCTTAAGTCACTTACATGTCTGACAAAGGAACAATGTAGTCAACGCAAATCGTATATCCGTATTTTATGGGAAACAGATATTAAGGGCAATTCGAATGGTATCCAGTTGGTGGATTCACGGCTGGCTCTTCTCTACAGAATGACTTGTTTCCATTTGGTCAGCTTTCGAGTTTCGGTCATATCCACAACTCGGTAATATAAAACTCGGATACGTCGAGTTCACTGCGTCGTAAAATAGCTGTACTCTTGCAATCGGAATACAAAAGCTCAAATTGTACGGGCGCATATGAAAGTCAAAGGCGCGTACGCATGAAGGCGTTGATACAAAGGCGGTTAAGTAACTTGGTATACAAGCACTTCACTTTGGCACGTATGTACCAATTTCAATGCAGCATACACCGTATGAAAGTTCAGCTGAAAGTATCACGGGAATTAGTCTCCTGAAATGAAAAGTTCCATCGCGGCGAACAATTTTATTTAAAGAATCAGAGATTAAAGCGAAATGAATAAACGATAGATATGATTTATAATGAGTATAGAAGCATTTAAATTTCAGGCATTGCAACGAGAGTTATACCTGTCTTTGCGTGGGCCCAAATCCTAATCATGGCTACACCAATTTCGACAATTTTTTGTGGTCCATGCTCACAACTTTTCAACTCATTACCCTCGACTATTGGGAAGATGTCTATAACAAGGTGCGTTTTCATAGTTATAAAATTTAATTCAGGGCGATGTCTCACTTTCTAGCATCATCTCGCCTTGCTTTTATCTCTTACTTCTCGCATTTTGCTACGACAACGTTTCTATGAATTGGACGCAGCGACTTGTCTTGAATTAAATAATGAATTGCGTTCTTCTTTGTGCTTTGAATTTATATAGCTTCATGACTCCGTGGTAACATTTAATCATGTTGAAATATTATTTTTCAACGAGCAGGTGTTGTCGGCGTGCGGACCTATCAGCGTCTCGTTCTTCACGGTGGTCGTCTTTTTCGGATCGTTTTATCTCATCAACCTGATGCTCGCCGTCGTGGCGCTCAGCTATGAGGAAGAAGCGGAAATTACGAACGAGGTGAGTTCAATAGCACTGTTACGCTTAAGAAGTCTACATCGCACATTGAAGCTTCAGAAGTTGTTGCACATTATTTTTGCACACCACAATTTCTCACGTTTCTTCCACTTGGAAAATTTTATCGTTAGAGTGGAAGAAACAGCATACGGTCCACTGGATTGCGGACTGGAACAAGCTCGTAGATATACCGGTAAATGAGGAATCTTTGCTGTCTCCGTGCATCAAAGATTTTCAGTTTCTTCCTTTTTCCTGAAAAAAGGCAAAAATTGAGACTTCCAGCGAATCAAATTATCGCCGCATTCTTCGTGGTCATTGAAACGAATAAGATTTCTATTTCTTTTATATTTTTTTCATTTCGTCGACTTACACATCTGTCTAGTGTAAAATCTACTTCTTGTGTGCTGTTTTCCCTTATGTGGCCTCAAACAGCAAGAATAATATCACATTGGGGAAAACTGGCATTTTGGGGGATGAATTCGGGGGTTGGTTGTTATCACGTAGTGGCTGACTTTGACGGATAGTAGGAGTAGCACGTGCTGATTTCTTTACAAGGAGATTTGCTCGTGTTCGGAAAACAAAAGGGGACATCAGTCTTAGAAGGACACGACTTCTTGTTTTTCTTAACGTTAATTTTCTTATTTTACTCTTACGTCTCTTTTGCTGTTTTTTTAACAAATTCCGTATACGCTTCAAAAATGACACAGGAATCCAATTACGTTCCCTTTGACTTGTTTCTTTGTCCAATAAGATTCATATGAGCCATTACATGTCAATTGAAATAGCTTGTATCACTTTGCATCAACATAAATATTTAATTTTCGTTCGATGTCTTATAAATTTGATAATTAAAATTCGTTATCGTCTGATATCAATGCCGTGATATAATTGTTATCGCGCACTGTCAATTTCTCAACAGTTTTAGAAATCACAGCTCGAGACAATCCTGTCAAATGCATCAAAAACGACTATAGTGATTCTATAAGTCGTTTGAGATCCATCGTAGCTTCAGCAGTCAGGATAATCGTATGAGACAAGGATATTCAAATGAGTTTCACGCGATGGCGTATTTATGATTGATTGACACTATTTATAAGAGAATTGAATCTTGCTAATAAGATCAAGATAATATTTGTCCAATAACAGGAGCGCCGTAAGGACTTGACTGACCATCGTGAGGACTCGACGTTTAGTTTCGACCCGTCGAAGATAAACATCAAGACACTGACCAAAGATAAGCAGAAAAAGATAGACGCAAGAAAGGGTGTACTATTAAGTAGCTACACGCGAAAAAAAACACGTCGAAGAAAACGCGGAAAGAGTTCCGCGGGCCAGGAGAAAAATGGTGGCAGCCGCAGCAGGTAATTCCCCTTTTCGTCTTCAGCCATAATTGTTCCCATTACTTCGACCGTAATAATTGCATAGCGCAGTAATTGTTCCATCTGAAAATCGACAATAGAATTACGTCAGCTAACTTTTGCCAGGGTTCGGCTATATGTATTAGTCGCTGAAGTATTAAAACATAAATACCTGGTAGCATCGTTGCACTTGACGATTGTTTTTTTTTCGAGCGTCCAATTCTTGTGAATAGCTGAAGTAAATCAAATACCGCCTTATTACTGGTCATGTTTTTATCAGTTCTCGCAGTTGCTCGTGTTTATTCAAAAAAGGTATCCTCGACACGGTCTGCATAATTTATCCAAATTTAATATTAATGCGGTTTGAAAGTGCGCTAACTCGGGTTTTGCTCTCAGTAGAAGCTTCCATAAATGCAGCTTGCATTACAGCATCTAATACGCTCGATAGGTACTCTTCTTTAGTCAGGCAATTACGCTCTCTTCCGTTTCCCAGCTTATGACGTAATAACATTCATTTATAGATCGGTGACGCCGAGCCCGAGTCCTAGTCCAAGGCACTCGAGTGTCCGGCCGTCGCATCTTCCGCTGCAGGCTGTCACACCAAAACCAGCTGATCCTAATACAGTGCACAGGTTAGCACCGCATCGAGGAATGTTGCATTCGAGACAGGCCAGTAACAATAGCAACCAGCAATCGTCATTGGATGATTCGGGCGTGGTGGATGATCATGATGGGGATGACGTAACCTCAGCCGAGGAACACGAAAGGAGAGAGCACAGAGAGCATAGGGCTGAGAGACAGGAGCTCAGATCTTCCTTTGAACTAAGGAGATTAGACATTCCGAAAACGGAACAGCAGCCTGCGCCTGTTACTGTTTCAGTAAGGAGCACCAATCGCGAGATCAGGCTGCTCAAGTGTAATGGAGTAAAAACGAAAAAGCACATGTATGCCCTGCCTCCTGAATACTTGTCCCACATTGTAGTTCTAGGTTGGTGTATTTATTATGGAAGACTATAGTTTTTGCGAAGATTCAAAGAGATCACGAAGGATCAAGATTATTTTGAAATATATGGACCCGTCACATTCCTCTTTTACAGATGATCTTCCAGATAGAAATTGCGACAAGTGTATTCAGTGCTGCGTTGATTACGAAGGTTGGCTGCGATTTCAAAATTGTCTTTATAAGGTGACGATAAATATTTTTCGATGCATCAAGCATCTTGATGTATTAGTAAGGTATTTTTTTAAAATTATTTCTGTTGAATTTAACAATATTTTTATGACAGGTGGTAAGGGATCCGTTATTCGAGTTGACGATAACTTTATGCATCGTATTGAATACTGGCTTCCTTGCAATGGAACATCATGGAATGAGTGAGAATATACGTCAGGCTTTGAATATTGGAAATAAAGTGTTCACGAGTATCTTCACCTTCGAGTGCTTCCTTAAACTATTGGCGCTCAGTAAAGATTTCTTCAACAATGGCTGGAACAACTTTGACCTGATAATAGTATCAGCCTCGTTAATCGATTTAACGTTTGAGCTTGTCGATGGCCTTTCGGTAATACGAGGTCTCCGGTTACTGAGGGTGCTCAAGCTGGCGCAGTCTTGGACGACGATGAAGGTGCTCCTCAGCATCATCATCTCAACCATCGGTGCGCTTGGAAATTTAACTTTCGTCTTGGTGATCGTGATCTATATATTCGCCGTGATCGGTATGCAGCTCTTCAGTAAGGACTACACGTTGGATAAATTCTATCCGGATCCTGTGCCCAGATGGAACTTCAATGACTTTTTCCATTCGTTCATGATGATATTTCGTATTTTGTGTGGCGAATGGATAGAACCACTTTGGGATTGTATGAGAGCTGAAAAGGACGAAGGGCCTGAAACATGTTTCGCCATATTCCTACCGGCATTAGTCATGGGCAATTTCATGGTCCTTAATCTCTTCTTGGCTTTGCTGCTCAACAGCTTCAATTCTGAGGAACTGAAGCAGAAAAAGGAAGAAGTCGGTGAGGATTCGAAGCTCGCGAGATCCTTTGATCGGATCAGGTCAATTGTACGCAAGAAAAAGTATCACAGGGAGAACTCGGAAAACGAGAAAAATATGAAACTCGAACAAATCGTGAGAGAAGTCATGGATAAGTCGGACAAGGAAAAGTATGCGATCCAGGAAACTGTGTTGAGCCTTCCCAAAGACAATATTTATAATAGATCCTATCAGGAGAGTTTGAATCAGCCTGTATGCACATACGATCCGATATACCGTCAGGCCACTGTAACGACCTATAGTCAGAGCAGTCAGGAGACTGTTAAAGAGAATAAAAAATTGAACGATAAGGTGAATAGTAACGATACCAATGCTGAAGAGAGTATCGAATTAGAGGTACTGAAGGAGTCTAATAGTAAACCGGATGAAGAAGTAGCAATGCTACCGGAAAAGGAACAGGTTCGAAATGATGAGCATATAGAAAAAAGACCATGGCATGCGTTAGTCAGTTACGTTGACGAATTGACAGTTGGTGGAAGACGAGACAGCAAGGGTAGATACATTGACGGTATGGGATCATTTCCTGGTTTTGGTAGAAACAAACCACCGAAAGTGCCGCAAGATTGTTTTCCGCAACATTGCTATCAAAAGTGAGTATCATGAATTGATGATCGATCACTATGATCTCAAGAGAAAATTATATTACGTTTCGTAGATAGCTTTTTGTTGTCCTTTCGTTAAATAGTTGACTAACTTCGAATTGAATAATTGACCAGATGCTCCTGTATTAATAAATGCGTTGCTACTGACATCGGTCGCAAATGGATACAAGTGAGAACGGCAGTGTTGTCCGTAGTGGATACGCCAGCATTTGAATGGATGATTCTGGTCTTGATTTTCGCATCTTCCATAACACTGTGCTTCGAGGACATCTACCTGGACGATAATCCATTCTTGAAAAAGATCCTGTACTGGACCAATCTGGGATTCTGCGCCTTGTTCAGCATAGAGATGCTCCTGAAGTGGCTGGCGTTAGGCTTTTGTAAATACTTCACCAGTTTCTGGACGATTCTGGATTTTATAATCGTTTTCGTAAGTAAAAGTGTCTCGACATCCAAAAAAAAGATAAAAAAGTTAGCAAAAGCTAATGACAAATGCAAAATTGCATATCGCTGTGGCATGGTTTTTCCTAGTCGTTATACATATATATATATTTCATGCTTAACAATGATTAAGGGCGCCTATAGTTAAGCATACATATGGCATTGTAAGTGTGGTAACTCTTTGAATGTTGTTTTCGTGTTTTTTTTCTGTGTTTTATGTGTCGCCTCACGGAGCCAGGTACGTTAATTCATTCATCATAATCGCATCGCTATTGCACTTAACACACGAGTGCAGTTAAAGTGCATTAGAATTTATGTGTATGCGATGGTTTAGATGCAACTTTATTTGCAGTGTAAATCTTCATTTCAATTCATTTCGTATCATTGACATCGGAAGATCTGTTAATAAATTTTCAAAAATTGTACAACAAGATTATACAATATTTTCTGCCCTTTAAAGGGAATTCATACGTAATAATAACTTCAACATTTTCCCATGATACAATATTGCATAGCAAAACACGTATCATATTTTTTGTCTTTAACATCAATACTGTCCTCCGTTCAGTATATCATTTGAAAAAAAATATGATACTAAAAAACGTCATAATCTAAAATGTCAAATTAAGCGCAGGTCTCCGACGTTGTTCCAAGTTACATTAGATTTATGTTACAATGCAGAATATGCAATGCTGGACGCATGCTCTCGTAGCGTAGAGATTATAGACATTTTCCTAAACTCGACAAATTTCAACAGGTATCCATGTTTAGCCTGTTGATAGAGGAAAATGAGAACTTAAAGGTATTACGATCATTGAGGACTCTCAGAGCATTAAGACCATTGAGAGCGATTTCAAGATGGCAAGGCATGAGGGTATGGTATTATATTAATGATATTATTAAATCTTATTACATAATAATTCCTTTCAAGCACTTGGAACCCCCTATTTGTCGGAGAAACGTTATGATAAATTTTCTTCCCATTTGTCAGATCGTAGTGAACGCGTTGATGTATGCCATACCTAGTATTTTCAACGTGCTCCTCGTCTGTCTCGTGTTCTGGCTGATATTCTCAATAATGGGCGTTCAATTCTTCGGCGGAAAATTCTTCAAATGCGTGAACGAGTACGGGGAGATGTTAGATATATCGGTAAGGATATAATGTAACCATTGGAATTGAATAAAAATTTGGAGATTCGTCAAATTTTTTATAAACGAAAATAACTACTGGCGGCAATTGCAGATAGTGAACACCAAAGATGATTGTTTCAATCAAAACTACTCCTGGGAGAACAGCAAGATCACCTTCGATCACGTTGGGATTGCTTATCTGGCATTATTTCAAGTAGCAACTTTTGAGGGTTGGATGGAAGTGATGAAGGACGCAGTTGATGCGCGAGGGGTCGATTTGCAACCCCAACGCGAAGCCAATTTATACGCCTATTTCTATTTCGTGATATTCATCGTATGCGGCTCCTTCTTTACTCTCAATCTCTTCATTGGAGTTATCATAGACAACTTCAATATGCTTAAAAAAAAGGTATCTATTTAATAATCCAAAATTTATTTTATCTTGTTTTTCAAAATTTTTTTATTTAACATATGTCTTTATCTTTTTCTCGTAGTACGAAGGTGGCGTGCTAGAAATGTTTCTGACCGAAAGTCAGAAGCACTACTACACTGCCATGAAAAAGCTCGGTCGAAAAAAACCGCAAAAAGTCATCAAGCGGCCAATGAATCAATTTCTCGCGATGTTCTACGATCTATCAAATTCAAGAAGGTAATTATGAAGATCAAAGATATCTGCACCAGTACGTACGATCAACGTGAAAAAGATCCGCGCGAGTTTGTCATCTTTAATCATTGCAGTAAAGTATAGTAAATTGCAGTTATCGCCATTCCTGTTCGGTGTAACGATAACTGCGACGTGACATAACTGATCAAATGACTGGAGATGACAAATGATACCTGGGAAGCAGCAGCAGCAACACTTTACACGCTTGTATAATAATCATTTCTTTGCGCGCTTTTACAGTATACGTAACGATAAAATAACGATCACAGCCTGATAATCCGCAGAACAAATCACTGATAACGAATCAGTCTACTGTACACGAGTTAAATGGAATCCGTGATCTTTTCAGATTCGAAATAGCAATCTTCGTTTTGATATTTCTGAATATGCTAACAATGGGAATCGAGCACTACAATCAACCACACCCAATTTTCTTCGTTTTGGAAGTGTCCAATGCATTCTTCACAACGGTCTTCGGTCTTGAGGCAATCGTGAAGATTATTGGTCTTCGCTATCATTATTTTACGGTACCCTGGAATCTCTTCGACTTCCTCCTAGTCCTAGCATCAATACTGGGTATCCTTATGGAGGATATTATGATGGACTTTCCCGTGTCGCCGACGCTCCTGCGGGTCGTGAGGGTGTTCAGAATCGGTAGGATCTTGAGGCTGATAAAGGCTGCCAAAGGAATCCGGAAGTTACTATTTGCTCTGGTGGTCAGTCTGCCTGCGCTCTTTAATATCGGAGCACTTTTAGCGCTGATAACGTTTATCTACGCTATCATCGGCATGTCCGTCTTTGGACACGTGAGAAAGCAGGGTGCACTTGACGATATGGTAAATTTAAAGAGTCTCATCTGATTAAGATCAAACAATCTTAAAATTATTACCATCGTTTTCTTCTGTCTTTTTTTAACCTTGACGTAGGTAAACTTTGAGACTTTTGGGCGAAGCATGCAGTTGTTGTTTCGACTAATGACTTCCGCTGGATGGAATGACGTCCTCGAGTCGCTCATGGTTCAACCACCTGATTGTGATCCAACGCCAACTAGCAGGCAAATGAACGGAGATTGTGGATATCCCCTTCTTGCGATAACGTACTTTACCTCATTTATCATCATCAGCTATATGATAGTCATCAATATGTACATCGCTATTATCCTGGAAAACTTCAATCAAGCTCATCAAGAGGAAGAAATCGGTATCGTAGAGGATGACCTGGAGATGTTTTATATTCGTTGGTCAAAGTAAGTGGATGGATCATTTACCTTGAGGAAATGAAATTCTTATTTTTTTTTCAATAATCCACTAAATAACAATGTATGTATACGTTTTCAGATACGATCCGCACGCAACGCAATTTATCCGTTTTTCCCAATTAAGCGATTTCATCGCGAGCCTAGACCCGCCGCTGGGAATATCAAAGCCTAACGTGGTAGCGTTGGTTAGCTTTAATCTTCCCATCGCAAAGGGTAATAAGATTCACTGTCTGGACATCCTACACGCGCTTGTCAAGCACGTCCTCGGTCACGTGGAGGAATCCGAGGATTTCCGGAAGTTGCAGGAACAAATGGACGTCAAGTTCAAGAAGCAGTTCCCTACTAGAAAGGAGCTAGAAATTGTTTCATCCACGAGGATATGGAAGCGGCAAGACAAGGCAGCTAGATTGATTCAGCGCACATTCCGAGATTACATAAGGTACGCAAATAGCTCAGTTCGCCAACTAATATTTACTTCAGTGAAGAGTATGAGCTAATCATAAAAATCATCTTATCGTTATTACAGCATGAAGAAGGAGCGCGAAAGAATCGCCCAGGAAGTTGATTCTCAAACCCAAACCTCCAGTCCTGGTGGTGGAGGCAGTGAAGGTAAGGGCGGGGGTGGATGGGGCGGAAAGCTGTCGGCCCTTCTCCACGTGCATCGGGGTAGTCGGGCCAGTAGCCGCAAGTCCTCCAGGGCCAGCGACGCCAGCGACCTCAGCGAGCTCGGGACCGCGTCCGCGTGGCTTTTCCCGAACCTTCCGCTGTTGCTGCTCTCCGGCGCCACCGGAACCCACGAGGACCTGCAACCTCCCGCCCTCACCGTATCCCGTCCCTCGCCAACCACGGAACAACCTTCGGCAGCTTCCAGTTCCGGTTCCGACTCTCATGCTACCATTAGGTAGGTAGAAGAGACTAAGAATTTCTTTCATCAGGACCATTTGAAACGTTTTTGGTCCATCGAGATCATTGATCGTTCGACTATGATTTCTTGTACGTACAATGAGTTAGTGAGAAACTTTTCGTTTTAATATCCTATTCTTATAGTGATACGTAGGATTCAATAGGGTGGACTGTGTGATGCAATCGGTTTCCATAAACATCTCCTATCGCTCGTACTGCCATGCGTGTGGATTAATACAATTTTTTTCATTTCAAACACTCGAGGGCAAAGAAATAAATAGGTAAAGAGAATATGAGAAAATATTTCGTGATGATTTACTCGATACGTTTAGAATGATGGACTGTACTTGTTAGACGATTAGAAATATATTAGATTAGCGCTAAAATAGAATATACTAGTCCTTTCCTATGTAAAAATACTCCTTTATCGTATAAACCTAGTTGCTACTTAATTAAAAAAGAAAGTATTAGGGATATGTAGAATACCTGCTTTATCACGTATATCGCTTATAATAATTTTCAGTTCCTAGTCGTATACTATAACAACATAATATACTAATATATACGGATATAGTGAGAATACTAAATCTTTCTAGAAATTTGTACGTTAATAGTCCTAGAATTTAAAGTACCAGTTCACGAAAGAGATACGCAATGTTCTATGCGTTTGGATTAATTGTTCACAGATCATCAGGACCGACATTGGGCCGTCAGGATGCTGTGGAAACCTATCACGAGGATGACGTTCTAAGTCCACCAACTTCCAAGAGAGGATCCTTACGACCTAGCGGTACGGCATTATCCTTGAATATGCTACAACGCGACATCAAGGATGCATTCAGTCGTCGTTGCGGTAGTCTAAGAAGAAGGCAACAACCCCCGGAACCTGTAAATCTTCCGATCGCAGATGGAAGCGACGTCAGTATTCTGGTAACAGAACCCAGTCCCGAAAGCACAGCGCCACCAACAAGACCCCCATTGCTGAGGCAACAATCGGAGGCAACAGTCGTCCATGTCCTGGTCCACAGAGAGAGCGAGGAATATCGCGAAACTCCGGATGATAGCTGATCCGAGTGTGTAGAGAAATTTTCCACTGGCTAGAATAAGTAAGAAGACTATTAAATCATTATAGCTGGAACGACGTTCGCCGCTTCTCCAAGGCAAATTACAGGATGATCTGGACGATGGAAAAATTCATTGATAATTTTTGGCTTTACTCTTTACTAAAATAAACTTTTAAAATTGATAGATCCATAACGAATCATGAGACCCATAAATGGGAAGCAAGTATTGTGTTTGCTTAAAATTCCGCAAAAAAATTGAATCAGCACAGCGTGCGTATATTATGACACGGCTTACCTTGAAAATTTGCCAAGGAGAACGAGTCGAGTTTTGATTCGAAGATTGTTCGAATGTGTTATAAAAATCTTTAGTAAAAAGTTACTGCCTCAAAACTGTAGTATAGATTATACGTGCAACGCCTGAAAAAAGGTTGCCATGACATAAGTTCATACTACTGCACGTACAGAGAAATTATTAAATATTTAAATAATGATAGAGTTCGATTTTTTTTATTACCAAGAAATATGTCAAAATCGATATCCTATAGGTGCTTGTTTTACAACTTTTTTTTATCACAGGTTATTTTAGTCGATTACAGACTACATATAAAATTTATGAATCGTATATTTTGTTCGTAATAAAAGCGTAAAATGTACGGTATGTCGCAACCTTCTTTCGGGAGCAGTTCGCACAGGGAAGGCGTCGCTTAAAGACACGAAGTTACAAATTTAGACATTTCGTTATTATGATACGCAGTTAAGTAGGTGTAGCTATGATTAGATGACAGACTGTTGAAATCGCGATATGCTGGCTCCGGGAGATTTCGCATAGTTGTAGGTTACGTCAATGCGCGACAGTTGCGTTTCAATGCGGGACAACGAATTTTTTCTAAACAATCGTGTTACCCGATCGTTATATACAAGGGATAGTAAAATCCCTGCGTCGCATGAGTTACTCAAATAGAGTATAAAAATTGGAGGATCAGCAAGGATCGGTTGAAAGATGATTCCGAAAAAAGTTTAAAAAAAGCATAAAACTTACATCTGACAAACACCGTATTAAAATTGTAACATTGATCAATAAGATCAATGACTGTTTTGAAAAGCACAAAACAATGATTGATTCACTCCAAAAATTATTTTTATCGTTCCTAAATAACGTCATAGTGCCTCGAATTGTTAAAAAAAATTTGAATTATAATAATAATTTATCCCTATATACTTTCTATTGGATTACGGTTACAATGATCGTACCTACTATTAAGTACTGTGCACGATCGATAAAAATTCTTGACAGATCAATTGAGTGTGCAAGATTTTCGAACCAGTTGAAAGGCGCAAGGTGATTTTATTGTGAGAAATTAAGAAAATTCAGTGTGGTGAAATTCTCACGGAGCTGGTTTTTGCGAGGCGTATAGAATGAAGTATAAGTCAATTAACGATAACTTATTAAAAAAAAGAAACAGAAATAAAATAAAACCTACTCGAAGTCTATATGCGAAGGGAAGCGACGGCATGCGTACAACCCATTTCCCGGGAGCGTCTCAAAAACTGTACAATCATGAAAAAAAGGTGCTTCTAGGGCGCCGTCGTAGATCATTTAGATCGTAATTAAGATATTGCGCGTGCGTGAGCGCGATTAACTGCACGCGTGCACGTATTTATGACTAAGTTAAGAGTAAATCAATAATGAATTATCGCACTAAAGGCGACTTAGAAATACCGCTAGGGCAACGTTACGTAGAATAAATTAATATCTTGCAAGACCAATTGATTGGTTTGTGCGATATGTTAATTTTGCACGATGCTCTCTCGCTTGCGATTGATTTAATAAAAGAACCAATTAACTTCAGTTAATTAATAAAAAAAGTTTAACACTTCATTATTGCTATGTAGATATTTTTAAAAATAAATTTGTATTTCCTTGCGAGTATTGGGGATCATTAGGTGACGTTGAAATGCAGTAAAAATAATTGCACAATAGCTGCACTTTACATGAGATAATTAAATTACATAAATAATTATATTCTTGGTTCACATTTAAATATCATATATGCAATAAGCAATGGACCATTAATTGATAATCAATAATACATATACAGAATACATGTAGTTTTCAAAGAAAAAAAAAACCTTTCAGCTTTTCAATTTTTCAGCCGGAATTTTAAGTTTTTAATATAAATATTTAAAGAACCGGATGTTCGATGAAACTTCCCAATTAAAATTTCCAATAAAGTTGTTCTTAAAATCATCCACTATTTTTCTAAGCACTACGGTTCGATGATCTCTAATATTCGAATAGATTGTTTTAATCGGTGCTCGATCGCGTTATCCTTTTTGTAAAAAGAAAAAGAAGAAAAAGACAATGGAATAACAAGACACGCCATATTCATAGGCAACTTTGCGGTCCATTGGAGTACCTTCTCGTTTGAACGTCTTGCTCGAACCAGTGCATTACGCGGAGCACTGTATTTGGATTTGATCAAAATGTCGGAACGAGAATGCATACCCGCGGCCCACAAAAAAAATTCAATAACATTATTCACAGTATCGACACACATTTTTCAAATAGTCCACTGATTAAAGGTGAGATAGAGGATTTGATTTTTCCCAAGCGAGAAGACGCAGAAAAAAATGAGCTTCAATGAATTATAGGTGCATAGTGAAAGTAATTTGTAATATAGTAAACGTAATGCTAATGGTAGGGATATAATTAGCAAAGAAAGAAATTATAGAACGCATAAACATAGCATATCAACGAAAATTATAATTATTGGTAATATTCATTTTCCATGCAGACTATGTAAAATCATGATAAACAAAATCGGTAATTTCGTATCGTTATAACGTAAAACTGCAAGAATTCAAAATCGCCTTTTTTTTTAATTTGTATGAATTCCGGGTGCGATTAGCGCAGATTGGAATGCATGGTAAAAAGTGGTAGCTAGATGATTCTTGCTTTTTTTTAATGATGAAAAAACCTAATTTAGCCAATAAAGTAATTTTAATTGTATTAAATTTGACTTTATCGCGTTCTCTGGTTCGCGCATAAGCTCTTTCGTATGTATTTCTATGACACAGGCGATTTCTCTGAACCAATAGAGCATACGTATTGTAGCAGGCTGACAACGCCGAAATTGTTTTACGAACTTATGCAAAATTTTCTTATTTTCATTTTTGCCGTTTCATACGAGAGAAATGCACGAGAAAATGCACAAAAATGTGTGGCAGTGACACAAAGCACAATCGAATGTAATTTATCGGTTTTACTTGTTAGATATGAAAAATTAATTATATGCTTTTCCTGTTTATCAATGATAGATGCCAAAATATTGATGGTACGGAAAATTTGTATGTTTAAAAAAAAACTCAATATTTATAACTTACGTAACAAAAAAATGGTAAAAAATGCTGAAACTTCAAATCGAATAATACACGATCGCTAGAAAATTACAATTTAAATTTGATGGCTTGAGATCATCATAAAAAACAAATATTCGATTGATCAAACACATTATCATCCAAGAGCTTCTAGATATAGATGCTCTAAAGAGACCTTCACTTTATGTAAAAAGTTTTGAAATTTCGCTTCCATATTTTAATATTGAGGAAAAAAACAAAAAGAAGAATACTGCTTGCTATATAGGTCAAGCTGATATTCACCACTTGGTTCGGCGACTGCCCTCGATATTTTGATTCGGCATCGAATAGATTTCGCATTTTAAATTACCGATCGCTTCCCTTTTATTCGCTTGCATATTTTGTAAGAGGAATGGCATTGACAATATTTACCACACGAGATATAAAATAGAAATAAAATTACGACTAATGTATCGGGTGGATCAGAAAAGAAAGAAGCTGAGAGTAACGAGGAAATTAGTAAACGCGAGACGAACGATTAACCGAATAAAATTTTGCGAATCTAACGGTCCATTCATACCGACGACTATACTTGTATAATACGTGACACATAATTGGTGGAGCGATTTCGTTTTTTTTGGATCACCCCCTACAACGAGTTCTACAATCAAAGGCCTATGTAACGTTTAGAGGAAAATGGCGTTAATTAATGTCTTCAATAATTATTAAATTAACTTAAGTAGCCATTAAATGTTTTATTATTGTTTCTAGGGAGCTCCTCGCGACGAAGCGCGGTATAACGTGTATATGTTTTCTTGAGATTTGACAACAATGTATTATTACGTTGCCACGAGAAAATATTAATGAGAGCACGTGCTTCGCTTGTGAGGATCCTGAAAAGGGGATAGAGATGTGAAATAAGTGAGAATTAATACTGCATTCTCTCCGTGCTGAGCGGGACTCAAGTTTGGTGATAATACTGAGGATATAATGAATATAGTTAATTAACCAATAAGTATAAATAAATTAGTAAATATATAATACGTAAGCAAACAATAATACCGCGTAAAGTAAGAGCCGCGATAATACATCCTGTTAGATCTGTAAAAACTTAAGCGATCAAAAAACTTTTTGTTACGCATAAAGAAAAAAGAAGAAAAAAAAGACCGAACCGAATAGAAGAAAAAGATTCACTCCTCTTATCGTCATATACGCGTATGTCAATCTATTAAAAAAAAATTAAAATGCTACCAGCAAATTCAAAGCCCGCAGAGATTTCCATGACGATGCACCGATTGAAGAGTTTTTAATGGACCATAGAAATAACGTTGTTATCCATTAAATCGGTGTAACGTTACTTTCCGTACCATCCGTGACTCCTGAAAGATCAATCAGACAGTAACAAATGTTACGTGTAAGTACAGACGTTGTTGAAACTGTTATGAAATTTCGCAAAACTGCGGAAAAGGTGTTCCGATAAAGATAACTAAGAGGGAGAGAAGAGAGAGGAGATAAAGGAAGAGCAGTCAGGATAAGAGAGCTCGAGATTAATCAAGATAGAAAATTTCTCGATTTTCATATATGAATACACTTAATGATTATCTAGCCGAGCGTAAATGCCATAAAGGCAAAGAGCCATTAAGAATTTTAGGTAATAAGTTATCGAAGACGAAAGAGAGACGTCGTATGATGCATATATGATATACATTGTAGCTAGCGATAACGATGAGCCAGGTGGTGAAAAGTTGAACATTGTAAGCCTGCAAACTTGTTATACTAAATTTGTAAAAGCGTGTAATGCGACGATAAGCAAGTGAAGGAGAAACTTACGCACAGTGCAGGCGCGAATGATTAATTATATGACAATTCTGACTTAATTCTCCGACCGACCTTTTTAATTGTCATATTGGCAAAATAAACCACATCCCTTAGTCCTGCTGTAAATACTATGAAATGTGCGTACGTTTAGCTCAAGCATGTGTAGATATATATTTCATTAATTCTTGTTGGCTTGTGATATCAAATACTCAAACGGTTTGCGGACGGAGACCCGTGCATTCTGAAATAATTTGTTAGATATTCTGTACGCATTTTATCTTGAATGTTTGTCTTATCAAATTTAAAAAAAAATATGAATGGGCCGAAGTGTGATTTTTGTTTCTCCAAGATACAGCATCATTATTCCTGTTTTTTGCGTATTCAGTATTGTCGTTGCAATTGTCATTATTAAATTGATATGAGATGACATTATTACTGAACGAATGCACGAATGAGTTCGTCTGTGATCTGCGTGAAGTTTCGAATCCCTTATTGGGGTCTCTTTATGGAGAGTAAATTATGTCTGGGCCTGAGAGTAATGTTAAATTTTAATGAAATTTTATGCAGTGGAAAACACGTGGTATTTATGTTAGAGAAATGTTAAGATTTTCTTGAATCATTATTTTGTAGTGCTATCTCTATGATAACATAGGAATTATTCTGTATAGTTGTTCACTTATTGTTGTCAATCTTAGTCTGTGCAATGAAGGAACAACTTTTATTTTGTATAGTTATTAATGTTTGTGAGACAATCTTCATTCTATATACTCTCGGGTTCAGAACTGACACAATTGAATCAGCAATATTATATGCGGAGTAGTTATTTAGTCAGATATTTTATTATATTAGTGATACCTTAATACGATACTTCAAGCGATGGGAAAAAAATCGGTCAGGTATAACCGTATAGGACATTTTGGCTTGTTTTATTAATAATATAATAATATTATTATATTATATAATTATTATATAATCATTCCTAAATAATAAATAATGGAGTTTATTGCTATTTCCTGGATGATATTATTCGCACGTCCCACTGTAATAAATACCACTTCTTGGTTTTCAAATATTATTTTTAATGTTCAACATTTTATGTTCCATATCTAAAGTTACAATTTTATTGATTGTTTGATATTTCCAGAATAAAGAGTGATTAGACATATGATTACCAGGTGTTTACATTTATTTAATTATGATACAGATAGAATTATTGGACCTCAATATTATGCGTCCATTGACTACTGTACAGTGCAGAAATATTGCTTACCGTATTGGCTTTACTTCGTAGATACTCGAGTTCGTTTGTTCCAAGAAAAATTTTGACCATAGGAACGGGGTTTGGGTTGAGACCGATTTGGTTTCTGAATTTCATACTCATACTGCATTTTAACACAGTGCGCAATAGCTTCTTCTTTCGTAGCAAACTCAACTTTTAAATTGGATAGAGGATCTCCACTAAAATAGACAAATTGAAATAAATATACCATTTACAGTAGTCATATAGAGTTCAAAACAATTATATAAAGCTTACGTCGAAGTCCATCCCATCAGAGGATTTTCCCAGCGTTCACGAGTGTCGTAATCAATTTGCCAGTTATGTATATTATTTGTACCTGACTGCATGGCATTCTTTGGTGGCTGATAAATTCGTACTCTACGAGTCTTAATATGCTCTTCCGGAATACCTGTTACTATTGGAACATTTTCTTGAGATGAGACAGCAATGTATTTCTTTAACTGCTGTTGTCTATTAAATTCTATAGGATTGATAAATTTTTCTGTAGATTCCTGATCGGCTTCAGGTACTTCCAATGCTTTACTGATATCAACTAATTTATTAGTATTGCATTGGGCGTTTGTAGCAATGGCTCTTTCAGTCCTGAAATAATTTCATGTAAATTACTAAAAAGTACTTCATTTTTCTTTGATAACTGTTTATGTCATTTAAACATTTATTTAAATTTAGAAACAAGTACATTGGTTACATAAAACGATTGAGTTAGGTTATATGTCTATGTATTAAAAAAATATATAAAATCACGACATAAATCTCATAAAGATAACCTACCATTGCTTATTGCTATTTCTAAGTTCTTTAACACATTGCCGTAGCAAAATACGTGATACCATTTTCGAAAAATATAAATAACAAGATGTTAAACAGTCTAAAATCCGAAGACACTGAAATTACCCACGGATCACGGATCTTGTCAAGTCCAACCACGCATGTGCGTACTACGAATTGCCCTAGTAAGGTATGCCAATTATTAGTACGTGAAACTTGAATATGAGGATATAATTCCGATAACAGAACTAAAATATTAATTTCTAAATATTACTAAATACTCCTTTAAAATAATATCTCGTATTTACAAAGGATAAACTCAATCCTATATTAATAATGTCTACATAATCTCTCGATAACGCCTGAAAGAAGATTTCTTGCTAGTAAACCTGTTCATCGAATTGCATGCTTCCAGGGATTCGATATTAGATTCATTCTAATCTGTCTAAATTCATACAGATCTTTTTTTTGGTATCCAAAAAAGTGTTTTACAAGTCTCAAAGATAGAAATATTATTTATATTCTGCATTTTCTACGACGAATTCTATATTTATCCCCGACCAAACTGTTCGCATAAAGGTATTTCTCAAACGTACGTTAACATAAGAAAATAAGAAAGCATTTTCTCTAGTCTAAAAAATCAATCGTCTTTGGACTGTCTGTATACTCTGACCTACCTCAAACAACATCAATGAGGGTTGAATCATTGCAACACGCATGCTCCTATCATCCGCTTCAGAGTTTCCGTTCAGAATCTCATCACGTAGCAACCATGCCTTTGAAGTGTTGATTATTTCGTGGCGTATACCCTAGCCAAGGCGTTACAACAAACACTATTGAAACGTACGATGCTTTACAACACGACCAATGTGATGGGCGATAATGTGAGTACCATAGAGTAAGGTAGAGCGTGAAATAAACTGATTGAAATGTCTACGTCACGTTCATTGATCGGTGCGAACTGTTGCTAACAGCTGTTGCATATTCCTATATAAATCTCATCCCAATCAAAGAGGAGAAAAAACTTAGGATTTTTATAGAACAAATTTGTAATACATACACTAAGAAAAATTCATAGCAATAACGATAATGCTTTAATAATTTGGCGTTTTTATGTCACGTTTTTTTTATCACAGCTATTCACTATTACTTTTTTTCAGATTAAAAGTAAATTGTGTCTACTGCTGCTTTTAGCAATATGCACCAGAGTCTATTCAGCAAATGCTAGGCACATTATTACCAAGAGAAACTACAGCGATCAAAGTGTACGCGGATATCTTGCAGAGGTATGAATAATATATATAATTCCTTATGATCTATATTTACATGACATTATTGTAAATTGTGTATTCTGATTGATCAGAGGACATGTTGGTGGAACGAGGTATGCAAGGAAGAATTTCACAGTAAATTTCGTTGTCGATGTCCAAGATGGTCTTATTGTCGTGCGCCAGGAAGATATTATGATGCTCATTGCAGCATGACCAGAACTGGTTACATATGGACACAACCGGAAACATCTCTTACATTAGAAATTGATAAATAATGCTTGAGAGAACACCATACGCTTGTCGGTACATTATGTCTGTAATATTTCAAGAAAAATTTTAAAATGCTAGGGAAAACAAATGGGAACCAAACTATAGCCACTGTTAATAAAAATTACAAGAATAGCATTAAGATATATTAACGTCTGTGTTCAGCCAAAATATCGCTGAGGAAGCAAATACATTTGATTGGTCATTTAATCGTTAATCTTGCAACAGCTGTGAGATTTTACCAATCAAATGTGTCTGCTGCCTCAGCAGTGTTTCTGCTGAGCACAGCCAGTGACAATTGCATTGCACGATGCAAGCATAAAGTGTTTGATTAGCTTCTTAGAACGATATAACACCTAACCGTTATTCATTTCTCGAAAAGGAAATGAAATTGTTTCTCTTAGTCGAGCGAATGTAGAATAAAAAGTTTTTAATGAATTCCTTATACACAGCATAACTTTTAACATTCTCTTGACTCTATTCCAAGTTTCAAATGATCATAATTCGATGAATTCGCAATTTCTTATTTAAATCGTTAATTTACGGTGATATCAACATAATATGAAAGTTGCTAAACTTCGTATGTTTTAATGGAATACATTACTGTTATAATGGCATAGGTTGCAGAGTTATGCTTATGATATAATGTTTTTTACCAGGATTTGTATTTACCGTATTTCCTGGTTAATATACCGTTAACGACCCATTAATGAAAAACTGATGATGATCTCATAAGGAACTGAATGAATAATCCCTTATGTATTTACAAGATCAATACACGGGAATCATGATAATCGTACTATATACATACAAAATTATGTAAAAATTGAGAAATTATCGAATTTTAGAACATCGAAAGTGCTATTGCATTAGCATCTGGAATTAGGCACGTTTTAACTTTTATATTTAAATTATTTTTTTTGATTTGTATCTTTTCTAATATAATGGTTATACTGTTGCTGCTGATGGATTGGCAGTACGTTCGTCTTGTGACGTTTCGAATTAACGAATAATTACAATCCTTTAATACTACGTTTCACGGGATTAGACTCAATACAAATATTTTCTCTGTACTCCCAGCTGGAATCAAAAGACGTAGTATTATAATATGTATAACGATATGTGATGCAACGACTATCAGTAAGAAAGAGTTTTTTTTAATTAGGGGTTGATTAGAAAATTTAAGCCTCCGTAGACCAAGAGACTTTTGCGCTCTAGATTGTAGCATTAATAAGTCACTTGTTAACGATATGAATGTTGACAAGTGCGAAGGAACATTCTTGTGACAATATTCTGTATTATACCATTAGACTATAACTAACGTGCATTGTTATTTATTGTTGTAGCATATTGCATATACAAAAATAAAGATCGATTAACCTCATTCGCTTTATTTCTATTGAAATATTATTTTTTATTATTTTACGATTGAATAGTAATTATAATCATTCGCTATGATAACATTGCAACTACAGACATATTGAAGTATCTTGGATATCTAGATTGATTATCTAGATAATATATCTCGATCATGCCAATTTATTTTATACACAGTATATTTATGCAGTGTATAATAGTAAAGTATTATAATTTAAGAGCATTCTGTTTAATTTGAAAAATGGACATAATTATTAAATTAGACAAAGTCATTTCTAACTGTTGTTCGGTCCAAGGATTTTTCTGCCCGATTCGAATAGTCATATTTCATATACACATATGGTCAGAATCCATGGGTGTTTCTGCCAACAATAAATTTATGTTTCGACGTTTGACCCAAATACGATTAATTTTCGTCGAACTGGGTTCACTCACACAAAGGATAGAAACAGCTGTAAAGATAGCTGTATAGACATCTACAGAGTATCTGCTTCAGTGATTTTTCTTTTTAAAATTTTCCACATACACAAGAGGCGGAAGTATGTCAACGGGTACTAAAAATAAATTTGTCACCTTAAACCCCGCAGATCCTATTTCTCTGAAGCATTTGAAATTTTCGTTGCACCCTGTATTCTGCACCCCATGACACCATGTTCACCGCCTGTTACGCACAAGTCCATGGGGGAAGCGGTACCTCGCTCGAGGGCTCAAGGGATTCTTTTTTGTGCAATTTTGAGAAAGGAAAAAGTTTGAAAAAAAAAGAAGTCAGACCACCCTTAACCGTCTCGGCAGGACCAGTATAATTAAGTCGCAATAAAACACCGAAAGGAACGATTTCTCAGGTGGAAATTATGAGGACCACGAAGGTTCGTCTGGCTTGGACCATGGTTCGCTAATTGCGCGCGATCATACGTGCAATTACCTTGGCAATTACCAAACAGAAAAACATTACTTTAATGATCATTGAATCTGTCTGGGTAAATGGAGATCATCCGTGGGAATTACTTGGATTGTTTTAGAATTCTGGGTAACGGCGTAAAATCATACCTAACTTTATTCAATATCATCTTTCCTCCCCCATTTACACGGAACTGCATGTAGCTCATTTAAGAGATCATATTGAGTTCCGGGAACCATTTGGGTGAAATACGTCATTAGCAAGGTAATATCGAATCACGTGTCCTATGCACCTAGTCCCGGACTAGTTTGCAACATACGTGCGCAGCATTATTGATCTACCCGCATCAAGGGCACTTTGAGATCGCTTTCGGATGTGGACCAGATGCAGCTGGTACTGAATAGTAAGATCGATGGGGATATGTACATAGCTTGATATTATATTTCTCGTGGTGCATTCGCATTGGTATCGTTTATTAAGGTTTATCAGTGGGGTTAGCTGTTTTATAGATACATAGAAATGCTTTTTTAATGGTAAAGTGATCGAATCTGGTCACCGAAATAGATTTAATTCTTAATGATTTCTATTGAAAAATATTTTTAGATTGCCCGGGTGGTCTCATCAAGACACCTGCGCCAATTTATTGATTCAGCTACCTTGTATACCTACACTAGGTCCTTGCTGCAGGACCTGGACCAAGTGCAGTTGGTTACCGACAACCCATGGCGCAGCTCGTTCGCCAACTGCCACTCTACGTTTCCTTGAATTTCGTCTAAGTTTCAATTATTCGTCAAAAGATTAAATTGTTACTTCGAAATATTTGATTGGTCTCACAAATATTTGGAAAATTTTATTTTGCATTGGCACTTGTCGGCTGATCGTTAAAAAAAATCGATAGTAATTTATTCATCATTGATATTCAATAAACTTAAAATTTTATCACGATGCAAACGACTTTGAGATGGTTAAAGTTTTTTTGAAAGTCTTCGAAAGTATCGGGAATCGTCAAAAACCGTGCAATCGATGATCCCGAGTCATTAACGATAAAGAAATTAAGAACCGAAGAAACTCGTCTTTCTAAAATCTGTATTACCGATTATCAGTAAAATCCGTTTCGAATTTTGATAATCAATCGAAAAATTAACGATAACCATAAATACTTATTGTGCGAGAGAAATTAATTGTTTTGAAATTTTTCACACACAATATCCATCTCATCCTACTCAGTGCCGATTTTCAAACTCACTTGATAAATCCAACAATATTACATATCAATATCGCAACAATATCGAAATTCAAGATTCGTCGAGAGACCTACATAAAAATTTCTTAATATTTTCATCAATTCTTTTCCTAATCTTCTACGTACTTTTCCTGTTTTCAAATCATATCGTACAAGTATTAACACGGAGGAGTCTAAGCGCTTGCGCGTAATATTGATCGAAGCTCGAACAGCGTTAGAAATTCTGATTAAACAGAAGAAGACAATGGCGCACCAAGTTCTCCGGCTGTTTAACCTGCTTCCGGTACTCCTCGTAATTTTACAGTACGGATGGGCCAGCATTTCACTTAATCATCCTCGAAGCAACTTCGAAAACGCCTTTGGATATCTCCTACACGTATGTATTTGTCAAATCATATAATTCACGTATAATATTCACTTATCCAAGCGTCACTAGATTTATTCGATGATTAATATAAATTTATTAACTGTTCCAACGGTGTCGCGTATTATGATAGCAAAATTGCTTAATAAATTTTCTCATACGAGTATATCGTTATTAAGTCGATTTTGAAATATGGGTTATTATACGTTACTGTGACATAGAGCCGGTACTACGTGTTGCGCTTATAAGCGAGTCTGTACAACCTGTTATCGAGATAGCATATGTTTCGTATCCGCTTACAAATGGTGGATGTATTTATTTTCCACGATTCAAAACGGTGTGGCTAGATTATACGCGTCTGTCTTTAATAATGATAATTATAAGGGTGGAAATTATTAATTTATTATTGTTAATTAGGGAAGACAATCATTTGGAAAATATGATCTACCACCCTATCCCGTGGAGAATTACAAATGGCGTGGGCCCGAAAATCTCGGCCAAATCAGTGGTATCTCCGTGGATCCCATTGGAAATCCCGTAGTATTTCATCGAGGCGACAGAATATGGGATTACAAGTGAGTGTGTCAAAATAAAAACTTGAATCTGTTGTAGTTATTTAATAAAAAAATTAATAAGCGTTCATTGACATTTTAGCACTTTCAATGACAATTTCGAATATCAAGATCAATATCGAGGACCAATCCTACAGGATACAGTGTTAACTCTCGATCCAAAAACTGGTGACATACTGGATGGCTGGGGTAGTGACATGTTTTACTTACCTCACGGCATCCATATCGACACCAGTGGTAACATATGGTTGACTGACGTAGCGTTACATCAAGTTTTCAAAGTAAGAAAAATAAAAATTCACCTAACATTATTTAACAATAAAATATTAATCATACCTTTATAATTAACAAAGTCATTAGTCATCCACACCTCTACTATCATTTATCTTATCGATCATACTGTACAGTTTCAACAGGGTTCCAATACTCCCAAATTAGTTATGGGACATAGATTTGAACCGGGAGAAGATCTTTCCCACTTTTGTCAGCCAACTTCAGTGGCGGTGGCGCCATCTGGTGAGATAGTGGTAGCCGATGGATATTGCAACAGTCGAATTATGGTTTTTAATTCTGTGGGAGGAGTGCGTGAAGTAATTCCAAGACCAGGAGGTGAGATAAATTTTTTTACAACAATAAGTAATATTCGTAATATTTAATATTTTCCGATCAATTTCAATCTTAGATTTCGTTGCGCTACGAGTTCCACATTCTCTGGCTATCATACCTGAGAACAGAGACGTTTGCGTTGCTGATCGTGAGAATATGAGGGTCATTTGTTTGGATGTTGGTCTGAATGGGTCTGTGGAAAAACGTAGACCACCTCGTACCATTCAACATCCAGACCTTGGTAAAGTCTATGCTGTTGCGTCGTATGGTAAGTATATGTTGATGCATAATATTTATGTATAAGTGCATGAATATACTTATGGATAATGTAAACGAACTGGATATAAATCATTTTTGTAAGTATAACGATTTATATCGCGTGCCAGTTATGCAATTATATGCACGGCTGTAGTAATTACCTAGCAGTCGACAAATCTGTAACGCAATTACCGTAGTTCATCCGAGACTGGCAATTATCGTTGTCGATGTAACTGATTAGGGACTTCGTATCCCAAACGGCTTATTCAATGCTGGACGTATACTTAAGATAATTTTATTAATTTTTTGCTATTTATTTTTTTCTTTTTAAGTATTTAACGAACCTGGAATTAGATGCTACTATTTTCATTTATTTGAATATCCTGGGGTTTAAGCGGTATTTAGTTTAATTGGAAGATATATCAATTTTATTATTATTATTATTATATATATAGTATTATTTTCATAATTTTTAGTATGTACATTATATATATGTATACTTTGATATATTTTGGGATCGTTATACTTATTCTTCTAGCTAATTATCTGTATGCCGTGGATGGTCCGAGCTCTCCAATCACTCCAGCCAGAGGATACATTTTGAACCCAAAATTCGAAAATATTATTGCACCTTGGGGTCCTATATCAGGAGTAAGTTATTTTTAATTTTTATTAGATAATGTTTGCATGAGAAAAAATTATATATTTAATTAATTACGTTGGCGTATTTCAGTACTTCAATAAACCCCATGGAATTGCAGTTTGTCCCAATGGGACGGCACTTTACGTATCAGAAATTGGACCTAATAAAATATGGAAATTTATACTCAATTAACGAGAAAGTATTATTAAACGTGGAACCTATTCTATGGAACGTGACAGTGGCAAGTAATATAAAATAGTCTAAGATAATAAGAAAAAAGATATATGTCTAAAAAATAGTATCAAAAAAAATATCATTGAGAAAATATCAGAAATGGGAATATCGACAATTACATTATTAACTGACAGAAGGATTATCGTCCGTCACCGAAAGAACTGTTATTATTGCATTAAATTTTCAACATGATTTTATTATGCACTGTTACATCTTGAAATTTAAATAATTAGTCATAAGATGGATTTATCGACAACAATATTTTCGTACAACGCTTTCAATGATACGAGCTCGGCCGATAATTTTATAATTGCAAGTCGTTTGTTTCTCAACAAAAAACCTCAACTTGATAATATCTTTTAGAGTGAGTCAAACATTATTTGCTGTGCTATTAATGTTCGTAGGCCTGTAGCTGCAGTCTGTGTTTTATGTGGCTACTATAAGCATTAAAATCTGTCTGCATGGTAGTTTTGTTACTACAACAGCATCTAGGACTTAGGCCCTTGTACCATAAAGTCGTATTTTTATAAGAAAACTGGAAAGCAAAGGGAATATCAATGAAATGCATATAAAATGTGAACAGTATATTTATGCTACATAATGGTCTATCTTCAACTGCAAATCATTATTGCAATGTTATTTTTGATAATTGTTTCTTATCCGAAAAGAAAAATATTAATTTGCTGATAAAAGACAGAAGGCATGTGGCTTAATTTAACGTAAGAAATTAACGTTAAAACAAATCCTACTTGCACAAAACTAATTATCAAAAACTAAAATACAATTTTCACGACAATACAGGCTACGAAATATTTTTCTGAGCTACGAATTATTCACAATTGTTTAGTCAAAAGAAGAAACGCGTGATCGAATATTCTAAATCACAGTTTGTGTCAGTTATAGCAATAGTACAATGAACTAGTCACCTATGTCACAGGGTACCATATGCCGAGCAACAAAAGGATAACCCTTAAAATTTATTTTCGAAAATTTCTAAGGGATTATTACGAAAATCTGTTGAAAAGTAATATAACATGTTTTGGTGCATAATATTTACTAAAGAAAATCCAAATGAATACAATGCAATTTTATATTCATACGTTATTCGTGCAACACGTAACATGCATTTCATTGTATTCCATATATGTTATAGTTCTCAAATGGATATCATTATAAAATATTAAATTAGAATATACTACGTGTTAAATATTCACTCCGATCTCTGTGTTTCTTCAAGTTCCAACTATCATGGAGGAATATCAGTAATGGTTACTAATCTGATTAACAGCAGATCCCAGCTGAGTATGAAATATGAGTGACAAATAGCGTAAAAGAATAAAACTTATTGAGAAGACGGTAACGATATCTGTTCCGAAAGTAATTCTAGCTGTATTAGCTAGTGACGAATACTTTGTTAGAAAGTGGAACTCAGTGCTGGTAAAACTAGTAATCGTTACTGCACTTCTTTCCCGCGTACATTACCGATCATTTCTTACATAAGTAAAAACTAGAGAACAAAAAAACAAAAAAGAATGAAAAAAAATATTATCCGTTTATCAAAAGTAGGTAATTTATGTCTTGGGTAAGTCTGTGGTAAAAATCAACATCTTATGCTATTCGAACAGATTTATACTTACCGACTACAAAGTCTTCTCGATAACGTTTTAATTACTTTCGAATTTCGATGACATAGCAATCATCATTATTGAAATCCATAATCCATGAGAATTTTGAGAAAGTAAAATCAATCCCATTCTATCGGATCAAAAATCGGCATATATCCTGCTGTTACGTTTATCAACCATGGGAAGGAAAAAGTATTTGCAAATTCATGAATTTGAAATCTCATTGAGATACCAACGTTCCTATACAAAACACCTACAAAAAATGGTACAAGTTTTTTAATGTTTAAGTCAATTTCATAAATTTCGCAGCATAACACTATCGGTTGCTACTGTCACAGTCCTAGGGTGCAGAACACGCAGTACGTTAATCTTGATAAAAAATATATCTATTGATCGGATCAAACGAACATCTTCAATAATTAATGATGATAGAAGTTATTAGAAAATTAGCAGACTGTACAGTTGAACATCAATCAGAGAAAGAGATAATGCAAAAGACATAAGAAATCTAAGCAAAACGAATTCAAGAAGTACGAGAAAAGCTCATTACATCCACTTGAAAAATAATGTGTATCCTTGTCTATACGTCATTATGAAATCATATCAATACGATTAAAATTACTTTAATTTAAATTACCCTCGCGACATAAAAAACCAGTTCCAGTTAGTCAGAATATTTTCGGACAAGATTTTCGCACTCTCCAAGCCACCTCGGCCACGTATTGAGTCTGTATAAATGTTACCTAATGCATACTCCATGCATTCGACCATTAGGGATTATCTAATTATATGTAATAAGCGAGAAAAATCCATCTCGGATAAACTGATAGTCCAATCTCTTAGTTGTTATTTAAGGAGGCTAAAAAGTGTCAACGACCATCCGAAATCTCTAATCTCGAAAATCACAAATCACACGTAATTGATGCATCATCTTTATTGAACCGGAGTACACGTTTTTTGTGCAAATTCTACATTTCCTGAAATCAAACTTTCGTAAAGAATAATTACGAAATAATGGTTACGAGATGTATAGAAAATTTTGACATATGCTACACGTTGAAATATTGTATACACCTTACACTTTTATTTGCCAGTTATTTTCTTACGCATAAGAGTTTCATGTAAGTAACGGTGGAGCTTGCAAAAATTTGCGTGTACTGCGTTTACATAACAGTTTGTAATTAGATTTTTGTAAATTGCATTTCATTTCGAGGATAAGATATGCACACCCCAGTTCCCTTAAGACATTCCTGTTGCTGTTTGTATAGATAGTACTGTTCACAAAATATAGGTAACCCGCGTGAAACAAGGTAATATAATCTATAGGTCTTAATCCGTAAGGATAATAATATTCGGTGATTACCCATGAACAAAAAAAGATGATTAACTCGTAAGGACAATACAATTCGCAACAAAAATACAATTCGCTAACTATACGCGATCCATACGTGGTGCAAGGTGGTGGATTCGATCCTTTTGCTAATTAACTGGAACATTTAGGTTCAAAGGGCACAATATTGTATTAGAGTCACCTGTGTGGGTTTCTAACTTACATATGATTCATTTTTTAATTGTTATTATTTTTTTATTTATTAAAACATCAAAACTTTGTATACTATGTTCTATGATCAAAGTAAAATTTGTATTATATTATTTTTTATATTATTTGATAATGCCGCGTTAATAATTATAACTAAAAACCATCTGTAACCAAACTCCATCATTTGGAAGATGGCTTGAAATTTGTCTGTAATATCATACCAAAATTATGATTACGATTAATAGTATCTTATAGAATATTTCTGCAAAGATTTACAGTGCTAGTATTCCAGTTATTCATTCCAAAGATACAATCATTATTTTGCATTACAACCATGTACGACATAAGTTACAGTATAAAATATCCACATGTAAGTTATATCATACGATATAAAATCAAGTGTTTCGTGAAACTGTTTTAATCATAAAAATTCGCATGATTGATTATATCAATGATAAAATAATCCCAGGATAAATCGTGAGAATTAATTCCTAAAACAGATAATTATTCAGCTATATGATGATAGTGATCGTATAACTCGTATAAGTGTGTATTTTTGGAATATGCATCCTACGTTTAGAGCACGTACCGGATGCAGGCATTCGAAATGACTAAAATGATGATTTAGAGAAAAACAACAGGATGCCAGTATTTTCTGTGATATGGTAGAGATACGAAGCTCAGCAAAAGCATCTTAGGTAAATGTCAAACGAACGAATAATATTAGGATTTTATAGTAAAAAAATAAAAGCAGGGGGGAGGAAAAGAAATGAAAAGACAATGATCAAAAAATATAATATATATATACACAAATAGAGAATACCACCAAGCTGAAACGCCGAAAGATTTTATGGGCATGCTTAATATCATTTGAAAAATCACTTCTTCATTAAAAGAACTCATCGACTTCGACTGTGTCGCTGTTATACGTGTTACGCATAAGGCGCTTACTGTTTAAAGTGACTGTGTCTTCGTATCGATGTGATTACTTACGTAACTACTTATAGGTACAGCCTTGTTTATTAATAACGGTAATCTGAATTACAGTGATTCTGTATTGTTTGGGCTCCAATAGAACAAAAAATTACTAGTAATTGGGTTACCTTAATTACTGAACAACCCTGTACATTGATCGTTCTCATAATTATGAGCCTGGACCGTGGCAGTTTTCCCGCAGTACTGTTTACATGGTACAAAATTAAAATCAATTAAATTAAGTGTAAAGGGAGTTGTGGTAGGAATTCACGCGCATAAGCGCACATGACAGACGTAGGTGGAACCTGTACAAAATATAATGATGATATTGCATAATCATAATGAAAAACTGCATTAATCAAATAGGGTATACATTGAAAATGGAGCAAGCAAGAATATGTTTGACACTTATGAAATATCCTCCAATAAGAATATCTTGTCGTTTAAGAAATTGCTGTTCAATATTGTTTCTTCGTGATACGGCTATAAATTATGCCCACGTGACTATTTAAGAATAAAAAAATACTGACTTGTCGTTATGTACATACATATATGTTTGCCGTATAAATGTGCCAGTAATAAATACACACGGTAAAGTTGACGTTAACAGAAAATCATGTTGATAATGGGCAAACAAATTTTGCCAAACAACTATTTGCTTTTTGCGTACAAATAGAGTTGTACTTGAATAACCTGTTGAAATGTAGGTGCTGTATGTCTGCGCCATCTGTATTGCTCGTCGTAAGATCTCGAGAGACATTTCGTTCATATATACAGTTCTATGCATGCTCGTTAATATGTAACTGCATTAGTACGCACAAAGCGAATAGAGAAAAATAGTCGTAATGCTGAATAAATTATTATAAGATTAATTCCGATCTTTTTCGTCATTGAACGTCATATTCGATCTGATGTCACATCGATTTGCCGGATCAATTAGAACATGAAATTGCATGGTCATTTTTCCTCTTCTGAAGCCTCTCTGTGCTGTTATAGTATATAACAGCAGAGTTGCATGGCTGCATGAAACGATACCTCGAATTCAGTGTTACCATTTAGATAATCTTACATACTATGCGACAGATTTGCATAAATGCAACATCACAACAACAATTCGAAGACCCAATGCATTTCGATGTATTTATTCAAATGGAATATTTCTATGATTTTTTTTAAAGTCTATCTCTTCGAACTTAAAAATTCAGGTGAAAATATTCGCGATTATAATTATTTATAACTAATACCACTCAAATCTAATCGAACAAAAACAGGACCTGGTGAACAAAATATATTTTGTACAAAAATCCAGAATGTTTGTTCAACTTTATCATCGTTTAAATATGTGTTGAGGATTTACGGATATTCAAATCCAATCTGGATTGAGAACACAGGTTGCGGTAGACACTGAAAAAAGTCTGCCGCAAAGTTAATAGCAATGAATCTTGTTTAAATATTCTGTATAGGATAATCCTTGTTTGTATATCCATAACAAAAATATCATTTACGCAAATATAACGTGTGGTATATTATAAATTATGAATAATTTTCGAAACTGTAAAAACAAAATTGTACACCGAGTATCCGTGAAGACTCAATTGCAGAGGGTTGACGAAGAAGCATATAAAAAAACAAAGAACAACAATTGACAAAAGTGCCAGTGCTTCGAGTATACTGCACCAATAGCAGCAACAATAATAGGCCAAATTACAAAATCACATAAGTAACAATGTACAATGTAGTCTGGCAGGCTATAAACACATGTAAAAAAAAGACTGCTATGGCTGCATTTTGCTACTGTACAAAACTATTGTTGCTGCACATTGACGTAACACCAAAATTGGCGAAACTTGTTGACAAATGGGACCTGCGTGTGAACTTTTAAAGGCCCTAGTTGAACAAGACAATACAATGTATCTATACTATGCACGAACGTGCATTGAGAACAATGACAAGAAATTGAAGTTTGTTTACTACGATCAAGAAATATAGAAAAAGAAGAAAATATCGAAAATAATATTAGTAGAGATTTTGGGCAGCATCATATATCTTATCTAGTGACGCTGTTTAGAATATTGAAAATATGATGAGCTTCTAATGGTGGACTCAATATCAAATGAAAAATATTAATATTGATTCCTGCAAAACAAAGGAGCTTCCTTCCAACAGCATGGACCTATGGCCGCTAGTAAGCCATGTTCCATTAAACGTGTCAATCAAAAATTTTGACCAACGACGTTAAGATAATCAATTTATTCCCTGATCACAAAGTTGAATATAGGTTGCGAAAATCTTGGAAAGTTATTGTACACTGTACAATGAGGAAACACATGCTGGAAATATTATCTATATCATATCAATGTTGTGTTGTGTCGTATATAATTTATGTCTAAGATTAATGAGAATTTATAATAATAAATGCACAATTTTTTTTATTGTATGTCAAGTAATATTTGTATAGATGTAACGTATTTATTTCTGCTATGCACGATTGGTGATTATGGTTTCCATTGGTTATTGCGATGGTGAACAACACACAGTAGAAACGCATTGCGAATTCATTTCTAAGTAAATGCACGCAACAATAACTCTTGCACTCAGTGTTTAAAGATATTTTATTAAATGTAGAGGCTGATGTACGAATGATTCTGTTGACAATAATTATGGAGAATTTTTATCGCGTATCGTTAAGGGTGTTTCATCGTCAGGATTACGAAATTTTATGTTTTGACGTATTCGGAGGGTAATTTTTTGTAATTATAACAAATTCACCTTTTCATTAATATTAGTTCACACACATATACTCAGTGACTTCCAAAGATGACGGTTAAATTAGCGATGCAGACTAAAGGCTACTTTCATACTGCTCTGAAGGTGGTCTTAGCTGAAAACTTATTGTAAACGGTAGCTCGATGAATAAAATGCGTTTTTTTCTGCAGAACAAAAAATTCGCAATATGATCTGTCGATGTACCGTGTGAATATGTCGTGATTGAGCAGATTCGATTTACTTGATTCTTTGTTTAAATCAAAGGTATTTATATCTGCGGCTGGAACACTGCGAGATTTATCTAAAAGTGCATTTTTTTCGAGAAAACAATTTTATTTTATTTGTTGCTTCAGCGAGTGTACGGCTGTACAGTAACTCGGGTGGTCTCTCCGGCGTTACGGTACTTGGCGCGAGACTCTATCGAGTTTCTTGATTCGAGCATTTGTTTTTCATGAAATTGTTTATTGGGAAACTAATTTTCTAATCAATACTTGGTAATTGTTAATTTTCAGCGATTGGCTAAATAATTAATTTTCTAGTGGTGTCTCTATGGGTGTACAATTCTTATGACAAAAAAGATGACATCACTGGAGGAATAATTACCTTGCATTAATTTTTCCCTATCAAATCATATTTTTATTATATCTTACGGTATGAATATTGCACGTCCGTTATCGTTGCTTATTAAGTCTTCGGAAAAATGGTCCGAAAAATATAGAATAATTAAAACCTGTGGTTAAATTATATCCTAATTTTATTGTTGTTCAATTTATTGCATTGTATAAATAACATGAAATATATGTACAAAGTAAGGAATTGTACTATCGTTTAAAAGATTATTAGGTTGTTCGAATGTCATGTTTGACTGGTTCAGGTAATTGAAATTCTGTTACAATCTGATATATCAATTTCATGAAATCGTAACGTATGTGATAAATGCCCTTAATTAATAGCTGGAGTAGGGATACTATGGTCTTATGTTTGTATTATAATATTATTTTGTATTAAGAAAGTACAATATGTTTATATCAGGTGTTTCTAGCGATTAAATTTATTTATAAACTAAAAATCGTACTGAAAAATGCTTATAAAGAAGTTATCGCAAATTAATAAGTTCTTTCTCCGAATAAGAATTTCATTTTTGTTATTTAAATACGTATGAAGCATTAAAAGAGGTCGTTGAAAATAATTACAAGAAATGTTACAATTTTACAATTTTAAAACACCGTGATAATAATAGTATTTGCCATGAGGGTTCATTTAAAAAATTGGAATGAGCTCCAAAACCTTGTTTATAAATTTTAAATACCTGATGCATTAGCATTTTTCAAAATGGAAACACCTGATGAAAAGACTTTGTAAATCACAAGAAAGAAATACATTACTTGATAGTATCCCAAACAATTATCCGCTTCATTTACTCAGATAAAATGAATCCAAAAACGAAAAACCATATCCCCAATGTCTTCCAACTGGCTGCATTACCGCTTCAATGTGGCGGTTGTGGTCGACACGTCAAGCAGAAAAAAAAGTCTCCATGAAGCGTTCCCGACTTAAACCAAGATTACCGCAAAAAGTGAATTGACTTTGCGACAGTAAGAATGGCCTCAGTAAAAAAAAACCTATAGCGTCGTACTACTATGACGGGATTTACAAAAGACATTCCCTTTGCTGTCTGTGGAAGAATGACGAAAGGAAAAAATACAGGTAAAAAGGTTAAACGTTTTGCTCAATTATTAGTTTTCCCTCGATACGTCAAGTAAATATTAAAGATCCCTTAGCATTACTGAAAACTGAAATAAGAGAAATTTTCAATACAGCCTTAAAATTTTAACAATTCACTCAAGTCCGTTGGAACGAGTAAAGAATTTCATTGAAAATCACGTTTCAGCACCTTGTAACAGAGTTCTACGTTAGCCTATATTGGGATCAGAGTTTTTCGAAAAATCTTGCACGTAGAACGCCCGAAGAAACGTGGATGATGATGAACGGAAGCTGAGAAATGAAGAGGGAGGAGAGTAAGAGAAATTGAGAAGCCGGACTCGAAGGCGGCGGCGCGTTCTAACGCCTCGCGATGACCAAGATCAAAGAGACCGACGGTAGCCACAAATCATTATAACTATACGTGTATAGTTATAATGCGTGTGCTTAACCATATACAACGTCACGAAAAGCTAATATATGGCGTATACGGTCGTTAACGACTTCAAGCATCGTGCTTCTTGAGTATACCAGGATTTCTTGAGATTTATGAAATTTCAGTAAACCGCACAGTTTAATACAAGCAGCTGACGAGATGAATAAGTATATGCAGCATGCAGAGATCAACTTAAATATAAAAAGAAATTATTGCAACTATTTTAGAAGGATTTT
Source organism: Trachelus iudaicus (assembly GCA_030142595.1). NCBI lineage: Eukaryota > Metazoa > Arthropoda > Insecta > Hymenoptera > Cephidae > Trachelus > Trachelus iudaicus. The sequence goes on along the minus strand of JARQTH010000409.1, from coordinate 151,233 downwards.
TTTATTACAAACTTTAGTACTGGTAACGAAAATGTAGGAAACTGAAGAAATTTCAGACACGTCTGATCCGATCAGAAATATAATGAAAACAACAATTTCAGTACCACGACTATGGCTATCCACGCCACTGCCACGAGCGGGATGCTGGACTAATGAAGACGTGCTGGACCAGTCGTGTCCTCTCCCTCATCTTCTCTCATTTTCTCCCTCCAAGATGCGATCCTACTCTGGCAAGACGTCCTCTCGCTCCAAACATCTCGGAACTGGTTTCCAGGGCGGCAATAGCCTAGAGAGCTTGACGTCGCGATGCCCATCTTTCGCTGCAGACGCCGATGGACGCGAGTGGATATACTTACAACGGTGGCGAAGAGAGACTTCTCTGTCTGATTTCAAAGACCGGCCTTTTTTCTCCCCCTGCTTTCTCATCTTGTGCCAATCAATATTTTTATTTAGCAATAATCACTGTTCGCCTTACTTTCTCCAACTGTATTGATCGCATAAAAATACCAAGAATCACAATCCTCCATGAGTTTTGAAAATATCTAAATGACGAAGAGTAATATTCCACAAAAATTCTAAAAAGAATCGCGTAATGATTCTTGGAAATTTGAAAATAAATTCTTGGATCAAGACAAAAGATTCTGACGGAAGTGAAGCAGAAACTAAAGAGAACAAAAATTTCCTGACTACTCATGCACAACGTACCTAGAATGATCTGAAACCAGTGCTCATGGATCGGCTGAAAATTTCGAGGCGAACCGATAGGACGTAGGACAAACCCAGAGGCGCACTCTGGTCTGGATGAAACAAGATGGATAAAGAAAAGAGAAAAGGATAGACATACCTAGGATGAAAGGAAAGGGAACAAGATGAAGGGAGAGGTAAGGTATACGAAGGCAATGAAAAAGAGGGTAATAAAAGAAGAAAAAAAAAGAACGGTCCGAGCGGCTTCTCTCTCTATCGTCAGAAATTAAGTTGTTAAGATGCTGCCTCGGGCGTAGCGGAGAAAAAGAGAGGATCGCGACGGTAATGGCGGCTCGTGGTCGGTTTCATATCTACTTCCAAGCATGTAGGTATACGTACTGTACTCAAACATACGAAAGTGTAACCAGATATACAAACAGCTTCACACAGCTAAATACTCCCTGAAAAATAATTCGAATGCTCCACGTTCATCATGAACCGTGTCCGCCATATATAGTATGTTCTACCTATATAAATGTGTATATATATATAGATATATCGACAATGTACTAGTAGGTAGACAATTTGTATAGGTTACATTCTAAAAATATCTTTTCCTTAAATTCGATACGGATACGGTTACAATATCCTGAAGAAGTGATATTCAAAGTAATCTGCATCCGGGATGAAAATGATTTGAAATTTTCTAAGGTTAAAAATTCCATGGATTCGATAATCGTTTTTTTTTAAATATGTAACATAACCCTACTTTAGCTACAATCGATTTAAATGACAGTATAAGTCTGTAACTTACGTCGTTGAAGTTTAAGTTTGAACAAGTTTCGAAATAAACGGTAAAAAGGTTCGTCCAGGAAACACGTGTAGATGGACGCGCGTTCATTCTGCTGGACCAAAGATCGTTTACAGAGGCAAGCTTCCGAGGAGTCGCCGTCAGCTATCTAATTGTTTGTACCGAGAAACTCTGGGTCGTTCTTTACTTCGGGGAAGTGTTTACACAAATTGCTGAAGATGCGACAGAGACTGCAGTCAGTAAGAATTCTTTGACTTGTAGCAACGTACAAGCAATTTATAATGTGATTATTTGAGAGGACTTCCTGTTCTTAGAAGTCGGATCTATCCTATTATTATACCTACTTGTTGCTGTTAGACGTCCTAGTTAGTCGAGACGTTTCCTATTCTTACCGATGAAAGTCGTTGGACCTGAAGATTTTGTCCCTTAATGATTTGGCCTTTGGCTATTATGAAACGAACTATTGTACATGGTCAGAGTGTCGAGGATCTTTTGAAAAGATACATTAGAATTTTGTACAAAAGCTGTACTAAACGTGAACGAGCATAATGAGTTTTATTTTTTTTTCTCTTGGGTTGAGAAATCAGTCTTTATGTAAACTTCAAAGAGAAACTGTTATCGGTACTTGGTATGGTACTAAATTTTGCAAGAAGATAACTTTGGACACTGTTAGAATGTTATAAAGGTGAAATGGTTGTTTCTTGGTGGAGGAGAAGTGAAAATATTTTTGAATTTTACGTAAACGTCCTGGAGACGTGGGTTGACTTAAAGGATAACTATTTTGGGCTAAGTTAACTTCAGGTAAAAGGAACCACGTAAGTCTGGAAAATTTATATCGGGTCAGGGAAAGCAACCCCAATGGTACTCGCATCTTTAAAGCCGAAATATCTAGTCGTAAATTTTAATTATCGTGGAATAGTTACCTGTGTCCCTTTCTCTATTTTTTTTATAAATCTCATATGAGTAGATAAAAAAAGAAAGGTAAGGTAGGTGCGCACTCATACGAATATGATATATGAGCGGACAAGGTGGCAGGTGCGCCGCGTTGCATCTGCATCTGTAATATATTAGATAACAGAATCCTAAGTTTTTCTTTTCTATACATGAGTAAAGTTTTATAAAAAATATTTCGAATTTCCATGTTGTGCACTAAAAATGTGACAATTTAACATTAAGAGTAATTTGAATATACGAAAAATCAATATACTATATAAAGTGTAATTAATAATTAAATTTTTGATAATCTGATTGATCTTTAAATAAATGTATTACTATTGTTCGCATTAATTTATATGTATAATTTTTAATATAATAAATATGAAATTAAAAAAATTTTATAATCAGTTCGACCATGATCATTAACATCTTCATTATTAAAATCTATATTTTAGTTATAAAAGTCAACTTTTGGGATTACAAAACGTTTAAATTTTGTTCTTCGATCGTCTGCAATCCTTTTTATTTCGTCCGATCCCAATCTTCACTACATTGATGCAAGAGAAGCAAGAGAGCACAGTGGAGGCTCGACGAAGCCAATAGTTGTTAAGAACGAAGGAGGCATCAACCACAGGGCTACGCAGTGGTTGGCTACGAGGTTGAACATAAGGATGGGAATGGGAATGGGAATGGGGATTGGGATCAGGATGGGTAGAAAACGGTTGAGAGTGAGGAGAAAGATTACTGAAGATATGGACGGAGATGCTGCAGCACCAGGCTACTCTGACAGATACATCTTTATTGTGGCAAGAGACGGATGCACACAGCTAGAATGCACCAAAGGTAGATTCACGCTGGAACAAAAATTGAAATCGCAATATAACAATCGTACAATAAAGAATATCATTGTTTTGTTCTAGGAGAATCGCATTGAGATCTCTAAAGACATAAAATTCTATGCCGGATATGAAAATTCGGATTCAAAGAATTGTTATTTTAAATTCGAGTCTTTCATTTGATAGTGAGCAAGAGGGGATGCGTTTCTTAAGAAATTTCTACGGACGTGCTGACTTATCTATCGCTTATCTACGTCCGAGTCCTTCTCAAGATTCAAAGGATGCACCTGCAGCAGGCAGCTACTCGGAGGACATAAATCAATGGATTTGTCTCCTGCCTACCATGTCTCGTAAAGTAAGACGTCAGTCAGGGGGTTGGAGTCGAGGCACGAAAAACCTGACTGGAAAGGTTTATAAAAACGACGCTGGGTCTTAGGTATATATACGTTCCGCTGGAACTCAGGGAGATTGTAATTTACATTTTTACACGTAGCGCCATGTTTTTCAAAGGATAAAAAAAGGTTCACCTCCAAAATTCTTCGGCTACGCACGACGACAACCAGTCCCCAGAGAAACAACTGGACGAATGATCGTGAGAAGCGATGTTGGTTATATCGATATTTAAAAATATTTTTCAAATCTCATCGCACGAAATTTTGTAAGCGATGGTATCTTTTTGAAAAATTAAAAAATCTTTCATTCCATACAATCAAAATTTTATCTTTCAAACTGTCTGATCACTTTTGATTGGATATCAATGTCAAAACGATAAAATGATTCGTTCAATTGTACTTTCACAATCTATACAATATTGTCAGATACGATAACAAGCTTTAAACGTAACGCAAACGCAGTCGAGATCCGGTATTAATCTTAATGAAGACTAACCACCAAAGACAACTAGAAAGCGCTATAAATTCATTAGAGGCCCGCATATGAGTGATGGTTAATTATGTTTGTCCAAGAGGATGAGGTAATTTATGACAGTCGAGAACACAAGTGGCATTCATTGTTTCCTATTCAATTTCAATTGAGCGAAACATGACTTCTCGGAATGGTCAACCCCTGGATAATATTACCTGAAGACCCAATGCACAAATGACCATCCCCCATAGCAATACTGATCACCCCATTAACAACCCCATTATCGTGCCAGTAGAATCTGCGACAACTGGAGGTTCTTCAATATTTCCAAGAACTGCAGCTATGTATATGCATCTTACACAGGTACCCATACTATACACAATATCCACGTTCAAGGCTAAACGAAGGAAACAGGAATGAAGCTGAGAATAGGGTGTCTAAGAAAGTGGTAGAGGTTACGTATGTAAAAATGAAGATTCTCCCGATACCCGTAGAGGGATGGTGTAGGGTGCCAACGTATACGCGAGTAGAGCCGCCGATATTTCGTTCCGAGCATCTTTCGCTCGAACGACTCGTTCGCCACAAGCAAGAGGAACGGAAAGTAATGGAAGAGAAGGAGAACGACAAGATGGTAAAGAAGGTACAGAACGAGCGTATGCAGGATGAGAATCTAAAGAGAAGAATGAGAGCATCAGAACTGCAAGGCAAAGAGAGCCGTTCTCACCGCATGTGTTAACCAGCGGTGTCGGCGCTCCGATTGGACACATCCTGTTTGGTCCACCATTCGCTTTTGCTCTTCGCGAACTTATGGCTGCTCTTTATTGCACGACTTCACGATAAAGAACCTCAGCGAATGTACTCTGAGTATTTCCACTTCGCACGTTTTCACGTCACGATATCGTGAGCCACGGGATTTCTGCCACGCGGGTTCAATAGTTCCGATGCTTAGAAAAGGACATATCTAGGTATACACGTACATTCAAGTGATAAAGATGAAATTTACAAAGAAACGTAAATCCGGAGATTCAAGTTGTTGGGGTTTATACGAGGAGGGAAAATAAAAAAATTAAAAGTTGTTTCTAGGTAAGATTAGGTGCAGGTGTTCTGGATGGTCTCGTGCTCGAATAAATTGTTTGCCGGCTCTAGGGATGCCTGCGCCTTTGGGACTAGCGCGAAACTTGTCACGGAATAAACTACCTTCTTTCGACAAAGCGCCGAACAAGAGCAACAAACCTGGCAAAATCAGACATTCAAAATGGCCGCGTGGGCCGTCTGACCGTGGGTGTTGAAAAGAGCCGAAGGCCACACTATCCATCTTTAACACGTTAAACCTTGCGTGAATGCGGTTTTCGTGACCGTTCGGCAATGGGAAACTAGGATGTCTGGATAAAGACGTCAAATCGTTCCATACGAGGGACGCTTTCGAGTCTTCTGCTGAGACCAATGAAGAAAGCGTCCGTCACTGCGGAAGAGGGAAAGTCTTTGAAGTCTTTCATAAGAATTCCGAAGGACTTAGGAATCAACGTCCCATTACCTGCCGCTTTAAAAGCTCTACACCCGTTTTCTATGCTGAAAGGCCATGAAAGGTCTTTTCAACGAAATATTATATATTTAATATGAGATTGACATTTTGGCATTATGCTGAAGAAAAAAGTAAAATATCAAAAAAGAAATCATAATAGTCCAATCCTTACTGAGGTGAACTATACTTGGACGAGGGTACTGGGTATGGTTTTTAAACTTCCCTTGTAAGGATACACGACGAACATTCAGTTACCTACGATTTAAGGGAATTTATGTCCGCTTCGACAGGGATACAAGGCACGTTTCGATGAAAAGGACCCTGAAGTTTTTCAGTAATATTCAACCATGTACTCTTACCCTCGACACGTTACTGGACTGAAGATTTTTTTTTTATTGAGAAATGCCATTCGAAACATTTCAACTGGTAATTTAGAAACCCTCAGACACCCTAAGAACATCGAGTTAAATCGTCCAACCTATCAGATATAACATTTTTCCTTGTACCGTATGCTGAATTATTAATTAAACACGACCATGTTATTGTGCTTTGATTGAGTAAATTTTGTACTCATGAAAGTAGGCAGCAAAAGAGCACGGAGCGAGGAGGTGTCTTGAGGACATTTTGCAAAGCTCTTGAAGACTAAGAAAAGAGATCCGATAACAAAGCGATATTAAATTTCATCCTGAGTAAGAGGGTTAAGTGGACCTCAGTGAATTGTCTTTGACGTCTAGTTTGAGAAAAACCTTTCAAACCAGCAGGACGTCTCAAGCAAGTTCTGGTAAATGTCAGACGTGCAAGACGGATTTGATTCCATGGTGGAACTTGTGAGAAGGAAAATAATAGCTGCAGATGATGGAGCCTGGATCCGAGTCTATGCCACGTGCAAGACAAAGCCCTTAACAAAAGCTCAAAACTAATAATCGTTCCTTTCAAACTGTACGAGACCAAAAGAACGGTTTCGGCGAATCAAAAGGATTTGTCTTCCCGATAAAACCGTAACCGAGGATCCGTGGAAAATCGTCAAGCGGTACGAGTTTTGTGTGTTCTGCGGTGAACAAGAATAGGTAGTGATGACTCCATGAAGCAAAAGAAAGTTAGCTTGATTTTCAAAATTTAGAGGTATTAAAAAAAATAAATAAAAATTTCACAGTAGTCTAAGTTGAAATCGCAATTTACAAAAACTTCAATATTTTTTAAAAATTATCCCTAATTTCCTTGTATCTTATTTTTGAGAGAGATAATTAAGGACGATACCAATGCCAGTTAGAAAGTTATTTTTAAATCGGTACTTATTCAGAGCCATACGAATGCCATATGAAAGCAATTCAAAACAGCTCCTCTCCGCATACAAAGATATCAAAGAAACAAAATTAAAATCTGTCTCATACGTAGCACGCAAGGTTGGAAACGTGCGCCATAAACTAGAAACACAACTAGTTGGGTTCCAACATAAGACATAACAGGGAAGACAAGAGGAGTCCTTCAGAGAGTCTAAGGTAATCAGACACTAAAAAGCTAAAGAGTCCCAGGACCGACGCCATGATTATTTTTAACGACCCAGGGGCTACGGAAGCCTGTACAGGACCTGTGCGCGTATCATTCAAACGTCGGTAATAGTCCTTGGTTGTTTGACTGTCGCCGCAGGATACGCCAGGACGTAGAAGCATTTACGGCCAGTTATCTTTCGGCAGCCAGATGTAGCCAGGGTAGTGGCAAAAAAAAATACTAATGGTTCCCGAGGAAGCTTTCCAGCAAACGCTAACAATCCCACTCCTCCGTAAGAGCCCCTAATTGTATGTCTGTTTCATATATAGATATAATTGGAGAAAAAGTACAGATGGCAATATATAGTGTGTCCGTCGTAACTCTTTTACCCAAGAAAATACTACATGAAGGATCATTCGAGAAAGTAGGGCAGGGCTGAATGACGAATAGAGAGTGATAAAAAAATCGGTGACTGAATATATTAAATCGATATGGGCAACCATTTAATGTTATATCAAGCAAGACTTTTTATGGCTCGTGCTCATCGAACCTTCTATAGATATAAGATGCTACGTTACAGTGAACTCTGGTGTTCGCGTCCTACGCGAGTAATGTGATGTTTATGTACGGTCGTTCTTTGCGGATGCAAGAGCGACGTGGGCGGAAAGGAGTCGACCGCTCCCAACAGTTACGAGGCTAGATAAGAAACGTATTTATTAAATTGCATCACAGAAGGCACTGTCGAAACGAGCAGAGTGCATTGTAAATGCACGTGGTTTTGGCGTGGGTAGGAGTAAGAAAAACAATCCTTAATATCTATACGGTTACATTACTGTTCTTTATTTTGGGATCTGAAAGGGGTTATGAGATTTATTGGTATCAGTGTGAGTATAGGCGTCATGTACGAATCGAAATAAAAATTTTGTCTAGAGCGTCGTGTGTGTTTGTTTTTATTTTTTTTTGGAGAAAAAAGGTATTATCGATAATTAAGTCCATCTAATTAGGGATGATTGGTAGCATTCACGACTATCTCGGCACGAAGGACAGCCAGGTTGTAAGCAAATTTTAACGATACGTAAGTTGACTGTTGTGAAATTTAAATAAAAATTTTGAACTTTGTTGCATAATTGATTTATGGATGTTTTTTTTAAATATAGTACTAAGTGTTAAAGGGAACGAGTTTAACGTCTTGAGACCCTTGTGCGTTAAACGTAAAATTGACAGAGTTAAATAATATAAAGAAAAGAGTAGGATCTTGCGATCCTCTTTCACTCTGTCGTCGGATCGATCGGCTTCGAGATTGTGAAAGAATAAAAATAAAGGTATTCCTTTAGCTCCAATATAAGAGAGTGACTTGGCTTCTCTGTCACGATGAGGAACGCCGCGACGGATGCGTCGGGTACGTCGATGCCAGCAGCTTGCGTCCGAGAAATCCGTAAGGTGGTTTACGCTCGTCTCTTTTTATTCTCAGACGATTAAGGCGATTATTTTGTCAAGAAATAACGCGCGTTTTCTTAAGCCACAAGTCCGTGACCGCCCCGACGCTCACGAGGAAAGATAATATTGTTACAGGTATACCAGCGCGGAATCAAGTCAAGAAATAAAGAAAGAGGCTCAAAAATAGTTTTATATACTTAAATTACACTTGCGTTTTCATGTGAATTAATTTTCACGAATCCTTTTTTTACTTTATACACTGAGCAAATTTCATTGTACTTTATTTATCTTATTTTGCTAATATTCCGTTTCCACTTTAGCTCTGTGAGTCAGTGTTCTGCATGGAATTCCGGAAGTGAATATCTATACCTAGTGAAACTAAGACTGTTACGGGAAGACGAAAAAAAAAGGATACTCAAAAAGAGTAGTCCTCGCTCGAAAGAACCAGGCGTGATAAATTCGTCCTAATTGGCTTCGAGTTTTGGTTATCGAGCAGATTGGGTCCTCAGGACGAAAATTTTTACGCCTGCGATGATTCCGGGAACGAGACGCCAAGCATCGTTATTGGACTTACAAGTGAGAGCCAAAGCGTACGTTTTATGTTTGCCGAACAATTTTCGTTGATTAAAGGTGTTATGACCTAACGACTTAATGAACGCCTCGTGTAATCGTTACCCTTCGCTACAATCCTCTTCTTCTTCAACCTTTTCTACACGCTTCGTACTCTTTCCTTTCCGATAGTAACCAAGGAGGAATATCAAGAGTATCGATATAATAATCTAAACACTCACTAGGTTGTATTATAATAATAATAGCACTCACATGGTGACTGATTCAGCTGATCATCCCAATCAGGGTCAGAATCTGTTCAGGGATGTTTCCATTGTTCGTAAATGGTATACGTACCGTGACTTTATTGCCGAGCCATCGGGTCCCAATTCCGTGACGTCTTAATGAAGCAATCACGAGTGAACCCTCAGGAACACGGAGCCGGCTTAACGATCAAGAAATAGGCTGTAGAGGATCAGAGGCGGAGGCCTTTCGAGAATCGAGATATCCACGGTGTACGAGAGGCGTCGTTGGGGCGTGTCCGGTTCAGGTCCGTCTTCGGGTATCCCGACGCTCTGTCCAGGGCTGGAGGAGAAAACTGGTCGTCGAACAAAGAGGAGAGCTCATCCGAGGCGCCAGAACACCTTTTATGATACCAACAACCGGAGTACCAGATGATGATGGAACTTGTACTTACGAGCTGAAGAAAAGTACATGGGACCACGTGGTTATTACGTGGAAGACACTTGTATTACGCTTCGAGTAATTAGACTGGATGACAATCTTTCTTTTTATTAAAAAAATATATATACATAGAGACATTTAGCAGTCACTGTGTACTGCAGAGGGTATATGTCATAAATGTTGATTATAAAATGGTGAAAAAAGAGTGTACGTACTGGTTGATGATATCGAATAAAATTTCTAGAATTTATTTATAATACTCTTAGAAAAGATAATTTGTTCGTAGAAGACGGAAGTCATGCTGATCGATATTCCTGGAAGACCTTTTATTACTGACTGGGAATAAGTAGGTATATGTATTTACTTGAGAATGTAATTTCGATGGAAATATTTACAGGATGAAGCTATTTAACGTTAAACTGTATATTTTAAATTACTCTTTTTTTTTCATTCACTGTGATTACTGTTATACTTGCCCAGTCATTATTTCGTCCTCAGATAAACCAATCTGAAGTTACTGCAATTCGAGGAAATGGAGTTTCATTTAAAGACAAAAAAGTTTATAACACACTTAAGACCTATGGCCTTAAAAGGTCATTCTACAATGCAACGCAACACGTTCAATTGTATATTTACCTAATTCCATTGGATTCTCCAATCAAGAAGGAGAAAATCGTTTTTAAAACCGAGCGTTTATTCAAGTCTCTACGATTTTGGCTACGTCTCGGACATAGCAATGATACGGAAGCGGTTTCTAGGGTCGATAAGGGTGTCACGGAATACGTAACGTGATGAGTAATATCGAGCATGCCGCGTTCCGTAGACCGTAACGGCTTATGTGAAAAAAACAATTGCATCGCCAATATTTTCATAAGTGAAATGTCATGTAGAATGGCCTTTACGTATACACGCGTAAACGCTTTTTCTTTATATCAACATTTTTCTTTATATTTTACTAGATATTCTTACTGCTCATATTTCAAATATGATGATTAAAAGTTCACAAAGGTCTGCTGAGCGTAACTTCTTGAAAGCCAGACCCGTTAGGATAATTAACCTTAGCTGACGCCAATTTATCAGAAATGTTAAATCCACCAGCCAGCGGACACTCATTATAAAATTTTGTTCCTTGTATATCATTAAAATTTACATACGTTGATCTCTTCCGTGTTCGCTAAAAGAACTTTTGACGTAACAATCGCAGCTTCTCGAATTAAGAAAATAATAGCTTAACACTAGTAATTTATATCTTACGAGATTTGATCGTTGATCAATTTCAAACGGTTTTCTTTGAGAAAAAATAACTAGTAAGATTCACTCAATTCATTAAGCATCGGATTAATCAATATATATATATAGATTCATTATACACCTATATATTCCTTTTATCCCACTATACCTACAATTAAATATAGTAAATCATATATACACTCTCAATCGGTAATAATGTTTAACATCTGCAAATACCTAAGAAAGTATCCAACAAAATAATTTTGATTGTCAGCAGTGACACGATATCTAAATAAATTAAGCCGAAATCTTCCTTTTGGATATCCATGGCGAGAGCCACTTTCGAGGACATTTCATCCGGCCTAAAAAAATGAAATGTCCATCTCCAAAAATTCCCGTCTATTTCTATTTCCGCAATTTTAATTTCCAGATGGATAAACCAAATTCTTTAACTACAACCTGTCACTATCCACGTATTATGATTGACGTGTAACAATGCTATCTTCTTGCAAGAGACGGTTTATTAATATCGTAATATTATGAAAACCCTCACTTAAAAACAGGATAAAGAAAATATAAATTGCGTCTTTCGAATAAAATTATTTATCACAGCAGCATACTTTATTTTTCGTTCAGCTACTCCCTCGTCCAAGATCTCTCATGTTGCAGCATCTTCCGATTCTAAATTGTACCATATCCCTCTTCTTGTACCATTCCGTGACTGGATGCGCAATAATAATTGTCTGGTCATTACAGTCTACCAATAAAAAATACGAGGCCATATTTTCTGCTGCACGAAGGTCCAGCTTACTATCACGAGAAATCATAGTCTTTGAAATCGTCTCACGAATAGGTCGACAAAGTCAGAGATCGTACAAGACTTATTAAACCCGCGGTTTCTCATGCTTGAAAATAAATACCAGATAAATCGGATCTTGTTGATCCATTACAATTTCAACCTCGTATGAGACTCGTCGCGACAAAACACGGCACAGTGCAAGAAAACAAGATAAGTGTATAATCTTTATGTACGTGTAACAAAGTACTTGCTCGCATACCAAGTGACTCAATTGCAAGGAGCACCGAAGGAATTCGACGTACAAAAAAGGACCACAAAATAAAGTAAAACAGTAATTGACGTAGATTAGCGTACCGAGATGTGTAAGGTCTGATTATAAAAAATAAAGAAATTTCAATTATCTCTCATCACCTCAACAGTTAATGACCCAAAGATTATCCCATGGCTATATGATATTCGTTTATTCCTGTGTCTCACAAAACCTGACTGTACCTACTGATTGAATCACGTGTGTGTATATAAGTAGTTAAATTGCTATACGTGATTTTGAACCTGTGGCCAACGGAGTACAGGAATCTTATAATAGGATAATTAAGTCCACCAATCATAAAGCTCACAGCGTACTGGTTATGCACGAGTGCATTAGAATGCGCGTGGGTCACGTACTAAGAATATACTTTAGAATTATGCCTAGCGCATATGTTGCACGTATGAGGCTATTCTTGTTTGGTACTTTTACAATTCGTGTAGTGGTCTTACTGTGAGACAAAGTGATTATGCTTGATTATATATCAGTACATAGGTTAGAAGTTGATTAAAAAATTTTGAGTGCATCCAAAGTGCATTTTATGAATGCTGGTTAACATTTATTTATCGGAGACTTAGCATGGATTTATATAAGTGCCAATTGGCTTCCTCTCGAGTAAGTTAGAATCAGGAACGGTTTTCTTAGAACCGAGAAGTGGGGGCGGAGTCATGGGTAACTTTTGACCCCCTGAGGTGAATCCCATTTGACAGGAGCCACTGGGGTCCCGAAGGACCCCTACAGCGTTACAGGATTTGTCCAAAGGTGTCTGCAAGACAGTCTCTAGCGACCGGTATATATCTGCGTCCTTTTTCTACGACTTACGACGCTCCTTTTCGCCTATTCAAATGACTATGGTTGGGATATCCTGCCTACGTTTGAAATTTTCTCTTCCTACTTCTTACCAGAGTCTCGCCACGATCCTTCTTCAAGGACGTACACGTGCGTTGAAAAGGGAAACGGGGTCTAGTCCTATGTTCCCATCCGACGTGATCCGACAGACGTAAGATCGACTATTGAGATCGATTGACATATAGATTTTTTATAAATTTTTTTTACAATATTAAACAGGTGACAAGTTTAAATATAATAAAAAATTATGAGTATACTACCGGCATAGGGATATATGATTTTTTGAAGTCTGGACGTAGGCTTTTTATTTACTGGTAGTTGGTAGCAGTGAGATCTGCTCGAGCCGTTAAGAATCCTTTTTTTTTCTTCCTTCTTGCTGTTCCACGTTGAAGATAACATCTGTGTAGGAGCGTTCAAAATTTTCGAGTCCCGCGGCGATCCTGACTGGAGCGTTCCACTTGAAAAACCCCTGCAGGGCTGAACGATCTTCATTCGATCATTTGATCGTAGGATCGAGATCCTATAGATCCTCTGTCTATTCGTAGTATATCATGGGAATGGAATACTGCAATAAATTGTTAGTGCTTTTTTTTAGATTTATCATAAATAAAAAAATACTAGATACCAAAAGATCATAGCTCGTAGGTGGTAACCGCTATTCTCGTTCGATTTCATTGAGAATCCAAATTATTATACCAATATTGACCAGCGGCACTCAAAGGCACCACTCAAGCCAGTCTGAACTCTTGGCCCGATTATCTTGAAAAGCCACATATAATTATACGAAGGTACCCGCCACGCTTTTATGTCTCAATTATACTTAGAGATTTGAGATAGAAGATTTATGGTTCAAAATTATAACGTTGCCATGCAAATTGCAGCTTCCTATAATCTCATACGCGTAGTTCCGTGAAATTCGTACGAGCACCGGATGGATATTTCCTAATTTTTTCTACATAACACTTACAGCTAATTGGCATATGTGTCTTTATAACGCATTGGATACCCAGCAATGTATCGCATTAAAGTCAATATCACCATTATTAGTCGATATCGACTAAGAGTGCTGTTTGAAAATTTTGAAAAAAAAATTACTAACTCAGAAACATCATCCATGCAGAGCTACGCCTTTGGCCAAGAACTGCGTTTATTTTCAGGATAGAATTCTTAACGCGAAGCCACCGTTCAAAAATGCATGGAAGCACGCCAATCAGACTATAGCAGCGTCTATTCAGATCGCTTATGGAATCAGCACACGGCTCGTTGTATTTCACGTCTGCCTAGATTGACTGGCATTAGTCAATCCGTTGACGAGGCTTTGAATAGTAATTATCGTTAACGCGCATACCAATTGGACCTGTCGAACACACTGGGTATACCTGAGTACTTGTCTCGCTGACAATGGGAAGACTCGAGCTTACAGGAACCGAGCTATAAGATAACTGTACTTCTTGTTTCCGGTCTTTTTCCATCGTATTTCATATATTCATAGTACATATAGTCATTTATAATTCTTGGCAACGGAGTTCGTTGCTTAGTAAAACGTAGAACGGTATGAAAATTGAAAATGAATCACGCACTCCATTCATGCAAGAGGAAGATCCTTGCAGGATATCGCTATTGAATTTCATTCGAGATACAATTGATAATGGACGTATGTATCGCGTTACGTTGAAGATTAGATTTTTTTTCGCCTATCAGATTGACCATACGATCCAACCAATGGCAGATTTATAGATTAACCGATTAATTCAAGTAGCGGTATATAGATCGCTTTTGAGACGATGAAGATTACCACCCGGTGGATTTGATATAAGTGCGATAGATCATGTTGATGCCTATTATATATATGTTAGGTACTATTTGATAATTAGTAAGATTTAATATAATTTTGAAAAGTTTATTTTTCCTACGTTCGTTAACGTACACGGAACTTTATTTTTTCGAAGGCATATGTGGATGTGGATTTTTTGGCGAATTTTAATGGGTACTTATGCAATCTTATGTATATATATAAGTGTAAACAGAAGGAGCTCGGTAGCAGAATTTCCAAGCGATTATCGAATATACTAAGCATGTTTGGTTTTAGGCTTTGGGATACGCGTGCCGCGGTTTATTTAGGCTGCCTGACCAGACACCTTCCACTCTCGAAATCCTCTTCCACTCGGTTCTTACTTAAGGTTTACTTCGGTTCGGTTCGGCCGGGACCATTGTCCTGCCGAAGGCCCTACGCCCTACCAAAAGAGAAGATAGAAGGGCCTGCAAGGTTCTCAATCCATCTTCTAATAGCGACAGATCAATTCGCTCCGATACTCTGCATTAAGCTTGGAAACTCAGTTTACAGAAAATCCCAAGAAAAATAACCCAAAAAAATATCTGTTATATTATTTCCAACTAAAAAATATTTTGATCCAAAATAAGGTCTAGGACGTTACCATGTACATTCCCAGATAAAAATTTGCTATTATATATTTCAATTGTTATATAATTTTTCGGAGAATATTTGTATGCATTTTATCGAGCAATGTAAGGTCCAAGTTTTAATGGTGTGTCGATTGAAAAAATTTAAGTGAATACAGTTGAGAGCCACAGGACCCCTGCGCTACGAAGGAGGGCTCATCTAGAGGCTGGCGGAGGATCGAGAGAAGTGGCGGATGGTGAGGTCGAGGTACAGAGAGAAAAAGGGCCAGAGAGGGAGTGTTGGAGCCAGGCTGGTATCTCAATCAAGCAGGGACCGCAGGTTGGGGTGCCCTGGACCCCTGTGGGTCGATGGTGGGGACTGTAGTACCGGGGCCTTCGGCCCTGGAGCCGTCACAACTCAATATAGTTCCTCAGAGGCCGGGGCCGTACGCGAACGTGAACCAGACTCGATCTGGCCATTACCAGTCAGTCTGCTAGAATTTTTCGAGCTCTGTTCGTAGAACGGTAGATCATTAAAAAAATATTTTTATTGAAATTGCTACCGAGTAAAGAGAAAAGATCTGATAAAAAACTGTTTCATCCTCAACAATCGCTGTTATACTGCAATAACATTGTAAATGATTGTATCGAGGAGATAAATTCTTTATCAAAGAATATTACGAATTCTTCGTTAATCGTTTATCTACAATCTGTGAATCGTTACATATATATGATACGGACGACGATTATTCGATAAAGTGATAGTGTGAATAATTTGTGCTAGTGAGTTGAGAAAACAATGTGATAGCGAAGACACGGAGACAATAAACAGAGGTATGATTATTTCGATAGCACCGTTAGAAGTAGAGCGTACGTTAATTTCTTTGAAAAAATTATATCGGGGAAAGTCTTTAGAATTCTTACGAATTATATTTTCATCGAAAATCTTGGAAACAAGGGTGGCGATGATGAAGCTTCTTTAATAAATTGTGCCATGCGTAATTGTCATAATCAATCAATGTCATCGCAGTTCGGTAGACTGATCGGAAGGTAGCTGAATTTCGAACATCGACCAACGAAACGAGTTTGTTTATAATTTCGAAAATTCATCTACAGTATCAGTGATTGCCTAGGCGGTAATGTCCTCGACTGACAGATGGTGAGAAAGAGAAATTTAGAATCTGCGAAAAGGTAATTCGCATAATAATATAAACGGGTTGTGCGCAAATATTATTAGATTTATATACAGGCGCCAGTTCATTATTACATACATTATTGGTTAGTATTGAACGTGACGTCAAACGGAAATTAAAATTCGATTGAAGTCACTGTCATCGACTATGATTTTCATTCTTCGTCACGCGCTACCCATATACACGTACCTCAAGGCTAATACTTAGAATTCATCCAGTTCGCCGAGCTTTCGTTCCTGTCACATTGCTGCACTTTGTAAAGTATCTTTACGCTTATTTGAATTAACAAATAAACATCAACAATATTTGCAAAGATTTATTTTCAAATGATTCGAATAATTTATAGAATCTGAAATTATATTTTATTTCTAAAAAGATCAAACAGAACGAAAAGTACCTACGTTATTGGCTCGTGAATTTTAAATAGGACTCGGATATCGAATCCCTAGATGTTTCTCAACACCGAAAGTAATTAAGAAACAGCAAAAGGGTCTGAGAGGAAGTCATTCAAGATATAATATTATCCTTTATCAACAGCCATAAATCGATCTCCTTTCTTTGACTACCGAATCAACCCGTCGGCTCATTAAAAGAACGTTTGCACGATAATGCAGAATAGTTACAAAACACATAGCGAAGCTTCAATGAGATATTAAATTTCATTAATGCCCAATCGAGATAATATCACTTAAAAATTATCCACTAAAACATATTCTAACGAAACCAGTTCCTTTCGATTGAAAGTCGCAAACGTAGAGCCGTATCTTAGTACGCAAACACGCCCAGTTCACTTTCCGTTAGAATTTATCGCACTCTCATTATGCAACGTAAAAATCAACCAGTCAGGATAAACAACACGCGTGTCGCCATTGGCCCATATGCTGAACTGACCCCGAGCGACAAACTACCTCAGTTAGACATAATGTGCCTCTCGCAGTCCAGTAACACATTGAACCCATACAATTCCTAAATAAAAAAAATAACACTGCTATAAGATCAGGTCAAAATTTCTAAAAAAAATTCTAAATAACAGTACACGGCTGTCAGGTATATTTTAACCCCTTATACATATATATATACATATACATGTATATGTATATAATGTACCAGCGTCGATACTTATAGGTTCGTCAAGTCTCTCGTATTTCAAGCGGGTAAATGTGAATGACAATGAGCCGAGACAATTCAGGCGAACGAAGAAAGACGGAGTTGGCAGTGTTCGCTCGTTAGCGCGAAGATGGTCCGTGCCATAGATTTATGTGTTCTCGTGCTAATGAACTCGTGGCACCGGGCACCAGCTAGTGACTTGTTCGTGACTGGTGTGCTCGTGACAATCCGCGCTTAAGACATTATTTATGCACCCCCTGGTTACGTTCGGTCACCCTTGTACAGGTACACCACGATAATACAGAAGAGTCTTCTCCTGTGCAAGGAAGTTCTAGAGGATATACAAAACCTTAGAAGAGGTTCCTGACTCGTGATAAAGAAGCCATGAGTAGTACCTGCCTATAGCCCTATACACATACATACTACTATATAAACATATACATGGAAGATAGTACCAATGAGAATGTGCAAAGAACATTTAACAGTGCCTCGTACTTTTTGCGCCTAGGACATTGCCCGTAAATAGCCACAAAGCGATAAAGATACAGTCAGAGAAACGCGTCTCATAAGATTCTGTGTACCTGGACCAGGATCGATTTCGCCAAAACATAGATAAAACGAATAGATATACTTAAGTGTAGTAACAGTATCTTCCTGACGGCAAAGTTACAATCATGACGTACGTAGATGTTTGTTTGGATCGTCACGGGCTGTTATCGCTTTGGTGACAGATAACAAATATTTTTGATACTAATTACTACAGGGTACTAAGAAATCAAACGTTACTGGTATGCATTTGGTGAGTGACTTGGCTCAAGGACACTTTTGCGTATACTTAAGTTTTTAAATGAAATAACCACGTACTCGATGCCAGATCATCCATCACAAATATCTCTTTCAATACTGGCAGCAGCATCACGGGCTCCATTGAGGCATGAAAAATGACGGTGTCGAGTCGATCATCGTCGCCAGCTCCTTTTGAGATGAGAACGGAAATGTATCTTCCTTTGTCCTTCTTTCCGTCCATCCATTTTTCTCGTCTCTTCCGTTGCTTTTGCTCTCTCCGTAGCCGGAGAGAGCGGATAGAATTATTGCTGCTATCTGGGGAGAACGAGTTTCTAGGTAACGAACACGTACGGTAACTCAAGAAGACGCAACGACGTTAGGTAGACACGAGTATTCTTTCTTTACTTGTCTCATCTCATCTTTTTCTTATTGTCCACGTGCGTATATATCTATACACGTGTGTACATCCGCGCACGTATAGGTATAGAGAAATTGCAGGTATCGAGATGTAGGTAAACTGGTCCTGGTGTGTCGGTGACCGATCGCCCATCCGCCGATGATGATATTCGTCATTAAATCATTATGCCGCATCCATAAAGTACGAATGCTCATCGTGTAAGTACCAGAGAACAAGACGACGTACAAGAGGCTTATAAATTCTTGACGCAGCAGAAGCGTCTATATGTATACGTACGATGTGCCTTGCGCGATGTGGTAGAATTTCCAAAAGTCACGCACGTCTTAATACGTTCGATTAACCGTGACTTAGGACACTCGTTTATGTTGTTAATATACGTAATTAATAACAAAATAGCTCCTTCTCGTTCACAGTGAGCGCGAGCCGTTCGATTGGACGCGAACTACAAGGAGCGTGTGTATGCGATAGCAGGGTGTGGACTGACGTTCAACGTATGTAAAGTTATGCACGACTTCTGCCGGAAACTATTTCACATGTGAATGCTTTGACGTCTCTTGGATTTTTAAAATCGACGCGCGACATCTCGAGCTTACTCACGTTTCGATAGGTTAACGGAGATAGGTAACACCTCACGCATATCTAAATTAGCTCATCTGCGTGCACGCTCGGTGGGTATTGTAAGGTAAAAAATGAAAAATTGTATTGAAACATTTGGTAAATAAATTCATGGCTATAGGTATACGCTGAATACGGTTATCTCGTGTAACGGTGATGAAGCTTGAGCGTTGACGATGCTAATATGGAATGCGAGAGAGCAAATTTATCGTGCGACACGAACGTCTATTCAGCATCCGTGGTCCATGATAGAAACGGTATCTATTTGAACGCTTAGTCGGCTTTTGCCGAGGATAAAAAAGATTCATCGTGGTAAAAGGCATGTCGTGACTGTTAGAACCAGTGTTGCATTCAAAGATCACGTTCTCGCCAGTGTCTATATCGCGCATGGAATGACGCTGCATCTTGTCATTTGATCACGGAATAAGGGCTTCCTGATTCTTTGGATACGTGCTCAAGTTATTCTCTCTCAAAATTAGGTTAGGTTTGTGGGGTCTGCTGGCTCTTGAGTAATCCATGGTGCTGGCTGATAGACACGGAGCCATTTGTTTTTCATAATAAAACTCTGTCTGTGTTTTACTATGGGTTCCGATCCTGGAGAGGCTCCAGTCTGGTATCAAGGATTAGGTCCAAGTCTCCGGCATGACTGGAATCGAAATCTTTTAAAAATATATTATAGATTGTAAATCCAGTATGAGGTTGCATACATAGATAGCATTGTGCCAGCGCTATGCTAATCGTATACTGTCTTTTCTCTCATAATCTTTTTTCGGTTATTAGATAAGAAACCTTGTAGCGTACCAAGTCCTTAATGAATGCCTGACGTCCATGAACAATATCCGCGTTCCTCTATCTCCGCGTATTCAGGAATTTGGTACCAGAAATTTTCAATGACTCTCCATGAACTCACCTTCTAGTCTAGAAGACAATTTATAGTGCAATACTGGTCAATTTTACACTTATTAATGTTTATTATGAGTTAAAATTGTATAATGATTGGTTATGATTTATTAGCTATGATTCATTCATCTGGCTGGCAGATCAATAAATAAGATCTGATTGGACAAAAATGATTTCACGATCATCATGAAACATTCGGATTCAATGTTGTATAATTGAATAATTATTATAAAAAGTCGAACTCCTAGAAAAAAAGAAATGATGATCCAAGTTCTTTATACCAGAAATTTCCTAGAATTAACATATACATAGGTTTAGAGATTTATGTGAGATTCATGTGATTCCTAGATATAACATAGACATAGGTTTTAGAGATTTATGTGATATGCAAACTTTGTTAATACTAACAGACATAAAAACTTCCCACAGTAAGATTTTGCACTCGCTCATATTTCAGTGTAAATATAACGGAGACGGGTAATCATAAAAAAAATCATTAATTCGCCACATCAGCAAGGATTAACCTAAAAAAAATCTGTCAGTCATAACTGTCTGATTAGCAGGAACAAGTTAATTTGATTCATTAAAATTAATCAAACGAATATATCTTGCCTTAACGGACTCCTACTATTTGTTAACGAATATACTAAAATGAATGATAATTTCTGTCTTACTGATGAATTAGGTCAATGATCATTCCAAATGACTTGACCATAGGGTAAGATAAGCAAGGCGCCAAGTTTCAGAGAGAAATAACTCACAAGAGAATAATCGCGGTCGTGTCCCTCCGGACACAACCCAAACGCATAAAGCGTCATTCTCATGACTCGTCAGCTTCCTTGAAAAGAGCTTTAACTAAAAGTGTCCTGACTCGTGTTTACGCGTATGAGGCGCACATGTGATTAATTGTCGGATGTCTCGTGCGCATCCGAGGAGATAGACAGGGAATTCTTTGTCCGGCTGCATTCGAGGATCACGAGGGCTCGTTTCGAAGCTGAAGTCTTCAGACAGTTGAGCAACGAGAGCAAAAGGAAAGAAAGGGAACTAATGACCACTCAGGGAGCTCATCGCGGATGGACCTGCGGACGCGTCTACTTGACTAGAGCTTCCAGAAAGACAAGGAAGATAAGTCAAAGCTTTAGACGGAGCCGACATTGCGATCCGATGATCCTGGTAAAAGATGCGTGTGCCTAAATGTAGACACGTATGTATACATATATATAGCTATTATATCTAACGGGTTATAGAACCACAAACGGAGGCTGCACAAAGGAGTGAAGGCAATTGCGGTTTTATACGTTGGATGCCAACAGAGCCACGTGGTCTTCACGAGTGGTATAGATGACAGATACAATCGATCTGGCCTGAGCCCAAAGTGGCCACTCTTGGCAAATCGGGTACCGAAACCAAAAGTGGTATCGTTACACACTGTAAAGAGAAACAGACAAAACGATTTGTTTGCGCTCCAATCAGGTTCATCAGCACTCATGTAGCAGCTCGAGTAGCTAATTCTTCGGTATCCCACGACCACATGCCGAGCTAATATTTACCCGGCGCTAACCTCTTGGACAAACCTTGTAAAACATAAGACAAGAGTAAACATCGCTACACGAGAGTCGTCTTCAGTCGGAGATAAATGTTAATCGAAATGTCGCAAAACTTCAACTGATAACAATAGTGCCTGTAAAAGGTTTTACAGGACTGATATATATGGCATGATAAGAATGTATCATAGAGGGACCTTTTTATGACGTACGGAGTATAGGTATCTTGGTGCGATTTTATTTTCAAAGTTCTTGAGAGCTTATGAATTTTTAAGATTACTGATTGAGGTTTTTCGAAATTGTCAGAACGCAGAGTCTACGTGGCAGTACGTAAAGGACAAATGTCGGAGATAAGTGAAGGCTGCTTATCGTTTACCTGCGCTGTATAATTTCAAAACGGCATCAGGGCTGTAATGTAATTGGCGGGACCCCTCCTAACTGCTACCGGGTAGCAATTTAGCTGGGAGCTGGGGGTTCGTGGTAAGCACAGTCTCATCGACCATGCGACGTTGGGAAATTTCTCGGGCCCCGAGGACGTGACCAGAGCCCAACGTGCAGTCTCGAACGGCCCGAAATGGACCCACCAGGACGCTACAGACGTGGCAACGAGGGACAGATGGTAGGCCCCATGCCTCTCAGTGATCTCCAACTCGCCCTCGTTTCATTCGTAGGGATGCATTTGTGCACTCGTTAACTCAGTGATCTCCAACTCGTACTCCTTTTTTACCGCAGCATCCGACAGGGATGCAGATCCATTCAGGAGGTCAGTTCTTGCGGAAACGTGACTATAGATCTTCGTACACAAATGGTATCACTCAATGCTCCGTGCCATTCTTCTCTCAGGACCACCAGCATCCATTGACTAGATAACCCTACGAGAGAAGTCACCATGCTGCCACATTTTAAATACAGTGTCTTTCTTCGAAACGTTAAACCCACAGCCACAAATGGCCAGGTTCGGCACAGCCTTCTTAATGTCTTCATATTTCAGTCACATAATGCTCATAATGCTGAGCCTGTACAAAATGGGACAGTCTCCTTATTCTTATAGAAATTCTAAAGGGAGAAAAGTGAGTGAGCGAGAGGGGAGACAGCGGGCATCTGTCTATGCATATAAACATTGACAAAGCTCGTGCCCAATTCTCCCTTTCTATTTCTTTCTCATAGCTGGGTCGAGTCAAGAAACACACGGCAGCCAATTGTCAGTGCACGTGGTCCGCCAAAGTGATACATCTTTGCAAACCTCCTATCCCGTGAGACGCAATACGAAATTGCTTACGAGTCCTTCACCTTTCTTACAGAATTTGCCATCAAATTAATCTAATTAAAGCCAATCGACAAATCTCATTATTGACTTTCCAAAAATCATCCCGTCTCTAAACAAATTAGTCTTCTCCGGATTGCTACGGTTATCGATGTCTCACGTTTCAGAATGACAAGGTCGTTCCTCCGCAGCACTAAATATCCTCTTTACACTTTAAAGCCACCATCCGACCTGTTTATACAGCCGTGTCAGAGTGAAAAGCAGTAAATTAAACTCATTCGAATTTACGCGCGGAATCGGTTCACTGACGACTTTAACGAGCTCACCGACTTCAGGGATTGCGTTAAAATTCATTATGAGACTTTACGAAGATACAATTACCTTGGCTGTACTATAAAATGTAAAATTGGCTCTTAAACGAATTAATATTTATAACAGGAGGATCAATTATTACCAACAAAAAAGTACCATATGAATTTTCTATTTTTTTTATTTAAAAAAATAGAAAAAAAAATCCAACGTTCTAGACAGATATAAATTAATCATTATTCTCCATATTGATAGCGCGTCATTCATAACTCGATGATCGATTGAGTAAACAGATGACTAATCTAATCAATAACAGTGCCACGGTTACGATGTTTTCTATATGATCTATATATTTTATTCATTGACTTTATTCTCTTTGGATCCCTCATTGTCTGTCTGTGACCTCACTCATTCACTCTTCATTATTTATTCCAATGCTCTCCCTTATCAACAAGATGGACACACCCTATCACAGACAACTTCTTACGAGTCCGTATAGACGATAAGCGAACCTGTATCGATATATCTTTCTCTGTGACTCCTCAGCAAAGACGCAACCATTCGTCTTCATAGAAATACACGTATCCATTGGTTCGAACCTTTCAAAATCTTTTCTCTCGCATCGAAGCAAGAAACGCGCTCGTTTGCTTCTTGAAATTCTCAACGTATGACGCTCGCTCTTCTTTCTCCTCTCTCGAGCAGAAGATGAGAGAAGGTTCACTGAGAGGATATGAGAAGAAGATGGTGGGCAGGAAAGAGTCCGAACGTGTATGATGCCGCAGTCTATTCGAGGCTTTAGTATTTTTAGCGTAACTTCTCAAGTGTCTGGCTGTTGATATACCTATATGCCTACAGTACAGTTACCACAGACTAGATCGGTATATGTGTTTCCAAAACGTAATACATATATACACCGGCACGAAAGTCGTATGCAAATTGTATAATGTTATATATAAATCATACATACGATATAATATACCTGTTATTAACCACGACGTCGTAGTCAAGTAGCGGAAATAGATAAAAGTTACGTAAAAATAAAATCCGAGACAGATGTTGATTCAACGTGACAGAAAGACTTATGACATACTTCTATTCTTACCTATTAATTATATCCTGTAGACCCGACACATCTTACATGATCAGGCATTATAAGGTTATATCCTTCGATAACGAGAAGAGTGACCTCGGTGAACGGGGGAAAAAGAAATGTTAACGCACGTAAACTGAAACTGGATTCAAAGCAGGCAAATTACTTTCTCGTTTTACCCGCACCGGCAGATTGCATCTACAGCGGCGCGGGCCACAATGACCAGATTAATTTGCTCAGCGGATAATCAACACGCGCAATCGAACGACGCGCATGCGCACAAGGTATAAGCGCCAAAGGATCCTCCAAGTTTACCAGGATCTTGAAGAAGCGTTAACATTTTAATCGGGATAATTACGAAAATATAGTAGCACATTAATTCAAAGAAATAATAATTTGAATAAATTTTACTGGAGGAAGTCGAAGATAAGATTATTACTTCTTGAAATTAATAAAATTCTTATACTCCCCCCCTCCCCTCCCGCCGCCGTCCCACGCCCCTGTCTCTAGCCAACTCTTCCTACCGCTCCGCTATATCCGACGCATGCGTGAGTGAACGATCCCGGAAGAATTAAAATTTTTCGAGAATTTCAAACGTATTTCATTACACTGACAATTTTACGCGATGATAAGAAAATGCGAATGACCTTAGCGAATGCTCGGGCTTTATCACGCTTCGTCGTGCCCCCGAACATGTAGACATATTCAGTTTTCAGCCGATCGTTCCTCGAACGATATCAACGGTATACGTAGGTTCTCAATCGTGATCGTACGAGGTAACAGTCTTTTCCGAGATAAACCCAGTTATGGTCTAGGCTCTGTTTCTTACGTAAAAAATAGAATGAGAAAAAAATATAAAAAATTGTCTGCCTTCGTGTAACAGGAGGATGACTAGCAGCGGGAAATCAATGGACCTCGTCCTGCTCCTGACGGTACTGCTGACGATCTGCATGAGCAGTACCACCTCGTCGAGACTTTGCGACGACATTAAGATGAAGTGCGCCTACAGGAGTGGATGTGGCGCGGCGCTTCAGCAATATCTCATGGGGTGTTCGAGTGTACTTCATGGGGACGTCAATGATTGCCCAGAGACTTGTCAGCATGCACTTATTGCACTGACGAGCACGGACGAGGGCAAGGAACTCATGACGGTAGGTTTTACGAGGACTAAGGACTAGCCAGTCTGCTGGTATAATAATAAAGTAGACGCAGAACTGGAATGCTCGCGTCGTAATGATAACTAATCTTGTGTACGAGGCCTGCTGTCTTTCCTCCCTTATGGGGTAATCGCTTTATGTATTTTTCATCGTGGTTTTTTAATTTTCTTTCTCTCTCTTCTTTCCACGTTCCTCCAGTGCGAGTGCGCGCACAATGACTACGTGTGTCTCCAGTCGAAGCAGAGGGTGGAAGTATGCAGGGCATCCGTCACCATGACCATGAATAGGACCAGAGTGTCCTGCAGGATAGCCACCTGGATATGTATTGCGGATGCACTGTGCTCAAAGGCCATGGATTATTATAATACTTACTGCTGGAAAATGTTTCGCGGCAAGAAATGTACACACAGGTAAAAATTAAGAGTCGATTGTTAATTTTTGTAATATCTCGTTGGTACGCATTTTGCGTATTTATTTTATGGAAATTGATTTACGTTTGTCCGATAAGGTGTCACAACTCGATTGCCATACTGAGACGTCAGGAGAAAGCTGCCAAATTGAACACGTGCATCTGCGATGGTACAGAGGATTATGACTGCAGGGGTATACGTCGCAATATGAATGCTCTTTGCTTTGGCAAGGTACAGCACGATTATCATGAGGTGAAGAAGGTCATAGGTGATACCAGGACTAACGAGATACTCAGGGACGATGCGAATCTTCGAGGAGACGGGATACGGAATCTGGTGAACAGAGTGACGCTGGCCTTGACCATCGCTATACTCCTGCTCAGTAGGCAAGGTAAATATAGATCGGGTTTTGTATGGAACGAAATATTATTTTTGGAGGGATTAAGAGAAAAAGACTTTCGTATTTAAGATCTGTAGATTTTCATTCAAAAAAAGGGCTTAAGATTTAGCAGCCTTTGTATGGCGGTAACAAATAATATTAATATGCAAGGCTCGTCTGGTTATGAGTACAGCTGAAGAATGGAAATATATGATATATGAACGAAAGTCTTGTAGGGTGGCTACACTGCGAGATATAAAATTAAAAGAGATATATGAGTATCGATACCAGCCTGACGCAATGAGAATGTCGATAGCGGCGATAAATAAAAAAAAATATCGCAAACGCAATTTCGTCGGGAAGATTGGAACTGCGTAAATCAAGGCTCGTCCCTTAGAAATAGTGGCCATATTACTTGCGGATTACAAATACTTATAAAAGAAATCGTCGGGACGCACTTGGAACTGAGTAGGACAGAAATAGTCATGTGTCCCGGGAGTTCTGGTTTCTTTCAACGGCCCAAGACACTACGCCGGGAATATAAGAGACTCTTTTTTACCCCTTTCTTGGTGCGTCCATCCGTTCGTGGATATCCTGCTCTTATTTTGGAGGCCGTCTCACTCTTCTCTTTTTTCTTGCTTTCTTTATCTTCTTTTATTTCCCCTTCCTCTAATTCATCCCTTCCGGTAGAACACCTGCCGCTACCACAAGAATCACTCCCGCTACGTTTGTCCATCCCTTTTATCAAATCTTTCTCCATTCTTTTTGTCTCTCTCACTTTTTATGCCCCATTTGTCATACGGCTTGATCAGTCTGTGCGATCCATGACCATAGATTCGCGCTCTTTCAGGATTCTACAAAGGACACGAAAATCTATGACGGTGCAACTGGAGTTCAGGTAAAAGAATTTCCGAAAGTGTATACAAGGCGCGTGTCCCGGGTATACGAACAGATCTAGAACCATTGCCGATGGCTAATAAGCTCGCGCCAGATGTTTCCTTTTTCGAATGAACCTGGAAAGGAAATAAGAGAGATAAAAAACAAATAGGGTAGGAACGGAGAGGAGTCAGTCTTGACAGTTCCGTTTGACAGTGTGCATTGCTGCCAAGCGAAGCGTGTTGAGTTTGACAGAGTGGAACCGATCGAACGCGACTTGTACGCTAGATAGAAATTCTCGTCCTGACTGACAGCCAACGTTCAGGCTGTCCAGATGCTCCTATAGAGCCAAGTGCCATAGCGATACATTGTAAAATTAAAAATTTGAATTTTTCAATTTATATTCCTACAGTTCACTAAACACTTTCACTTTCGGTACGGCTCTTCCGTGTAATTCTTATTATTTTAATTTAGACTCTACCGAGTATCAAGCATTGCTATAGTAAGATATGAACTTTGAAAGGATCATAGATCAACTTCTTCCTTATAGTCACAGTCGACTCACTCGGTAAAGAATCTTCTGGCTTCTTTTCTTGGCTCTCTTCATAAACTCACCGTATCATACCTTATGTCCCGTGGATAATTCGTTAATTCCTTTAGCGCGGTCTACATTTCGTACGAGACACATCTATTACAGGCTTAAGGCTCTCCGCGTACAGCCGCGATTAAGAATTTTTCATCTTGGATGGGTTCGCGTATAACTCATGAAGGTTACTATTTTCTCTTTGGCCAAGAAACCAAAATAATATTATTGAACACCGAATCCTAACTTACGAACCGGAATTATCTTCGTTTGGCTGTATCTCTTTCGCACTAGCAGATTTATAATTTCTAAGGAACGCGTGTCAAATATGAAAAGGGGAAGCAACATTTTTTTTTAATTTTTCAGACTGAAAGTGAGAAGCAGCAGCCGGGAGAATCCATTGAACAGTATTCCGCGAGTGAATAACCAAAGATCCTAAAACTTACCAGTTGGTGCGACTTGAGGAAATATGAAAGGAAGGAATCAAGATGGAGGATCGAGAAGGATTTAAATTTGGCAAAGAGCACGAAATTTGTTCAACCGGAACTACATCCACTGTTACGTAATTACGGGAGGATATCAAGAAAAAATAGCGTTCGAGAATTAAAAATAATTCAAAAAATGAAGAACGTGAAAGCACGAGTTCAGCACTGTACATTGAGTGTATAATAGAGCTATAAATAATGATTATTATTAATTTATAATTTATAACGAGTGATTCGAGCATGAGATTGCGTGTGTGTGATGCGTGTGTAAATAAAGTAAGCGTGTATAGGGAGGCGGTGATTCCTGCCCATCCTAAATCGATGCACACACGAGTTATCGATTATGGTTCGATTTTCAGGATAACAGTTTTTTTTTCTCGCGCCCGTCTTTTGGCTGATTTTTGAGTGAGCCGCTTAGCGGCAACCGCAGACATTATTAGTAAGGAAAATAAATTGAAAATAAATGTATACTAATAATCGCATGTAGCTACTGTAAAGGCGACACTAATCAGTATTGAAATAGACGTACAGACGCGACTATATTAATTACAAAAAAAATGCTCACGAGTCACCTGAAAAATGATCTCAGCTCCACCGTAAAAATTACCAGACTTTCGTTAATTCAAAATGAAAATCGTCGAGTTCATCGATATCATTTCATACGCGCAGACTGCAAAAAAAAAGTATCCGACGATGTAAATTATTAAGTATCACCAGGACAATCGCACAATTATTAAGGATACTATAACTATATTACGATAAAAGATGCGAAGAGTATTTAATTTAAATAAAAATACTTCTTGCCAAAAATCCTCATCTTGATCCTTTAACAATGACTGTTATACTAAATCACTAAGATCTTATGGTTTATGTATTTATTTGTCACGTCACCGTATAATGCAGAATCAGAGCATTAGATTTTAAGAAAAACGATTCTGTTCCCGAAACGGAAAACACTTTCGGTACACCGTGTATAAGATGGCCCGTGTTGTCGGATGTTGTATGGGACGCGAGGGTGTGTAAGAAAATGAGAGGTAAAGAAGGACAGTGAGGGCTAGCGGACTGTAGGCTTCTATTGAGCATCAGCTGTTGTTGTGGACCAAGTATACGGATCCACCGTGCTTTGGCCACACACGTCGGTTTCTCTTACGAAGCTTCGATATTACATACCTAGTACCTAGGGCCTGCAAGCCAGATCTAGTGCCTGACGTAACGTTATTCCAATTTAAAACGATGGTCAACAATTTCTATTATAAAACAATGCAATTACGATCCTGATGTTAAGAAACTTTTGTACTTCCATGCATGAAGGCAGAATTCATTAAGGTTCAACGAACACAAACACCCCCTACATAAGACCCTAACTAAACCCTCCAAGCAAACACCCTATATATAGGTTAACCAGTATCCCTGTATGTAACGCAGATCTCGCTATGGTTCATCAAGATGAATGTAGAGGATTCAAAAATTCTTATAAACAGGAAATCCGTGCTAGGTATCATACGATTTCTTGTCTAATAAAATCCCATTTTCGCGGAAAAGAGCATCTCGTGAACGAAAGAGAAAAGTTATACATCGTGAAGGTGCATTTCGTCCGGAGGTTCAAAAGAGTGTTCGAAGCTGGAGGAACTGGCAATACAAGAGAGAAAAGGAGTGTGTACGTGTGTGTGTGTGTGTGAGAGAGAGAGAGAGAGAGAGAGAGAGAGAGAGAGAGAGAGAGAGAGAGAGAGAGAGAGAG
>JARQTH010000409.1:65412-120735 GCA_030142595.1 Trachelus iudaicus | reverse complement strand
GAGAGAGAGAGAGAGAGAGAGAGAGAGAGAGAGAGAGAGAGAGAGAGAGAGAGAGAGAGAGAGAGAGAGAGAGGACATCGGAGCCCACAGGCTCTACGCTGGACCACCCACCTCGACTTCGACTAGAGCTCCGCACGTCCTCGCCAAGACAGCAATGTCTTGGCCTCCTCTGCCTTTCCACCAAGAGCGCTCTGGATCCAGACTCCTGGGCTAATTACGCCCGACTTGGATGTCTGCCGCGATCCTGGAGGGTCCCCTACTCCTCTTTACTTTCCAAGGAGGGATGATCAGAGTCTTGAGCGGAAGTAGGAATATGTATCGACACTAGCGAGGCCACGAACCAATTACGAACTTCGGACTAATTATCCTGGCTTCTGCAGCATCCTTAGTTCGCATGGCGCCCCACTGGATACGCAAAGATTTGCTCCGCATCTGCCCCCAATTAATACCCTGTGCCCGTATAACCGAGTAATAATTGCTCCGGAAATGGGAACGATTCCTCGGTGAATTTTTTTATTACCCACAATTACGTAATAAACACAGACATAGACAGACTGACTTTAATCGTTTATGTGGGATACTCGATGATGCTGGGTACTCGGAAGACTTCTCCTTTTTATCTTTTAAGTAAGCCTCTCACGTGATCGATGTAGAATCTTGGTCACGGAGGTCCATGTGATAATTACGAATAGGTTCGATCGCTCGTCGGCATCATCATTAAGACTGTACCCGTTTCAAGGAACGGTATCTTCTAAGCCCAGACTACGTAACGTAGCCCTGCGTTCAGTAAGGGATTGACTAGTGGTTTTAATAATAAATTGTTGAATCCACCAAGATACGCCGGCCTTTGGATCTGATTGCGACATCGGCTGTAAATTGAGCAGCCTCCAGGAACATCGCGTCGTGATATGATATAAATAAGCGGTTTGACAGGGTCTTCGTAAATTCTGTATTATTACGAGTCAGTAAGAGAAACAGGGGTACATCGTACCCGAGCCTGTTAATCTTCCTTTGATGATCAATGAGTGCCTACCTATACTGCCACTTTCTTTGTTGTTTACTCGGCCTCGGTCCACCTCGCGGCATCCCGCAGATGCAACATTGCCGAAGAACTGAAACATACGCAAGCGTCAGGGCTGCCATCACGAAGAGCGTAATAATGGGCGTTGATTGCTCGTAAGAAAGTGAAGAAGCGAGCGTTAATAGTGTGCACTCTTCTTGCGCCAGTAGATCCTGTCCGGCACTGAGATCTAGGAGAATATTTTCGCGAATACTAGAAAGCGGTCTGTTCACAAGAAACTTTAGATTGGTTTCGGACAACCGATAGTGAGAAGTAAGAGAAACGTTCGTGTATCTGAAAATCTCTAAGGGAGAATCTCACGGATGGCTCCCTTGGAAATTCTTGACGCGTAACGTGTCCCGCTGACTCACGGGTATCTTGAACAAAAAAAGTAATAAAAAATAAAAAGGACGGAATGAAATAAAAGTGCCACCGCTGCCTCGCAGAAAGGCGAGTATGATTAAAACCACCTGTATCGCAGAGATGAAAGCGCGAGCGATGGCCTGACCGTTTCAAAATGTCTCGGGAGACTGCAAGAAAGCGGAAGATTACAGCAAAACGACGTTATGGACCCCCCATGCCGATCACGCTCGACTAACAGAAAAGTAGTGGATATCACCTCGTCCCGCTTCATCTCAACGCCTACGATTTCCTCGCCCCTGCGAATCCTTTTTATTATCTACCATGTTTCTTCGATCTTCTCAAGCATAGCGCGAGCCCAATACGATTCGGAATGGACACTGATAAACAGAATACAAATATGTAACGATAGTAAGAATAAGAAAATACCAAGTGAAATTGCACCAGGTAACAAGGCTGGGGTCTAATTAAAATTTTTTAAATTAATTCTTATAGAGATTACTAGTATAGTTTGCGTGTTATTTAAATTTTATTCACTTAAAAGTCTTAATTGATCTAATCGCTTTCACATAATCGATACCTAATTACAATAGAAATCTGGTTTATTTACAGAGACTTACTACGGTGATCAGCTAATCTAATCGGAACACGTGAAAGTGCATTACTCTGGACAGTCACGTGCATTACCCTTTATCTAGCTATGTACGATGCACTCTAGTAAATACGGCGCTTTCAATCATCATCCTCTGACAGGATTTATCAATTTACTCGTGATAATCCAGATCGAGCTATCTCGGCATTACTTAACATTAATCACAGCGAAGAAAATCAATATAGATTGAGCGTACACAATATCCAAAACACTCGGTACAACGTTGCCCTCCATTATAAGCTAAACAGAATTCTCAGAAGATATTCCGTAGGACCAAGTAGCGCGGAAACGACTTTAGAAACTTTGAAGAAGTCATTTGATCCTAGAAAGAGCACAGTCACTCTATCCGAGACAAATAACGTCATCCCAGAACCAGTAGGGCAGCCATGTTGCTTTCGATTCGCATCAGGAAGAAGAAGCAAGCAAACAAGATAAACAAGACTAAAGGCTTACAATAATGAAAATTCTTCGTAAAACTTTCTCGCGTGTCAAGATGATTATAAAGACATTTCTATTACGGTAACACGTTCCTTAGAAGGAAGCACGACCATCACTATTACACCAAGAGACTTGGCAAACGTGTCGAAATTACATATCGTGGATAATCGTATTCCAAAAAATTACTTCATAATGATTAAGTAATGGAGCCGAATTCTTATAATTGATAATACCAACGTCGAATTCCAATATCAAGAGACTGAGTAGAGTCTCGCGGCAAGTAAACATATTCAATATTTATCGGAATAAATTACCAACGCGTCGATACCCTGATTGGATGTCATTTCCCACGCTAATAACGTTCTCCTCGATGATCTCGATGAGGGTGCTCACTTGAGGTCGCGGTAGGTCCTCCATCCATCGAGAAAAGTGACAGTTTAAAGCACTCTCCCATGGTCGATGGATAAACTCAATGGTAACCGTGCACCCCGTTGTAAGATCTTCAAGTGTTTTGCATTTCGTATTCCGCGCTCTCCGATTACAGCAACAGGGCCATCCTCCATCTTGGCTTTGCGTATGATAAGTGACCTCCTGAGCTTTTGTGAAGTGTTGCACGGTTTCAAATAACAATTCTCTCGTAAGTGGAGCTAGATGCGGGTTCCTTAGAACAGGTGATACAATCAATATTAATAGTACACTAAAACTCAACTAACACGATCGACTCTATAAAAATCTATATGAGGAGTACGCATGCGTACGACGTGTGTTATTGCGGTCTTGAATACCTGAATGTACTATCTACACATTTTTGATAGTAGGTATTTATTAACAATGGTATCGTAATACGGTGTTGTCGAGAATGATATTACCATGCTGGATTCTTATCCATCCTAATGGCAATGACCGGAAGGTTCGGTGAACCGTACTCGCGAACACGTACCAATTCCTTCAAGTGCGAAGGTGCGTGAGATTAAGGTTTCGCAAGCTATATGCGAAACGACAATGCGTTTTGCGTTGTTAGTTACGATAATGGCTTACGAACTTACGACTCAAGTAACGATTGTTTTTTTTTCCTGATCGGTCACCATACGTACTTTATACCCTTGTAGATGAATACACGGGTCTGTTTGTTAGTACCTTTTTCTTTTTACTTCAATCCCATAATTCATGGTGATGATTGCGACAACGTCACATTATTTCTTAACAGCTAGAAACTTCATGACTTAATGCGTCTTATAATCAAATAAATTCGATTAGGATATACATGTGTATATGAGTACGTTTTCTATAATAATTTATTTGAATTGATGGAATTGGTGGGAATAGTTTTTTTTTTAGCGATATTAAGCGGACGTATAACGACTGAATGTGAAATTCAGGAAGTTTGGGTATAAAGGAATTAAGTTATTCTGAAATGTAATGACTGATGCATTATTGTAATCAATCAGAATTCTTGAAATAACGTAAACATATATATTGACTGAATGTATATGCACAAGTGCGTGAACTTCTATGATTTCTGGTCTCTCAACTTTTATTGATACATGTCTCTCTTATGCATGACTGCATAGCACTGATGATGTGAGTAATTCCGAGTCGACGATAAGCTTACACTTTATTTTGCCGTTATCATCTTGTGATTACTTGTTTTTAATAAAATTTACTTCAGTCGGACTAATACTTATTAAAATGAGACTTATGAACCTGATAATAATCATTGCTTTGATCTTCGACACGTAAACTCACATTGTTCGCGCCCGATTATCACAATGTAATTCTAATCACGTTTAAGAATTTTAATTTAAATAAAGAAGGAATCGCAGTTCCTAAGGAAGCTCTTAGAAGAAGAAATTAAGAGAAATCAGTGGCTATTAAAATCCATTAAAAATTTATTTTCACATACGAAAATCATCAATTTGAAGAAGTGTAAGGATCTACACGACTCGAATTAATTTGTGGAAAATGATAATGACAGATCTTCCACACAAATTTATTTCCTGTAATTGTCTACCCGATCTTTTTATATACAAAAAATTCGCAGAATGTTTCCGGAAGTTCAATAAAGGGAAAGTATATCGTAGCTTTGAACCCTTTCTAAAAACTCTTCGAAGATCCCTCGTACTTCAACTAACTATCAATCAGCTATTCCGGAACCAAAACGGGAACGATACAATTTTATGAAAAATTCTATTTTCGCAATAACTAAGATATCAGAGAAAATGATAAGAATTATCACGTATATCTCGGCAATTAGGAATCACATTGTTTGTATTTTTAGAGACCATTCAATTAAGGTCTACTAACTAATCAACAAATTGATGGTTAATGTCTATACTGACTACTTATAAGCACAGTAGAGTTTCTACAATGAAATTTATATGAGCAATTTTATGACCTTTGTTTATAGCGTGCACTTTCGACTATTGTGTCGTAAGTATATTTTCTTCAGAAAATCTATGATTTCACGTGATCAATGATTTTCTCGCGAAAAAGAAAATATTTCGTTGATAATCATATCAAACTTTTTCTACCATAAAATACTATTGGATTGAAGTAATTGCTTCTTTACGAAGGTTACGGAAATCATGCGTGTACCAAGAAGTCACTAGTACGCATGATTATTTACCAAGCTGTTTTGTGGATGAACTCATTAGCAAATCGATTGCTCTGATGATGCAAATTTGAATTCATAGTTCACTTGATCACTTTAAAACAAGGAAGGTGACATAATATCGTGCATCGCGTATCTCCAAGTCCACGCTCTTGCCACTTCCTCGAATCTTTCACGGTCATTTAAATACATTTCCCCCAATTCTGGTTCCATACATACCTAAGAAATTGACAATTAGAGAATTGAGGTACATTTGAATTAATATTTAACAGCTATAGGTATAATTTATAACACACAAGCAGCGTATTATGGGCAAAAATATATGTAATCCATCAACGCCATATTCAATATACTGCACTCGTCATGCAAGCTAAATAATTATTGTGGCAATTTTGATAACGCATTAATGTCAACGTTACAAAAGTAAAGTAACGCACTTTAAATATTTATGCGGTATATACAATTATTAGCAATATAAACTTTATAGAAGTAAAGTGCTCTTTTAGAAAAATATGTTGGAACATTCTTCATGATATGCATTATAGCTAACGATATAAAAAGCTACTTACTTGGCAGTAAGGATCCGTAAGTAGACTCTGTACACTAATAAGGACCTTCGATATTGTGAGTGCCAGAGACCAGTTATGGTGAATAGAATCAATACCAACATCGCCGTGCCTCGAGACATTTGGATGCAGTATTTTTGTGAGAAATCGTACAACTGGTGGGCTCATGGGATAACTGAAACAAAAGATATCCCCAAAAATTGAATATAACTAAAATAACTGATATACATAATAAATTGTAACGACATCAATTAATAAATACCTGTATGGTACTTGGAGATATAAATAAAATAGTCCACCTTCGTATGGACTGCCTACAGGTCCTGTAATTGTAGCTTGCCATTGATAACACATCTTATCCAAGGGGGTGGCTTCGATACCCTCTGGAGGATCAATTCTTAAGCTCTTCAATTCGTTACGCAATCTATTCTTTCTCCAAGAATTTTCTTCTATTCTGGGTCGCCGTGAACGCAATGAAGTTTGGGCTAAGCATGTTCTACAGGGTGCTGAGGATGCTAGATAATCGTATACCTTATACCAGTCACCCACGTGACCAATATGTCTGAACAAAGGCCACCGTAGTTTTACGTGATGTTCCCATTGGTGAGAAGTTAAGTGTGTGGATAATAATCCACACCACCTTCGACACACGTTGGCTGCTGACCAGAGACTCACGTCATCTAAATGTGAAAATACGGCTAGAAGAACTTCTGGTGGTAATGTTTCTACAAGACCCGGTTCATTCACAGGCTCATGTTCTATGTGTTTGTGATTTGTAAGGAGTTCTAATCGTTCCGATAAATTTCGAGGCCTGGATGGTTCACCAACATCTCCATATACCCGACAGTTCCAAGGATAACGATGATATTGATCTGGATTTTCAAAATCATTTCCATCACCTGGTGGTACTGGATCTTCCGGTGAGAGCAGATCTTCTTCTACGGGGTCGTGGAGTTGATGGTTTGGATTTTGTTGATTTAGATTTCGTGAACGATCATTTATATAATTGTTCGATGAATTTTCGTGATTAGCATGTGCAGCATTAGAACTGCGAATATTTTGTGGAATTCCAGTGGGTTCCTGTCTTGTGCAATTGAGATTTGCATTGTCTTGGGGTATTGGATAGTCCCGTAATGCAGAAGAATTTTGAACTGGTACATAAGGATGTCCATTTTGGTTTGGATAATTTTGTAAATTTGGAACTACGTTGTTTGGATTCTGTGGAGAATTTTGTTGCTGTTGACTGATCCGTCGTTCTGCGTTATAAAATAAATCTGTAGGTTCATCATTCCCTGAATCTTCGTCATCTGTTTTCTGTAATAAATCATATTATAATAATTAGAATACCACATTTGATAAACCTGAATATATCAATCTATAAAACTATAGATCTTATATGTGATGTAATAATCATTTAACGACTGTTCTTTTCTATATGTATAATGGTATACACGGCTAAGATCTGAATCACACAAATTAGAGTTAACTTTTCAATAGTAATTAAATAGACAGACTGATATGTATAACCTGATAGCTTTATACAGGACAATATATATATATATATATATATATATATATATAAGTATTTATTGGAACAAATGGTATCAAACTATGAATAAGATAAAAACCTTTTATACATTAATTTATGAGGTTGTTGTTTAGGCGTATATTTTACACACCTCGCTAAAGATTGGTACTTGCAGTAATCCTATTTCATCAGGAAATAAGAATGCATGGCATGTGGCACAAACTGGTTCTTCGAAACAAGGTCCATAATATCCGTTGCAAATATAACAAGTTGTTGTCTGTAATAATATAAACACATAAAATAACATACCTAAACACATAGTTTTTAAAAGAATCCTTTTTCTAATACATAGAGTTTGTGGAGAATTTTAAAAGTGGAAAGAGACTTCCCAACCTCCAACAAGTTAAAACTGATAGACAAAAAGATACTCTGAAATAAAATATTGATTAAAAAGTCATTTCGGAAAACAAATGTTTACATGTTGTCGCGTGTACAAAATACAAAAAAAGTATAATTAACCAATAGTCATTGACAAATTGTCAAGTTTAATTGAGTGCTATGCAAATGGACTAACCAAAAACTGGAACTCTGGACATGGTATATGCTCAGTAACATCAGAAAACTCATCTTCCAGGTCGACGTATAGATTCGAATCACTATTATCATTAAATTTTTCTCCGTTTCCAACGTTTTGTGAATTCGAAGTTGTCTTGTCACCAGCCATGTTGCTGCGCCTCTAATATGCTCTAATACAATTGGTACTCCGCACCGCCCTCTATGGACGACACACGCACTAAAACTGTTTCATAAATTTAGGGTTTTTATTGAATTATTAATTATAATAAAATTCTTTTGTACCGGAATACGTATTAAACATCTGATGGAATACTACTATGTTAAGTGTTATGTAACGTGTAAGTAAGAAATTTGAATGCCATAAATAATCATGAGAAATTTTACTTCAGATGTGCTCCAAAAAGACTGTGGCTACTTGTTACATGTATTACAATTCATACAACAATTGTACTTTGTTAAATGATAATTATGCATAACCATTTAACAGAATAAATGAAGCTTATGGTCATTAAAATTTTATTTATATTAAATCGTGTTGATATTTTGAAATATTTGAGTACATAGATATCAATGTGACATATGCACATGTCTAATTATTTTCTTATTTTTAGGAGATTTAATCTGATTATTTAAATTGGGATTGGTATACACTGAGAAGCATGGATTATCAACAATTGCGCTTATATCAACAAAGTTTACTCAATCAAGCACTTACCGAGGTACATAATTCATTTTGGCAAGTAGTTACTATTGTCATAACAAAAAAGTATTTAATGATATATCAAAATTTTTTATTTTGCAAATCTAAAATATTTCTATGAGTGATTGTCAATATTTGATAATAAAGAGAAATGAAATTGTATTTATTTAAAGAAAAACTTTTTTTGATCCTTGTATAACTTCTGAGTCATTCAGTGTAAGCTGTACGAACCTACAAAATTCTATATTGTTACAGGGAATTAAAAAAAATGAGGAACAGATTAAAGTATGGTCTGCGTATAAAGAGCGACATAAGAAAGTTATAGCAGGTTTAGAAATCATACCGTTAGAACTGTCAACAAACTGTATGGTTCCTATTGGTAAAAGGGCTTTGATGAAAGGAAAATTAGTACATACAAATGAAATATTAGTATGCTTAGGAGAAGGATACTTTGCAAAATACACTGCTGCACAAGCTATTGCATTATGCAATCGTAGAATAAAAAGTATGAAACCATTCATTTATATTAGTTCAGTATTATTATGGATAATTGTTCATGTAATTTTTATATTTCTTCAATAGAATCTGATGATATGTTGTTAAATTTGGAAAAAGAACGAAATCTGTATGAGATGCGGCAGATTTTACCATTAGAACAAGATGTTTTTGGTGATGGCGATAGAAAAGATCTTGTTGAACACTGGGACGAACAAAAATTGGAAGATTGGAGGGGTAAATGTCTATGGCTAAAAGTTTAAAAGTATTTTACAAATTTTTATTATTATTATTATTATTTTATTGCAGTTCAACACAGGCAGCGTGAAAAAGAGTATCATAAAAAATTATCTGAATTGAAAAAGCAAGAGAAAACAGAAATCAAGACAGAGGAAGATCTTCTCCACAGATTAGATGAACTGGAACTTGCAGAAGAATTGGAAGATGAAATTGATAGGTTTGTCACATGTAATTAATATACATTTTCAAACGATTGAACCTTATAATTCTACATAAAATTCAATTTGATAGGTTGCAGGAGGGGCATATTAACTTTTATGGAGAGGAACTTGAAGAAGGTGAAGTCTATGATGAATCTGAAGAAGAGGAGGAAAGTTCATCGGACGAAGCAACAAATGAAATGTTAGAGCGGGAGTTGGAAAAACTACAGGAAATAAGAATACAACAAAATTTGGCAGTACCTCTTGATTCTTCATTAAATGTAACTGATAAAGAAAAACAAGAAGCAAAAAATACAGACGCCACGTTCCTCAATGAATCCCCATCAATCATAATCAATGAAATATTGGGGAAGCCACCAGCAGTTTCGAAAACAGAATCTGAGTCAGTAGAACCAACAAATGAAAAACGTGAACAGCGAAGAAATAGAGAACGAAAAGTATCCTTTGTTGAGCCATACGTGCAGGAAGAGAGTAATGATGATGATGAGACACTATTAGTGAAGGAACGTCGTGTGTCATTTATAGATCAAAGATTACCTTCAGAAGATGAGTCTACTGAAGATTTTATAAATGAAGAAAATGAGAAGGAAGACGATGAAATCATTCAAATTCATTTCGAACATTCAGATATTGATCCACAAATTGCTATTAGTGCAGGAAACGTTATAGAAAATCCGAGAGATGTATATAGGTTGTTTGATAAACCAAAATCAATTTTGAAAAGGTCGCCAAATGATTTGTGCACAATCAATAATGTGCCGTCACTATTGGAATGTAGCGCAGACCAGGAAATTGAAGAAGATAATGTTTTATCTGGTGCTTCCACATACTCAATAGTAAGTTTCCTATCTAGAAAATTGTGTCAATACTCATGTAACAATAGAATGATTTCTCATAAGCATATTATCATGCAGGTCGTCAAGGACATACAGGAAAGAAAACTTGAAGATCCAAAAACGGAGTTAGATTATCCTACGGACAAACCTAGACGTGTAAGCAAGTTCAAACTGAAACGTTCTGGTATAAAGAACTAACCGTAATTAAGGAAAATAACCTTTTTTTAATGAGAAACTATACGTTTCATATGTCTGAAATAAATATTAATTTTCTAAAGAAAATCGGAAATATCACTTGTAAACCTTTACCAATTATATTTCATTTATCAAATAAAAATAAAAGCCAATGACAATATTTGATGAATTCCTGAATAATGTCAACTCTTATTCCAATAAAAGTAGCGTGTAGTAATCCTTTTTTCTTAACCTTCTAATCTCATAAATAGTACGGACACAGTATACCATCGAAATTGGTTTGGCAAACTCCCATAGAAAGTCTGGCCAGTGTTAGGCATTTAAGTCCCCTAAAATATAGGACATTTGTGACCTTCATCAGGATTTAATCTCATCTTCGTTCTCGTCTCAGCGATAGAATAGAATGTGTTCCATAGCGAATGGACGGAAGATTAAATTGTAATGATGCTAGAGAAAATGCTCGAAACAATCAATGCGAGGTGATTATTTGTGAAATAATAAGATTTCGGGAAACTAATTTCGTTATTACCCTGTGAGATGATAATTTAAGTATAATAAATAATAATTAGTAAACAACGTAGAGCGATTATTGTTAAACCAAAGCAAGGATATGTAAAAACTTAATTTTCTAATAACGGATTATAACTTTAGATTGGAACGTTACAGTCGGATTTATAAAATTCATTCGATTTCGAATGACATATGGGTACACGATATTGGATCTCTCTTTTTGATTAACTGAATTTCAATACTAATAAAAAAGTACTAAACATTTCTCATTTAATTAGCACAAATTTTTGACATCGTTAAAATATTCCAAACTATAAATAATTCTCTATATTGATATATTAATATAAAAGTGGCCAGCTAAACATGCATAATAAATTGAATGGAAATGCATTTCACATATGACCAATTTCGTTGAAACGACCGCCTGAGTGATTGCGTTATTCTATTGATATCATTTACTCTAATGGAGAATATTAATGAACGAGATTCCCAAAAGCATGGTTGCTTTACGATAGAGGACATAAAATAAGCAATCTCGATATTTCTTCGACTAATATGATTACACCAAAACCCTTAAATGACACGAACACCGTTTCTTTACTCTAACTAATTAAACGAACTAACAAGCCTACGAAAGTCGTTTTAATATATACCACTGTGTATACTAGCCTGAGCAATTATACACGTACATGGTACAGTTTCCTTTACAAAGTTTTTCTACAAAAAGAAGTCTACTCTGGGATGTTTTCAAGTGGCTGAAATTATATGCGTGCTTTAACGCATGTATTTAAAGGGGTGAATTTAAAGTAAGATTAGGCGAAAGCTCATGTATGAATAAATTTTTTTGGATTATCCTTACGTCCTAAAAGATTATAATAAACTCACCGAATCTCCTTAGAATACACATAAAGCAAGATCAAAATAAAGCTTGTTGTATGGGAATAAGAATATACGAGAAAATTATTAATAAAACGTCATCTTATAATGTTCAATGTCCAATCATCTTTTTAGTAGCAAACATATTTTATGATGTATATAATATAGCAATATAGAGATTTATTTTTAAAAATTCAATACAGTTCTTCAGAAAGATATTGAAGGAAAAAGGAAAGAATGACTTTAATGTTAAGCAGAGTTGCGGAACGGATAAGAGTGATCTCGGATCGCAAATTAAATTTCAACTTGAAGTTCATCTTAGTGTATTCAGTTGGTTTTCGAGCGTGATGAATTGCACTCAGCAGTTTCTAAAATTCTATGACAGACAAAATCAATATTAAATTTCATAAAAATCATAACCTTTCAATTTCAATTTCATTATGAAAGAAGTTATCTCTTTATCAACCAATATTCATTTGACAATGAATTTTCGAAGAATATGAAAATATGACAATGAAATAAGTATAACAATTAAATTTATTGAATACAATATAGAAAATAAAAACAATTAATATCTCTATTTAG
Organism: Trachelus iudaicus; assembly: GCA_030142595.1. Classification (NCBI taxonomy): domain Eukaryota; kingdom Metazoa; phylum Arthropoda; class Insecta; order Hymenoptera; family Cephidae; genus Trachelus; species Trachelus iudaicus. Next base: position 108,286 of record JARQTH010000409.1, on the reverse strand, counting down.
CTACGTGCATATGGAACATATGGAAATGTCCTATGGAATCGGCATAGCAAAGGAATATTTGTACATGAATGTGTTTGCTTATAACCGAAAATTCCCATACCTAAAATTTTAAGTGAACCACTCAACGAATGGTATTGAAATTTATACGAGAAATCAAGCTTTGGATATAAATAGAACAGTAATCTCTGAAAACGTCCAGCACTTCCAATTTGAATATATCATGGCCGCCAAATTAATTATTTTTGTATAGCAGCAAACGCATAAGATGATAACACGAGATTTACGATGTTAAGGAAAATCTATTAGCTCGGATATTATTGTCATATGTCAAAAGACGAATGCTGTAAAAATTTGCAATCTCTTATATTGACAATTCTATTGTATAATAGACTCTATCTATATCGTGTTTACTTATAGTTTTGATTGGCTATGCGATATGGTGCCATGTATAGTATCAATAGAGCTGGAAGCTGCAAAGTATACAGTATACGTATATAGTACAATAGTGATTTTTGTCCGTTCACCAGTGGGCACAAAAAAAATAGAGGATGGAACTGCTACCGTGCTGAGTATATTGTATGAAGTATTGACCTGTCTCGTTCATTGTGATATAATACTGTTGGAATCTCGTCTGAGTATATTCTTCTCATTTCGTCTATTAGGAATGTGTACTTTAGTAGAATATTTACTCCATGCATTACACTCTAGTTAATCCGCAATGCACGTATAAGATGATTGGTTAAATACGAGGAAATAAAAAATACAAATGAAAATTATATATAATATTAATGTATATACTACGAAATTAACAATGACTACCATTTTTTCATCGCCTATTGAAAAAAATCCATAGCACGATCTTTGAGTGAACATTGGATGAATTTTGTAGAGTAAAAACTATACGAACGTCATATGTATTCCGGAGATTTTTTTTACTTTATCTGCACACTTTGTAAACGAAGTGTGTAAGTAAATTTGTATAAAGAGTCAACCTGGAATAACGCGAGTATTTGATTCGTTTACTGTACCTACTGTCAATCCCTTTCCCAATTAACTTATTTCAAATCTACGTTAATCCCATGGCGAACCCGTAACGCCGTAACTCCTGCATTCTGCAATTAGTTCGAACGCCAGATTTCCGACCTGAGAGGAAGATATGTTGGATGAGATTGATGCTCTCGTTAGAGGAGATCATCATGTTAAAATCCATGTATCCCTAGCGTATGTTAACTTTTCGGTTCTATGTATCTTGATAGATATCTTTGTGTACGCTAAGGAATATAGAGGGCTTATTCAACACAAGGGCTCCACGTGAAAGTTTGTCTATCCATTTAATTTCTATGACAGAATCAACAACAGTTGGTGCGTTTGCACTAAATAACTCCATATGCTGTTGACATACGATGTGATGAATCTGATATGGGGGTCGTTTCCAAAATCAAAAATTGCTTGATATTCATATATTTTGTTTATATATCATTGCAATGCATACTAGCGAAACAATTAAATAATAATAAAAACAATACATTATTATTTTTAATTAAAATCACTCCATAATTAAGCATGCTGTCGGCCGTTTATCGTACGTAAACAAAATAGGTAAAGCTTATAAATGACACACGTGTATGTAATATGTGCTTAATTTTAATTGAAACTGGTAAGTGGCATATGGAAATGCTAAGACTACCAATAGGGATGTCAGATTTTCTACGCATGTACATACACGCATGTTTGAAATACTTAGGTTGCGTTTTGCAAAAAAATGTTGAGATAATTGATATAATCAATGGCGGTAGTTATTCTTGTAATTTTGGGGATGCCGATGGAATTGATTTGATCGGGGAGCACATTGCAATATCAGAAAAGCTTTTATACAACATGGTACACTTAATATTTTGTAGACCCCTGAGAAAACGAGTTTCGTAGTCTCTGTTTTTAGAACTTGGATATAAAAAAAAAGAGATTCTTTTTAAGGAAACTTTACTTCCTGTTCCGTTCCTATCCTCAATTCTTAATAACAATCCCTTCCAATGCATCGTTATTGAATTTGTATAATTTTTCATTCTTTTTAATGCCCTGGTGATATACCGTTTTTTAAATCAGATATTCTATGCTATAAGAAATTGGCTTTGTTCTAGACAAAGCAAAATATTTTTACTCGACAAATATTCAAAGTTAAAATTAAGTAATGCCTAGTAGCGTAGGTAAATCTTCTGCATATATATTTTTGCCTTTTCCTGAATAAGTACTTTTTCTTCTCTATCGAATTATCCGCTGAAATAATAAACGCTGGAGTCGGTTTAGATGACTTAATCTCATCCAGTCGGAACTTTATATCCCTATACGTTGCATCAGACACGTTCTTCTCCTCGAACCCTTATTTTACGAACATACGTACACTTTTCCGTCCTATGGTCTATTTCATAGACATTTCAGAATCTGCTTTTTACTATAAATTGAATGTCTACATATAATTTATGTATGTACAACTATAACTATGCTATAATACGACAGTATCATGTGTAAAGTTTCTTATTTATTTTTTTTCGAAAAAATTAAATATCACGTTTCTTGGTTTTAAATGCCCATGTCTAATAAAGTGCGAAACAAGCATAATAGCTAGATAAGTCAAGAACATCAAATATTTGTTATATGCATGAGTTACAATAGCATTGAAATAAAAATAAATAAAAAATTCTCTATGGAATCATAAATTCGAGTTTCTCAATTTTCAAAGTTTTCTCCACTCGGTCGAAATTCCTTTGATTATTAAAAATCGAATTGATATGATATTTTGAAACAAATAAAGAAAAATGATCAATATAAAATTTACGGCACGGATTGATTGATGTACAGATCACAAAAAGGCCATATATGAATAGAATTTCAGGAACTTTCTTTTCATCTTTGCTACGAGAGTTCAACAAGCGAATATTATCATAAATGTTTCACGTTTTCCTATGCATTGAAAAAATCTACATTTCAACCCAATTATCCACTATTTGTCGTCCGTTTTATTATTTCAAGGCGAATCTCTATGTTTCTCCTTCTGCGACATAAAATCCGACATAATGTTACTGAAGTGACACAGAAAATCTCATTCGCTTTTTTTTTACCCAGAGAACCATTACACTGTGCTTTTTCCTTTGTTGAAAATATTTTCTACGCTTGATAAGCTTAGGTCTCATATTTTGTAGTCGACAGGTGTGTACCGAAACCTACCCTCGTCTACTGGAGAAACGTTCTGTCCCTGTTTGTGACAGAGACAGATCGATACTTTTAAGTACAAAATAAACATTTTTGAACATACCCTGTATTTCGTACACAATGAGTTCATGACAACGAGTTTACTGCAATTTAGAGTCAGACACGAATATCTATCTGTTATTATATAAAAACAGCGAATTAACAAAAATTTTTTAAAATTTACATAAGATTGCACTTTTGGCATCTGACGTCATAAATTCACGTAAACACATACCTATAACTATTGAATCACAGTCACTACTATATATACTGTATCACAGTCAATTCAACAAATGCTTGAAACTCGTGTTTCGTGATCAATAGTATGTGACTTTGTCTGACTTATGCAAAACTAGAGAAAAATCTAATAATACGCTGTTCCACATTTGTGCGAATTTTTAACGAACGTCGCTAAATGTCACTTTCGTTTGGTGGTGCTGTATTTCAAAATGGCGCTTAGCCAAAGCAATCGCATGACAGCTGTCAGGTGCGATTTGCATGTTTGAGCTGAATGGCTCTGTATGTATTTAGTAGTGTCAAATCAAGCGAGTTAATTCTTTAACTATAAATGGGTAAAGTTTTTACCTGGTTTCATGACTGGTTGACATGTTAATTTTCCAAGTACGATACTTTACAATCTTTTATGACCTTTTTTCAATTAAGATTCGCTGATTGTTAATCAATGTAAACTGAATTTACTAACAGGATCTCCTGTAAACTTTTTATAAGTATATTCCGAATTGAAATTTTAATTAAATGCCAGGATTTTTAGCCGGTTAGGACGTGTACTTAATAGCAAGGAAATACGAGTACACATGTATCCTGCTAGACCGAATGGTGATTACATGAACTTCCAATATCGTATCACGTTTCTAATTTGATCGATATCCAGTGTCAGGCAAACCTTATCAAAACCATGTGTAATGAAAATTTATGTACAGTACCGAACCATACAGTTAATTACATATTCCTTAATGTTAAAAATGATCGCAGTGTTTTAACACGTTATATTTATTTTTTTTACTTCAGATAGATCTCTAAATATTTTTTGGTCATAAAAAATATATTAGGCAACATTGACCTATGTAGGAAATTGCGTGTTTTATGTATGATGCAAAATCTTTTAACTTTTGTCCGAATGAAACGTACTGGGTGAGACATGCGCCTTAAAGCAAAGCGCGCAGAATATTTCAGAGGGTGGCGACCAGTTTCATCCCCCAGTCTGGCGCCGCGTGCAACCACGGAACCACCTCAGACCGAACTGCTGCGAAATCTTACAAACTTGAACACGAACTCAAGTTTGTGGACGGCATTTTTCAAAAGTCTTTTATGAACAGTACCATGAGTGTCCGCGTGAGGGATGCCATGTATGCGTAATTCTAAGAGACGTTCTAAGAAAATTAAAAAAAAAAATAATGAAATCGAAAACGAAAATAATGAAGAATTTATTAAAAAATTATTTGACACTTTGAAAAACTTGGGAAGTCAATTTTAAATCTATTCATTTATTTTGTTCGCCTTAATTATCGTTAACGAATTATTCTCGTTATCATAAGTGGGTCCAAATTTTTGAAATTTGCATAACACGATATCTTATGGTACGAAAATGTTTCGCGTCGGCTCGGAATGTGAAATATATGAGGGATGACAGGAGGTGATTAAACCAGTTTTAGGTTAGCAAATAAATTCTGCAAGCGCAGTGTTTAGGCTCACATTAATTCAATGTGATTAAGTATTGAGGGTCGTGTCACTTACAAGTTCGATGTTGTATATTCTATATGTATTAATGTCATAATTAAGTAAACGTGATACTTATCAACTTATTTTAAAACTTTACTGTCAACTAAACATAGCACGAGCCTGTGATACAGTAAAATCCACTACTGTGAAATTTATAGTGTAAAAACGAATAAATAATCCGTAGAAATAAAAAATTTTAATAATAAATGTCGCTAAAAATATTAACACCAATTTAATAATAATTATTTCACGTCTAGAATTGATATATCGCGTAATCGCTTATTCACGCAGGGAATCTTTATAAAAATCCCGAATTCATACTGAGGCAACAATTTAAAAAAAAGTGACGTAAAATACTATTACATATACATACGAAAAATGTTAATTGAAAAAATTGTTAAATATTCAATGATACAGCGAAGATTTATCGAGGATATCGTGATTGCGCGCGAATTCCTAGTCCGTTAAAAATGGTAGATTAGTTTGGTCTTATCGTGAAGATTCCATAAGATGTGTGTCAAGATTTACCGATACGCCGTTATTTTATTTTTACTACTGCAAGAATTCCTCGCATGCACCTGCACCGAGTTGCAGATTGAAAAACCGAAGGAGCTCCTGCGCCATCAGCAGAAGCACCGACCGTCATTCATAGAGCGTAAATTGATCGACTCGAAGATATTGAAACTTGAAAGTAGCGCAAGTGAGATAACCGATCCACTGGGATCAGGATCACTCGTTGCCGGAGACGATGAGTCCGATTTTTACAGACAACAAGAGAAAGCAAGGATACTATCTAACGAAAAGTTTGATAACGACGAACCGGAAGCGAGCATTGAGAAGCCAACCACACAGATAAGACACGGTCGATCCCGAAGTCATTTTTCGAGGCAGATCAAGCTAGACGGTGCCGAAGTGAGTAAGATGATTCTACAGGATCCAGAGGTCAAGAGAGAGCAGCAATTCAAGAACATATCCGACCAGCCGGAAGAAACTTTCGAGGGAAACGATACGATACAACTTGAACTGGAGGTCACAAATAATACAGAGGAAGAGTTGGCTTCCGGTTTAAACAGAACTTTGGTGCAGAAAGAAGCGGTAAAGAAGTTGAACAAACTTTTAAAAGATATACATCCCGAAGTCGACAGAGGATCATCGAGTAAGGAGGTGATGATCCGTAAGCTTGCAAACACAAAGAAAAAGAGCGACTCGATGAATAAGCTTCGTAAATTTATAACAAGAGACAGAGTGCAGCTGCGACTTAAAGATAATGAAAATTCGAGCTACGAATATGGAACGATTATTCACACCTCGCAGAACGATCGTAGCAGTGACGAGATATATGGAAAAACAGCCACAGAAGATTACATGATTTACGACGATATAGACTTCCGGAACACGTCGATAGAGCATGGCGATTACGACGAGGCCATAAATTACGTAACGAAACGTCCCGACAGACAAAGCGTTCAAGTAGACATTGTCACAAGATTCTTGAGGATAATAGAGAATCAACATCTTTTAGGTGAAAATTGTACAGCCGGTACGGATCTCAATCTCGGCGAAGGCGTCGTGGATCGTTATGCCCAGGAGAAATTTCGACTGGAAGCGAATCTGGCTGTGAATCGCGCCAATATGTTAACGAGATTGTGGAAATACGCACCGGAAGTGATGCTGTCCTCGGAGTATCTACTTCACGCTAGTATCCTCTCTATGGTCGAATTTGACGAGGATATATTCGCAGCTGGAAATTGTTACGACAAGCTGCAATATCGTGACAGATGGCTGTATTGCCCGTTCGCGCATCGACTTCAGGGCCAGGATGGTGTCCTTGTCAAGGACCTAGCCATCGAGTACAAGTACCTGAGCAACAGTAGTGAGTGGTTTTACATCGCCAGGAAGAATGCAGAAAGAGTCATAGCCAACAATAACCAGTTCAGTCACGGTGAGTCCTTCGCATTGTTTGCGCCGTATCGATCTTACCAATTGCCTATTACCAGTGTCAAGATCACGTATTACCCAGCACCTGTCATAATACTAAAGTCAAATGGAAAATATTATAGAGCTTCTGCTGCGCAATGTGGAGACATTTGTTTTGATATCTTACTTTCTCATGTAGTTCGTAGCGTATAAGTGGTCCAAGAAACTTGAAGAAAAATGGTAAAGGTTATTGTGCGTCCTCGAGGGCTCTCCTCTGGAGATTATGTTAGAAAGAATATGGGGCAGTGTTAGATTGTCCCGAATTTACCCTGGATTATGTATTAGGTTATCCGTATCGTGATACAATGATATAAGTAAATCCAGTTTACTTGATATTCAGATGGAATGCTTTTGCGATTACTTGAAATAAAGAGAGTTGGCTGTTATGGTATGTTACGGTAAATGTGTAAAAATTGAACGTGAATTGAGACTTGGGATTTTCTTCGTTTGACAACCTTTAGTGCTCAGAGTTGAGATGGGTTCGCAGAGGGTCTTCAATGGTATGTACGTAGTTATGCATCAGGTGTCTGGGGGTAACCCAAACGTTTCAGTGTCTATCTGACATATAAGCCGGTTTCGAATGTTCCAAAAGTTTCAGGGTTACCTAAATTATTTGTACTAAGTAATACCTGATTGATTTACGTTACTTGTGAATTAGAGGTACGGTTGCTGATATATAGGTAAATAGACATTGTCTTATGAATTATTATAGGACCTTGGACGCTTTAATAATTCCATGGACGGTGTTGGAATGTATCCAATGACATTGCTGAAATTGAATTAAATTTTTCGGCAATATTTTCAGTTCCCTTGTAAAAAGATTATGAATGCAGTTTATACATAGCTTCTTCGATACCTGCAACGGAATTGGTTCTGTCCTCCTGACCTTTCATTGACCCGCGCTGCTATTACTGTAAGTTTAACCGAAGTATTATTTTATCGATTATTATACGAAATTAGAATGATTGAATCATTGACTAATTCGTTCGTAGTCCTTTAAATTATTTGAACCATAAAATACAGTATATTATAATAATTACAGCCATATGAAGTATGTCATTATATCATCGTAATCAAATATAATTAATCTTATTTCACTACGAATAGTCGTACACCATTTTAATTCATTACTAAATTCGATTGCAATAGGTATCCAGATTCCAAATGAAATATCAAATTTGACCTCAACTTATTTTAATAACATAAATATGTATATCAATGGACTGTCAATTGCACAGTCTTTAGATTAATGGAAATTTTGATATGCTAGGAGGGTGGCTTTTGCGACTATACTCCATGTGTAATATATCTGTCCGACTTGACCTAGATCGTAATAATGACTGAAGATTACTTCGAGTTCTCAGAATGGGATATCCACCAGAGCCTTCTATCGGAATACTTAGAAAATTTAAAGGCAGCTACCAAATTATTACATCAATTTTTATGAATCCATGGGGACAGTTTGTGCTCAATGTCACGAGAGATGGAATGGCAATGCAGTGGAACGATAAGAGAACCGAATGAATGCTGGACTGGAATATTGCCACGTTGGGAAATTGAAAATATGATTGACAAGCTTTTAGGATTGGGGCAAAACAGTTTCAGCGAAAGAAATGAAATTGAATTCCCATCTAGAGGGGATAATAATCTTTGGGCAAGTAATTCCCAGATGACCTCACTGAAGGGATGGACACCAAAAGGGTCCGATTAACTTGGTACGTGAACTGTATCAGGTATCACACAATTTGCTATTTTCTGCTGATCTAATCATTCTCGAATGATTAATATAAATATGATGAATTTTCGTCATAATAAATTAGAAGTAAGCGTATCACATTCGGCTTCTGCATCAAACTGCGTCATGTATTGCGAGCAATTAATATTCACTTGTTAGGGCTCATGTCAACTTTGGAACTGTAGACCGATTGCAATGTGGAAGCCATAATTATAGCTAACAATAAGTATAATTAGATAGATATAAGATAGTCTGCAAAACACGTTACGTGATATCAGATGAGAGCGTTAATGCTATAGTGACATAAATATATTAAATTCTAGTTTTCATTTATCTAGTGCTATTTCATTATACGCATACTGGATAGATATGCTAAATACAACGTTTACCAATATGCCCCACAGGAAATAAGTATTTTTAAACACTTTTGAAAATTGTTTTCGTAATTTTATGATGCTTATACAGTGAGTTTAATCTACGAGAGTGCTACAACTCTAACGAGTATAGCAACCACCTCATCAAATGATATACTAGTTTTGTACTGTAGTAATTTATAAAAGTTTTAAAAATTCCTTATGTGTATAGTTAAGCAGGTATAATACAAATACCTAATATACTCTTTTTACCATTAACAATACTCAACCCAGTTTTGACGTCTTGTTACGGACATAGTTTGCTGTGTAGAACTATTAAAAGCTCCAAATATACTTTTTCGAGTGTTTTTAAATAGTAATAGTATCTTTAAGATATGTTTTATAACGTATTGTATTCGTTCAGTATTATCATTACTGGTTTTACTAAAAATGTAATTCTAAATTATTCTAAATTAAACATTTTATTCACCTCTGTCTAGTTAGCTGCAAAGCGTTCCATCATTTCCAAACCGTCGCATCTTCGTTTTTCTCTGCCAAAAAAGTTAGCCAAGTACATACCTTTCCACAAGCCTATCCCGCATCGCATTTTCTCATCAATCAGGTTATTGATAATCATCCAATCGAAATACAATAATTTATGCCAAAACTAGGAGTTAATACGTATCGTATAATGAATTGCAATTTATCATCTAACACCATCAATGCTTCGCAAGTATACATAATTTATAGATAGTCACAAGCTTTGAAGGATAAACGGTTAACGCCGCAAGCGCTCCAGCGTCATTCAATCGAACTCACTGATACTACCATTAGGGCCATTAGTCTGAAATAAGCTTCTCTTGCGAGTAGAGTGTGCAGTCTATGTATAGTCTATTTTGCCAGCAGGAAAAAAGTTTCCTTCTTCACGTGTGAAGTTCGTTTCCCTTTAGACAAAATGTAGAATAGGGATAGCAAGACTATGAGAAATACGAAAAATACAGTACCTGGACAGATAACATGAGTGAAAGAAACTTCCCACTTAAAGTAGTTTCCGGAGTGTTTTCCATTCAAACTTTTACTTTTTGGGGTTATGTGTGAATAAGATTTCCTTAAGGATTCGTAAGCTCATCTTTTTGCATTGCCGGGAGCATAAAAGATGTGTTTCGCGTATGAACTTTCATACCGAGTGGCAACCATTATCGCCTCATTACCGGGATTCTCGAGGTTAGTAAGGAACTTCTCGAAAATTCTAAACGTGCCCGCGGATATTAATCCATCGGCTGCTGGGAAAATCGCCTGGAAATTGCCACTGTCCCATTTCCTATTCTCTCTCGATGGCTGTAGCTATATCACTAAGTAATAACAGTTAAGGCCAATATCCACGCATATTGGATGCACTCGATCTAGCTGTACTTAGCGCATTGTGTGTCTGACAATAAGCGCAGGATCATGGAAATCGTTAAATCAATGTATTCTAAATTTTACAACCCATGTCGTCATCGTTCACGTTACCATCATGCGATCGCATTAATATTTTACTTCAACTGCATTTCAGTTGCAGATTAAAGACCTACGTGGACAGTTTTATACAGAAATTGACTGATAACTCTGATGGATATTACCTCGTGAACGTGCGGCGCACCTAACAAACACTCTGAATATCCTATTTCCACACTGTCGTTAGGAACGTTTCGCACCCATAGCTACATTTAAAGCCAATATATTGGCTTCAATTCCTTCACGCCTTCGTTCCTATATTTCAATCAGTTTCGATCCCCATCCGCGATCCTGATTCGTGCAATAAATTTCAATCGGTCTACTGTCGTCGTTACGCCACGTGCAAGAACCCGATGGAACGGTGAGAATACTGGAAAAAAGGGGCCGTTACTATTGAACGAAAGATTACTTGGTTTCCTTTGCAAATAAAAATATCTTACTGCTTCAAGCGTTTGACCCGCTCGCCATGTGAAGTTTACAATCCTTAAAAATTTACGAGTCCCGATCGATTTCACTCTTGGAATGACCATCACTTACGTGATATTAGATACATACCTATCTTACCTACAGACTGGTGGGAAAGTCGTAGGAGTTTCGACTGGGATTTACGGAATCAACATTACGATTATGTGTCTATTTAACTGTTATTGAAAATGACCTTTCGAATTTAACCCCCTTGAACGTTATCCCGAGTATACTCAGAGTAAATGCATACTACTATTGAAGTATATACTATAATATAAAATAAAACCGCAAGGGGGTTAATACAGAGTGTAAATCGTGGTTTCGATAGATTCATATAAAGTGTGAATTTTGTGTTTAAATTACTTGTAATAGAATTATCGTTAGACATTATTACCAGGCATATTCGTAATTGAAAACTTGCATTCAGAGTCTCTTAGTTGGAATAACTTTTAGGTAAAACTATTTTCTGTCTTTACTCATTGTCTTAAGTTGATTGAGTATAGTGAAATAGTTAACTTTGGTGGGATGAGCCTCGATTGAAGTTTGTAAGGTGAAAGAAAAAGAAGTTCATTCGTTTGTTCGTCGATATTCGACCGTGCGCGTGAGAAGACTTTAAGATTTTATGAGCCAGGATTCACTAGCGTGTAAGAGGCTGACTCGGTTTCCATAGAAATATTTATGAGGATCGTTATATGGCCATTTGATAGCTCGTTGAAAAGTGATTAGGATAATGAATTTTTGGTTTAACGGATTTCGAAAGTTCAGATACATGTAGAGGCAGATACCGATTATATAACGACGTACTAATAACTGCTATGATAATAGTACCTTCTTTTAAGGATTTAACTTAAGCATATTCCCCAAAAAATATGAAACGGGCCGGCTAATGCAAAAAGTACACCTTTTTTGAATTTTATCAGATCAACAGAAAAAATTTTTTTAGAAAAATATGAAGATTTTTCTAATGGGATGTGTTATTTAGGAAAATATGAGTGCTTTAAAGTTAACATGTTTCCTCACAAAGAAGTTGTGTCCATGTACATTTTTTTTATAACAATCGAGTATGAAAGATAAATAGGATATGAAATGTTTATTTTAAAATTAATCGTTTTCACAGCTAAAAATAATACCTGTAATGCTTCTGCATAAAACTTCATACAATACTAGTCATACATATTTGATTTCTACCAAATACACAGATGTATATGTACGTTCACTAGAAATATGGGCTCTCATTTTCTAACAATGGCCTAGTCAAAGCTATTGTTTTGGGCAAAAAACATTCCAATCCTAGATTGTGAAATTTCCCACATGTTTCCAAGATAAGTCCGTCGCTTAGTTTGCAAAGTACTGTTGTATTCCACATAAATGAAGAATGATTTCTTTTGATCAAAAAACAACATAGAAACGAAAGTAATGATCAATATCATGAGAGTTCTACAAATTATCTCTGTAGGTAGGTCTGTTGTTAACCTGGCATGGTCAAGCTAGCAGAACAGCTTGAAATAAATATAACAATATTCCGCTTATTCAATGATATTTAGGTGCAAAAAAAGAAATTGTCGTTTTAGTCATATATTAAAAAAAACATGCCATAATCAGCTGACCAGTAAGTTGGACTCGCCAGATTGAAAAAGTATTAATACTGCAGATATAAAAATCATTTAATTAAATACACCGAGTAATAATAGTACCTTACCTGCAAATAACCACCGGACTGCAAAATCGGTAAAAATACCCTTCCTGTTATTTAATGTATTAATTATTAAATATATAATTTCCGCTTATTAAATGCTATTTAATTGCACCAAAAATAATTTAGTTGCTTCTACCATTTTTAAGAAAAACACGATAGAGACGGCTTAGTATTAACTTGGCATAGCCAGATGGAAAGAAATAATAATACTGCAGTCACAAACAAATGACCATGCCAAGCTCAACAAACCTTTTGTAGAATCTCAGTCATATGTCTCTATCTAAGGATGATGATCAGCAAACACATTCGCTGCATAACGACTGGAAAACGAATAAATGGATTTCGAAGATAAAATTTGCCTGCCACAGACAATAGATGGGAGACCGTTAATTATGTATAGTGCACAAATGTCACTTCTACACTGGATGCGCAAAATTAATAATACAGCACAGCTTTCCAGCTTATGGATTAAGGGTAAGCATTATGGGCTTTACCAAGTATACCTAAATATGTATGAATCTATGCTAATGGATGCATCAAAGCACTCAAGCCGTATAGCTGTGGCTAAGAATAGCCTGTATGCATCCCCACGGAAGCTGTTTATAATTATGATTATTTCTCATAATTACAATGCATCAGTTATACGTATTCTTTTTTTCTTTCTCGTTCTCGCTAATTCGTTAATACGGTTTGCATAATACTTTGCTGCATGCTGACATGTTTATGACCTAACTTTGATCCTTACGCCAAATTGCGTGTTTTCACGATATGTTATTAAAATATGAATTCTCAACCTGAATAGCTGGTTTATGCATTTACATGCAGTCTAGTGAAATTGTATGTAGATTTATTGATTCTAAGATATTGCGGGAGTCCACCACGAATAATCAAAGTGTTTGACGAGCATTTAATATTTCATAAGTAATTATGTGTATCAACGGTAGAGTGTTATACGGGAGAGAAATGGATGTATACAATACGTATACAATGGCTATTAATGCATTGTCATATTGTCTTGTTAAAGATAATTTGAGCCAGTAGGTATTGCAGCCACATGCAGACTTTACTCGAAAGGCAAATACGGATGTATTTTAAATAGAATTGCATAAGAGTTACTTATAATGTCTGTAATAATATAATTTCCCTCAAATAAGGACTTTTGATGTACTAATTAATTTCAGGAAATTCACCTTCACATATAAACACTGAATACCGATATTCAAAATTTTATCATACCATAATTATATAACAATGGATATCTTATCATCATATCTATTAGTTATGGAATATCGAAATTCTCAATTATTTTTGATACTTTCAAGTGCATTGATATCGATTTAATGTTTTGTTCTTATCACCTGGTTTTCAACGTTCGCATAGAAACTCATAACCTTATCGTAATTTTCAAATGTATAACTGACTGTACCAGTTTTGTAGACACGTACTACAAATTTTATTGTATTATTACTGTCGGATTTCTAAAATGTGGAGATGAACTTTCTCAAAAGGGATATAAAATTTATAGAAAATTCTTATTCAACAGATTATGTTTATTGTCAGCATCTACAAGTATCCGAAGGCTGATTTTCTTCCTAGATCGATATACCACTACGTTCTTGCTATAGGATATCATATAAGCGAATATACTTGAAATTTGTTTCTTTGCTTTCTCGTTTATCTGCACTACGTAAATAGAAAGATTTTACATTGAAGCTGCGAAGCTCCTCCAATAAAATCCGGCAGGCTTATCCGTCCTTATCGTTTCCTTTCTAGATATATGGTAGGGTAGGTTCATATCGATACTATACATTGTACATATATGACTAACAAACAATATCTGGAGTATGTTGTCTAAGTAAACAATATCAAATACTATACTGTGAGTCAAGAACGTTTCTAGATATACCTATAGGTTATTGTATAGTATACAATTTCAAGGTATTTCGCGATACCTTATATATTATATAGTATGTATAGAAATCTAATACTATAGGCATATACTCGTATTCTGTGACTTTTCAGAATAAAAAGAAACCCTATAAATCTTATAGGAAGGATATCTGCCGCTTTATTCACATTTTTCATATTTCTTATGAAACGTTTCCTGGGTAAATATTGTGGGTACTGGACGGATCACCGATCGATCATTTTACATAGTTCATGTAAGATTCCGCACAGGTACGTTTAATGAGACTATCCCGTACCTCATTTTTAATACGAAGGATAACTTCAGACTGCGGAATGGATCCAAGAAAGATCTAAGTGTGATCTGCTGTGGTAACATAAATAAACTGATGTACGGCTCAATCTTACCAGACGTACCTGTGGGGGATCTTATACGGCCGATGTAAAATGATCGATCAAGCGATCCATCTCGTATCTAAAGTTTTTACCCGGGCTATAAGTATGCCTTCTTCATAGTTCTGCGCTAGAATAGAATTTAGTATATAGCAGCTTCCACAAGTTGTTCTCAAAGGTATTAGTTTCTGTATCACCATTGGGCTTTGTTTATTCGAAATACCAATCCTCTAAGAATGGGTCAACCACTGCTAAGGTCATTCCGGACTGTTGGACTTTCTCAGTAGCGTTCCTCCCAGCGTCCTTTAACGATATCCCGTACTGGAGTATTTGCTACACAAGTTCCGTATGACTTGAACCAGCAATTTATTGGAAAATACGAGACTTCCGGGTGGCATAATACTAAGCGGCGTGGTTCTTGCGCAACTGCTGAACAACGACAGTGCATCTTATAACTAGATAGTGTCGACCTCGCTGTCTTATATATTATCAGGACTTTTCACCTCGATCTTGATAAGCGCCGGAGAAGCAGACACAATGGGGAAATGAGGAAGAGGCGAAATGTGCTTTTATATGACTCGGGTAATTCAGGTGCAACTATACCGTGACGTTTACTGTTTTTCTTTCTTTTTTTCTTTTTTTCATGTCTTTTCTTCCCTTTCTTTATCTTTCCCTTAACTTACTTTTCTTTTCTTTTTTTTCTTTATTACGGTTCCCACCTGCTATCGACCGCACGGCACATTGACGCTTCGTCCACTTTCACATATACCGGGTGCTCTGAACGATCCCGATGGGATCAGGTCTAGGGGTGTTGCCGGTAACGATCGTGGCGAACCGTTTCTATTTTCACTTCCATTATACGCGCTCGATCTCCTTCAAGCTCTAGATGACCCGTGGTTACGCACTCCTAATAAAATAGTAGATTATTCCAAGATATTATAAATACATTGGATCATGTAGAAACTAACCCCGGGTGCACAGTGTATCGTGCGTCGATGCCAAATAATTGAACCGTTTTTCTTGTTTTTTAGTTGGCAAATCAGATTTAGGATGAAACACGTTCATTGCGAGATACCTTCTATGGATATGTGAAAAACGAGGAATCATGGGAGTTGAAGCAAATTGTGTCTAAAGGAAAATCACCTTGTTTGAATGTAAAATTTTTTATACTCGAATGTTTTCTTTCTCTGCGCATAATGGCAAATAGGATGCGAGGCGCTCGTATTGGTTTTATGAATTCTTTACGGAATCCGAATCATTTGATTTGCGGTTTTGTCGCTTTGAATATTCTGGCAAATGGAGGGGGAGTCAGGAACTCGAGATGGAAAAATCGAGGGAAAATGGTATAGTCGAAGTTCTTTGTTCGCGACTACGTGTTGTCGACTGATCTCGATCTTCTTTCCAATCTTGAATTTTTTTAATCTTGTATTTTCTTCTCTTGTTTTTCTCCCCTACTTTTCTTTGTCGCACGACTTAATAAGGGTGTCCGTCATGTAGTTTAACTCTGTCACCTTCCAGAGGCCCGTTGACAGATTGTTATCCCACATTTCAGGACCGATCGATGATTCAGGATGAGTTATTTTGCAACTGAACGAGCAAATACGAAATAAACTAGAAATACGACTATTATAGAATCGATATTACGTATTATGTAAAGTGTTGTATGGTACAAAACCAAATTGACTGTTTTATCGAATGCACGTAAACTTATCGTTTTTTTTTATCGAATTTATCATATATGTATATTGCTTATATATCCCAATGCTTGTTATCGTTATATTCGTAAATAAGAATTTCATATTATAGGTTTCTTTATACCTATTTTTACGGCGTAAAGGTACAATACGTTATAACTGCTATAGTAAATAATGTTGCGTCAAGCACAATTCGCCATTAAACATCCACTTCCCTTATCTGCAATTTCATCAAGAAACTTCACGACGAGAATATTCGGACAGATTCGTCTGAAATATCGATTATGTTATCCTAATCATTAATAATTGCAAAAAATATCTTAAGGGTAAAAAAATTATTTTTCATCACGGATTACAGGGACGAATACCTCTTACCAAAAAAATCAATATCTCCCTTAGTCTCCCACCTACAGTACAAAGAACAGTAATTACTACTCCACGTCTTGAAATCCCACCACCCTTAATATCTCACTCCGTGATAATATAAAAGCACGAGGAAATTGCCGCATCCCTGTACTATCTTGGTCTAATTGCTTCGGGGCACGAGGGTACGTCGTTTTGACACCAGCCATTCGAAGTTGGATGAATGAAGCATCAACCCTTAACCTAGGAATTTACCAACCCTTTCAATCTCAAGCATCATCCCCTGCAATGGTTGATATCCCGAACTATGGTAAATGTTAACGTCCCCTACCACACAAGGGTGAAGACACAAGATATTCTTAATCCCTTATACATTCAATACACCCAAAGCACTTAGAATTCGTCTGTTGCCTCTACAAGTCTGTTGACTCTATGCACATACACGACTTATATATATATATATATATATATCAGCCTTGATATGTATATATGTATACTTACATAAGTCCGTACATACTACAGGCAGCTTGACAAACTGTGTCAGAGTTGTAAGCGATCGCAAACATTTAACCAGTTCAACCCTTATCTACTTTGGCTCCTTACAACCCCTACTTGGCAAGTAGTGGTAACTATACTAGCAGGAAAATTCATTCATAATGCATGTATCTGAAATCGTGACACAACGTCATTAGCTGACTTTACTCTCTGTACAATTTTCATGTTAATCATTATCTGCGTATCCGAACGTTCAATTTCTCTTTGCGTACGATCGTGATAAGATAATTAAACGATACTTACAGTACGGTAAAGCTACTCGTTACTGTTAATCAGTCTGGTACATCAGGAACAGTCACGTGACGTGGAATTTTGTTACACGTCATGAAATAGGTGAATTCGGCTGCTTCGTGGCGCACAATGAGTGTGAGGAAACGGAAAGGTTCGTGTGGCGTTGGACTGATTATATTTTAATAATTTGTATTTATTTATCTGCAGCGAACGTTTTCTTCTTGAAAAATGTTTTCGAGTTCATAATCCAAGAGGATTCAGTAAAGATATAATTGCTACGGGAACCGGGAGAAGCAGCTACGGGCCTGACGGGACGCTGTAGCGGCCCAGTCACAGTAAGAACAAAGCAAAGACCCTAGAAAGTCAACTACGCGGGACGTTCGACGAGCGTCTTCGCGATCCAAGAGCATACAGGGGTTGCAAAGCGGTACGGAGCCGAATTGGAAGGGATAAGAGATGGAAGTGATTTCTCACTTCCCGAAAATAGCACTGCAGCCACCACAACAGCGAAACATGCCAGGATCTACTTCTTTGGGCTGGTCAAAACAAAAAAAGATCTCGAACGCTTGGCTGAAGCTGGTGTGTCCGCGAATCGGATTGGGCTATAAATATTCGAAGTTCGTAGCGTCAGTCACAGTGTGACGTAGATCAAGCTTAGACGTGCTATTATCGTTTTCTTTAGTATACCGTATGGTGTCCGCTTAAGGGACCTGTAATTCAGGAGAGTGTTTTCCATGAGGATATTAGGAGTATCTGGATGAGGGTGAGTGACTCTCAAGGGTATATTGGTAATTCTTTCAAAACACAAGATCAGCCGAGCTGTCTGTTCGACGTACTCTCACGCGTTGTCCTACGCTTTCCTTTTCGCTACGCATTCAGGAGTTCCATATTGGCACGGATATGCCACAGATCATTGTGGCGAATAACTATATCGACAAGATGTTCTCGATGTGAAAATTATTAAGCAACGAACGAATGAGATTTATCGGATATATCCTACCTTAGGATGTACTATACTCTGCTGTATACTATAAGGTGGATTCAACAGTTAACACATGAATACTCCGTTTCTACGTTACGCAAGTAATATAATGTATTATCAGGTATTTTTACAGTATATGAATACTTTGAAAGCAACTTTCTCATAATAGATACGAATCAACGTAAGGATGATACATATTACGTGTAATATGTATATGTATGTATCATCTCTTCGGAACTAGGTGGCTCGAGGAAGGGAGGGAAGGGAGATTTCTGAAGCTCCTTTCAAATGGTTGGCTGGGATGACTTTACCGCGAGGCAGCTGATGCTTTTTTCAATATTCTTTTTTTTTTGTACCCGGGGTCGGTGCAGCCGAAATAACTCCATTAAGGGAAAACTCATTTTGCTCGGTGGCGTTGAAACGAGAGGCAAATGCTGAAGTGCGACGGAAATTCATTCGTCTTTCGCAGGATTCAAAATGTCGGACGTGAGTAGTTCTTCGCCTCGTTTTTATATTTCGCGTTACACTTCCTCTTCCTACCTGTCGTATAGAATGAAAAATGTTATGAGGTTACGAGCGGGTATCGCAGTCGTATTCTGTACGGAGTATAAAGGCGAAGAGGTTTATTTTATAAAGAAAAAAAATCATATAAAATCTTACTGCTTGGTGCAACATTAAAACAATGACGCTAATACGATTAAGAAGTTATTTATATACAATTTTACGCTCCAGTATGTAGATGCTGTAGTTCTGGTCTGCGAGCATTTGTGCTGCTCGATTATTTCCTAATGACGTACATAAATATGTTTAATATACGTTGTTTGGAGTTTTGATGTAGAAATTCGTATTCTCTCTTCGTTTCGCGAATGCGAATGTTTCTTCGATGCTCATGAACATATTTCGCTTCTAATTTCCGGCTATCCGACGAAGCTGATTAATCATTTTCGAAGCAACTGATGTTAAACGCTCGCGCGTGCATTTGTAATTGGTGTTGTTACGTAGAGTCGTATACAGGGTGAGAGATCATAGACTCTGAATCTGGGCGGAGCCTTAAGTATGTACTAGGTGGGCTATTCTCTAATCAGATTACCTCAGCCCTCTGGTTCAGGTGAGATTGATACGAAAACTTGAATGACTCTGTAAGCAAGTCATCGGTAAGAAGCTTTAGTTGATCGTTCACAGAGAACCGCGTGATCTATTCGAATAGAAAATTGTCGTGGGTATGAGTACCTTGTAATGTTTATAATACGACATTAAGAATATCTTGCTTGTAGGATGCGTGCGAAGTTGGCAGATTAATCTCCAGCAGATCACAAATAAATGGAAGTTCTTTTCGGATGTAACCGAATTACATATTTCCTGATACATTTTAGTAATGGTTCTCGCAGTTTTATTCAAAGATCATCAGATTCTATAGATTTCGACGAGATTTAAAATTCTACGTACTACACATGAATAGTTCCGCTCTTAGAATTGCACAAAAATATATTCTCATAGACTGAATCTTGTTTCTTTTTGGGTAAAATCATGAGAACCATTACTAAAATGTATGAGGAACTGTAGAAATCAGTTGCACGCAGAAAGAACTCCCATTTATTTGTCGTCTGCTGGAAGTTGATCTACTAACTTCACACGCATGACTTTAGATGCCGGTAATCTGATTCGAGAATAGGGCACCTAATATACAGGGTGAGGCACTAACTATTGCCACCTAGAATAGCTCCGAAAGTATGATAGTAGTAGAAAAGTTTTCGAAACAAAAGTTGCATGGGATAACTGGGGCTATTGTGTGTTGATAGTTTTTTGTTGCTAGGTGGATTCGCTTCAGAGATTTGAAAGTTAACTTTGTTTTTTTTGAAAGAATGCTATGATTTGGTACTCATTTTCTGTTAGCGGCTATCGAGACGAATCCAATGATGTGCAACATTAAGGTCTTTGAAGGTCAACGGAGGTCAGTTAAGGCAAAAAGGTGAAACGAACTTACATTTACAGACGGTGTTCAAAGTGATTACCATTGGCATCAATGCAATGCTGCAATCTCCTTATCACATATTGAGTAGTATTTCTTATGATTTCGGCACATGTCGAATCACATGCTAGCCGCTAACAGAAAATGAGTACCAAAACGTAGCATTCTATCTAAAAAAACAAAGTTAACCTTCAAATCTCTGAAGCGACTCCACCTAGCAACAATAAACTATCAACACATAATAGCCCCAGTTGTCCCATGCAACTTTTGTTTCGAAAACTTTTCTACTACTATCATACTTTCGGAGTTATTCTAGATGGCAATAGTTAGTTCCTCACCCTGTATACGGAGGCTCCTTCCAGATTGGGAGTCTAGGATAACTCACCCTGTAGATGTGTATATAGTATATGCTAATCGAAAAAATATACAGGTTATGTGCAATAATCGTTGAGTCACACGTTATAAAATTGTATGTGACACTCGAAGGATTTATGAAATTAGATTTGCCTCGAGGCGCCTCTTCCATCGATACCGTCAATTTATGAGATAATAACGTTAACGTCGTTTTCGACAAATCGAATAATCGTTTTTCGAGGTGCATTCTCGCTTATGCCATTCGTCCATTTATGGGTTATTGATTGAGCGACAGATGTGACAAAGACGGGCACTTTTGTACGGATTGAAATGCACTTGTTGTCTGCCACTTCTGGTGAACAAATTTTTTTCTTTTTTTTTTCAAACACTCTAACATAGCCAACTGATTTATTTTGATCAAAAGAACAAATTGACCATAAATATCAAAATGATAGTATAGTTGTATCGCCTTTTCCATTTGTATTGCTTTTTTTTCCAAGTAGCTAAAAAATATCGCAATAGGCTACCGGGAATTTGTTCGTTATGTTCGTTAAAATTGTATGGTGTCTTCTGTTACGTGAAACTGAACAGTCTGATGAAAAGAGAGAATTTCAATATCAAGTGAATCAATATACCGTGTGGAGGTACTTGAAAAAAATTATTTTTCATGCAACTCCTACTGCCTAATCTTTTACAAGAAAAGTTGAAAACTCGTTACTCGCCAGATAAGGCTGGCCGTGGGCTGGTAGGTTCGCATAACGGCCAGAAAATTCAATTAATAATTCAAGTTCACAGAATGAGTATACGCTGAAGTCTTTACGAGCGGATTACGGCAGTAAGTATCACGCGAGCCTGAGATTCCGGGTCGATATAATGGAAATTAAAGAGTTGTTACTAAAATATATGGTGTCAGCCTTGACAAGCAAATCACTCGAAAATCAGGGTTATTCGCGGCGTGAGGTATCGCTGGAAGAAATTCTTTTTTTTAATATTTCTTATATCCCACTCTAATATGAATATACATATAATAAAAAAGGTTCATGAAAATAAAATGTTGTCGTTATTAAAATTTCTGTGAAATTTATTGCAAAAAGTCTGTACGCGAATATTTTGATTACGTTAGCCAGTTTTTATCGCGGAACGTAATTTCACATTAATTGCAATATACCCGGTGCAAACGCTGTTACTATGTAATAACGCGGGGACTAATTGCTCCTGTATTTATTAATCACTATCAAGATTACATAATGTTCGCGCAAACGGTCAGTGCTATCATCAGTAAAATATTCAAGGATTCTTAGTTAGTCCGTAACTCGTATAGGGTGCTGTTTGGCTGGAGACTGGAAAGGCTGCGGTAAAGGAGCGAGCAAGCTATCAGATTTATTACTGACAATATGAAAAATATAAAGGGTACGCGCGGGATGCACTATAAAGATCTACAATTGAAAGCAGCTAGTGTGCTTTAGTAACAGATGTCCTTCCCTTCGCTCTGCTGTAGGAATATACACATCAGGATCACTGAACCACCATTCTGGTGGGGCTCTTCACGCCAATAATGTTCCCTCTGACCCTATAGCAGTTCGATTCGAATTCTTTTCTCATACGTTAGGTAGAAATTGCATATCCAGTCTTGGTCGAATATTCACTTCAGTATATATCGATCGGTATCCTATACGCTGGGTCGCGGTTAAGAACTTTTTTAGCTTTGCCGTTATCAAGATATCGGTATCTTGAGAGGTCGAAGAGTCTGATAACGATAATCCGTCAGGATTAGTCGTAAAAAGGACCCTTGTTGTTGGGGTAGTGGATTTATGTTAAGGGAGATGACTACGAGTGGATTTCGGGGTTTGGTTGGTAGCTATGGGTGTGGCGCGAAAAGAATCTATTTTTGATATATGGAAAGTTAGAGCCGCATAAAATTTTCTTCGTGACGTTCAGTGAAGTAAACCTTATACCTATCAACCATCTTGGCATCCAACCATAGGTAGATTTTTCGATCTTTTTTTTTCCCTTTAACACCTACAACCTAGATTTAATTTGCCAATGCCTCTTTCTTTCTCTGGTAACCTATGTAGGTAGGTAGCAGTTGGTACGAAAACATATTTGTACCAATATTTCGTGTTATATGGCTTTAGCTACGGATAGAAAAACTGCTTATGGAATTTCACTTGGATAGTATTCCCCAGCTGATCGTGTTACTAGGGTAGTGGAGGATGTGGGTATAAGCATAAGGGGTGGCTCGGGGAGTAAACTCAATCTGCGGAAATAGTTACATCGGTATTCCCCTGTAACGCTTTCATCTTGAAATCTAAATATTAATGAATGAGATTGGTAGGACTGAAAAAAACGTCAACGGCAGACTCGTTCCCGATGTAAGAGAAAAATATATTTTTTATGTGTGGGGACGCAATTTCTTGCCAAGAAAGTCATTTTTGTTTTTACTGTACGGATCAAACGGTTTTCCCCCTTACAAACCTCTTTTGCTTCTTTTTCTAATGCAACTCTGCGAGTCTCGCTCAATCACTTCATTGAATTATTTAGTTTTATTTTTTACTGACTTTTATTGCCGTTACGTTTAACTATTATTATTCAATGCTCTTTCGTATGCTGATTACATGGTGAAGGATTTATTTTTCGAGCGTCCCGGAGCACCCCTTATGCTTGACGCATAGTCTCTGCTTATACCGAAGCTTTTTTTATTCCGACCTCTACTTGCTGTATAGTAACGTTAAAATCGCGAAGCAAATATATCAATCTGAAACTTTGAAATATACACGAGTCTATGGCGCTGCCACGGAAATAGTTGTAATGTCAAACAATATCTAGTTCATCCAAAACACAAATTAACCAGCTTAATTGAAGATATTATGCATCTTGTGTGATATAATAGTAAGGAATTTTCTTGAAATATGTTATCAGCTACACAGAAGCTTGTTAATGCGCTGCCACTATATTAGCAGCATATTGGACATAATTTGCCTCTATTTCAAAGTTCTCGTAGAATATGATGCATACCTATGCAGTTGCGCGTGTGCACACTTGCTGACGTAAGACCACGAGTAGGGCTATGTTCTCCCAGGGTATAAATGACGAGATTCTGGAATAAGGGAAGGGATGTGGGGGGGGGGAAGTTATGTTATCCAAAGGTGTCGAGGAAGTTTCCTGATAGCTACCAGGTAGCCCGACCGACCTACGCCCATCTTGATGGAGGTGGTTAACCCAAGTCTCTCTTGATGCTTTATCCTTCGCTCGAGCCACTCTCTCACTCTTGCTTCAGGAAGCATCTACTAATTTCGCTCTGTCTCCCTTTCGCTTTCATTTCTTGCGCCTAATCGAGTCAGCGAGCTTGCTTGTAATTCATGCCAATTTTCTTGAAGATGGTTACGCATCGAATTTTCAAATATTTTGTCTCTCTTTTATATTGGAATTTTGGTGTGCTTTTAATAAAAACGAAAATTATAAATTTCTTTAGAAAGACTGGAGATTTAAGAGTTAACACTTGGCGGAGCGCGACGGCTGTAAGGGGAGTTAATGTTTCGAAGGTAAATAAAAAGTGTTTGAAGAGAGTACCCAGTGGAATTTTTAATTCGGAAATTGATTTTCCTTTAGCTGCAGACTTTACTACTGAATAGACTATCTTTCGCTTAATGAAGCTTGGACGTTTTCTTATCGCCGGCGTCCGAGCTTCCGCTTTTGATGTGCACGTTACTCATGGGAGTAATGAGTTTCCGTACTTAAACACACGTGTGCACGTGTCTGTACCAGATGCACAGTTGTTATATCTAAATGCACTCCGAATACAGTGCATTCCATTTAATCGATATCGACGATAATATCAACGTACCGCGTTGACGCGTACAGCAACAGAATAATTTAAAAAATAAATTATCCCTATGAAGTTTAAATTTTTTTTCG
The DNA here is from genome assembly GCA_030142595.1 of Trachelus iudaicus. NCBI lineage: Eukaryota > Metazoa > Arthropoda > Insecta > Hymenoptera > Cephidae > Trachelus > Trachelus iudaicus. The sequence continues at coordinate 83,216 of JARQTH010000409.1, read as the reverse complement.
CAGTTTCCTTTCACTTATTTTTTGTTCGTTTTCCACGTCGCGAATTAATCATTATTATCACTCGGCGTTTCCTGGCAGCCTTATTAGAACTTGCAGTTTTAATCCTGAAGCTTCCATTAACGATTATACCATTGAGAATCACGTTATCTGTGCTTTTTCTTTGCTCTTCGTGTTTTCGTTATTGTTATCCTGTGATTTCACGTGTTCCACTCAGAAAAGTCTACACGGTACAAACGATCTCATTTTCTTATTTTTCTCGTGCTCCCTCGGTCCGGTCCACTTAATCCATTCTCGTCACTCCATTGTCACGAAACGATTTTCTTTGTTTCGCGTTAAGAAGAAGGCGCAGACGAGCTCTTACGTTTAATACAAACAAGTCTAATGACTGTCTAGACATTTTCGCCCAATTTTCTATATACATACTTTGTACCTTATTGCATTTGAAAAATCTTTATCGAATTTCTGAAATTTACTTGTATTATTACTACAAATTATTTCGTACCGTTTACAACATATGCCGTTTTAGTATTGTATTACGTACTGCTATAATATAGTAGTGCCAATATGGCCGCGAATGCGGCAGCTCTGAATAGCGACAATATAAAATTTAATTGATTAATTATTCTTTCACACAAGTGCAAAGTGCTCTGATGCAAAATAAGTGATTTTGCTCGTGCACTACGAAGCACTATAGACGCAATTTCAAATTCCTAATTAATTTCACACTGCATCTGACAAATGCAGCTGCATGGTCTACAAAATCGTAGCTCGGTTGCACTTATATTATCGATAAGAGTAGTTTCAAAAATTGTGTCGAAATTATGAAATCTTAAAAGTATCACTTCCTTACTACTCCCGATAATCCTTAGATTTACATGTACGATTACTAATATACTATTGGTATACACTTTTTAGTTATGATACAAGATAAATACAGCAAATCTTTTCATATATTCGCAGTCTGCCGGTAAAAGATGTCGTATTTTGGAAAAAAACAAAAACATAGATAACGATAAATTATCACCAATAACTTTCATTTACAAGCTGTTTATTTTTTTCAGTAATAATATTGCCTCCTACTCTTTCATAGGTTGACTTGAAACAATAGGGAAGCAATACGATCTATATTGCGACATTATAAAATATATTATAAGCAAACAAGGACGGGAGTAGCCTCCGTTAATTATTCGTCTTGTTCTCTGATTACGTTCCGCTATATATATACATATGTTATATGTCAGTAATATGTGATTTTTATATAAATAAAAAAAAATGTTGCATTTCTTAATTTATTTGGAGCAATATACATTATACATATCTAATAGAAAATTTTGTACTATTATCATGCTTATACCAAATGAATAACTTGGGAATTGCTTATTGATGTTTAAACCTCGCTTAAACTTAGCTACTCTTGTTCGCGTTCAGCATGGTTACGTTAGGAGAGTGCGAGTCGTTTAGTTAACGGGTGGTAGTTAATTAAGTTAACATCCTCTTTTACCGTTTGAGCCAAGTATCTTCCTCATCGTTATGATTCAAGGGAATAATAAGTTATAATCTTCACAGCTATTGTGTTTTAATAATTTTTCTTGCGTTATTGTACGTACCACCGTGTATAAACGTGGTGTATGCTTATATTGTAATATAATCAGTTTGTTGTATTAGATCAATTATGTAACTGAGATATTAGCCGATTAGATAATTATTTATTATTTTTTGTCAGTATCCGATGAATATTTAGTGATAAGAAGACTGAAAAGTAACTGAAATTTATATTTTGGTCTCTTTTGGAAATATAAGTGGGATGCTTTGGCATCTATTCACTTTGCCATACTGACTTCAAAGTCTTGATACTTTAGAATGTAGCGTGGCTTCTCGAGCGAAAAAAGGGGCTCGTTGACAGTTTGTCTTCAAAATTATGTAGATAATGGAATATTCATTAGGGGACGAGCTTTATCTCAATTTAAACAATTTCCGTGATATCTCATTTCCGGGCGACTCCATTACGAGAGTCGTAAAGGAACAGGGCGGGTATCTTTATTGCATGAAATATTGCGGTAGTCACTCGGAACCTGAAGGGTCTCTCTGAGTAGAATGTGTATCTCGATGCCGGATGTTATACAGGGTGTCTCATCGAAAGTGCACACTTCGATTATTTCCGTTACTATCGAAGATACGAGAAAAAGTTTTAGACAAAGGTTGTATGGTTTCAAGGGAGTCGATTTTTCAGCCAAATAATTTTTTTTTATATTCATTTAATTTCGAGATACAGAACGTTGCAGGTTTTTTTTTTATTAATGGAACATCATTTTCAGTTGGTATGAGAAAATGTAGTGCATTTCCTTCTTAACATGTTAAAACCTTGTAGACTAAAATCCATCCAGTCTTCTCCAAGTTACTGAGAAGTGAATTTATTGAACAATCTCCGGTTGTAGCGCCGCTAGAGCATTTAGGATTCGCGCAGTTAATTTCGCAACCAAAGATTGTCCAATAAATTTGCTTCTCAATATATTATCAATCTTAAAATGTTCAGGAGAAAATGCGCTACGGTTTATCATACCAACTGAAAATGATGTTCCATTAAAAAAAAAACACTGTGTACTTTCGGTGACTGTATAACTTGAAGAGATAAACAGACATACTTTTCGAATTAAGAACGCGCATAAGCTCTTTAATAAAACTTTCGATTCGAACTTTTGATATTTTATTTAGTAAACATTTTTTCGTATTGTATAGATCAATGGTGGATCTCATTAAAAAAATTTTTTCACTCAATTTTATAGTCCACGCAAAGACTTTCTACGTTGTTGAATTTACGGCATTATATCGTCCCACGTTATACATGTACATTCTCGAGGATATTATTAAACCAATTAATAAATGACAGGGGACCCTAAATGGGCTGAGTTCGTGGTATGGAGTGTCGTAATAGTTGGTGGTAACGACCAATAAAACCCAACGCGTCGTTCATCCCCTTCTCTTTTTTTTTTCTCGTACGACGACGCTTTTTTATGGTAAATGGGGTAGATGGACGAATTTCCAGCAGAGACAATTTTTGTGAGTTTCTCGGTGGGATATATGTTTTTTACATATGGTCGTATACACGAAAGTTGGGGATAAGGTTGATAAGGGTGAAATATATCGATAAGGGTTGTGAGCTATACGTTGAAAATTTTCTTGGATTTTTTCTTGTAAATTTGTAATGTAATAATAAATGCCACCGAAATTGTGTTTTGATAAGGAATGACTAATTATTAACGCGAACAACCAAGGTAGCAGTAACCTGATCGAGAGATCGCCAGAAGTTGACTAATTTATATCGTGTGATTTATTAACCTGCCAAAGTCCTTGTAGATTCTTATAAATTATGTCATAATTGTATTTAGACATGTAGTAAAACGAAACAGGATCGTGGCAACAATGTACACGTTTTAAATTTGATTACACACGCAGTATGGATGTCGAGATTGGTGGACAGGTATAGTGAATATGATAGCACGGGGGTGAAATTTTTAAAGAATAATTACCGGTATTAATTATACGCCCCTTATGCAACATTTGTAATATTTTTTTCTCAATACATATCGAGTAATTGAAATTTTTTGACAGATTTATCACCACGCGGTCTTTAATGACGAAAATGGCGATAGAAGTGATTTTCATGCGTAAATCAATAGGTGAAAATTATTTCTCGGGAAAAAACTATCCAGGTGGTATTTTATATATTGGAGATAGTTCATGCGAAAAATCGGAGAATTACGAGTAGTCTGCGCTATTAGCGGTGACAATCAAAAATTTATACGTAAACGACAGCTTATAGGTGTGACAGAAACGGGGCGTACTGTCTTGGGCGTTGAAGAGTTGGTACGGTTGTAAAATGTCCCCTCTCACTTCCCCTCGTTTGTTATGTCGCCGAACCTCCATAAAGAAAGTCTCCTTTTTTTTCACAATCACGTGTTCGTTTCTGATGAAATTGGCGGAGAAGATTTTCCGTTTCCTACATCACGTTAAAGTAAGACGAGGGCGAAAGCGAAGCGTATAAAATACTTAGGGTAAGAAACATCCAGTTTTTTTGGGGCCTGCAGATTACTATGAGAGGGCGATGCTTTCAGACTTTATCGAACGGCCTATTCATTTGTGTTAGAAATTCGTCTGAACAGGTTCTGGGCGATAATTTAAATATCTCGTATTTACTGTTCGCGTGAAACAGTCGTTTCATTGAATTATTAAATGAAATAAACCACCGCGTAGACTGAAATTCTAGAGGAATTCGCTGGGAAAAGGAAATGGGATCTGATGCACCACTTGGGAGGAACTTTGGGTTCAAGGGTTACATCGTGTTAATTCATTCGTAACACTTGCAAACGTTCGCAATTATTCACTTGGCATGTACTCACTGAAGTTAGCCGCTGCGCTTGATTCTTGTAGCAAAGCTAACTTCAGTCGGTGTATTTTAACTGAATACATAATACGCGCAAAATTTTTTTGGTGTACAAGTTTGAGCAGAATTATCTTTTGAATCTGGGTTTAAATAATCATTGGTATATAATGGGTGAAGTAAGAAGTTCTAAGCGTTTTTTCTCTTTATTTTCACGATGAAAACGCTTAAAACTTTTTACTTAACCCAATATATATGTATATGATATACATATATATATATATATACATATACATATCTGAATGTTTGTAGTTTGTTAATCCTCCTGCAGGTTTGTTGAACCTAAACTGCTGGTTCTTATTGGTACGATGTTAAGCATTTGTGTTGTTCCAGCGGAAGTGATCTTACTGGCAAACAGTTTGGAGAAGGATCGTAGTTTATGCTGCATGATTTATGTACTTCACGGATTTACTTCATTACCTGGCGTAATTAAACTCGTTCATATAATTATTAGGTGTTATTAGAATGTTGAATGAATGATGAAAAAATAAATTAAAAAAAGAAACTGAATTATATTTGAAACTAAGAAAAATAGTCATTTGAAATATTCAATTTTCAATTTGAAGCGCGGAAGTCAAACGTAGCACTCTGACGACGCAATTATAGCTGCACACGGTCGTATAGTAAATATTTGCATTAATTCTTCAAATATAGCAGCGGCATAAAAATGGATCGCTGAAAATGGTAAAAATTCTCTCGTGAATTTTTTTCAATTTGGAAAGTTTAAATTACAGGGAGAGCGGAGTGTACCGTACACGCAATAGGATAACGCAAATATTTGTGTAGTTAAAAAATTTCCAGTTAATATATATATAGTTGCAGGTGCTATAAAAAAAAGTAATTTTCGTTAATCAGTACTTTGTCAAATGTACTCGTGTCATTAGCATATATATATATGTAGTATATACTATACTATACTGATTTACTCATAATGATTCGCATATGTATAATATAACTTGTGACGTCATTTTTTGACTTAAGGTCACAAGGCGAATCCAGTTATCGATTCAGATAACGTTCTCGCTTTCTGGTTCCCTTTCAGTCACCAAACTGCTCAGAAGCTACACTCTCGGGTTGATTCGTACAGACAGTTACACCAATGCTTTCGGAAAGATTTTTTATTGCTTAGTCGAAGTCGAGGTGCTCGAGTCTGCTGTGGAGAGACAGTCTCGACGTACCGGGTTGCCCGGCAGAGGTCCGAGTGAGATAAGGGCGCCCCGCTGGAGAGTGGCAAAGGGCTGTAGAGCGGGCGGAGATATGGTTTTTGATATGGTTAAGGGCAGGGGAGGAATCCCCTGATCCGAATTGTGGTTGTGGTGACCAGCTGTCGCCCGATGTCCTGGGGAAGCGGCCGCGGAGGATTTCCAATTGTTACGTACCGATTTGCTAAGGAACGCTCTCGATCTGGTTTAAAGGGATGACTCTAGGGAAAGGATGAAAGTTCTCGGGTATACGGATCTCGACCAATCAGAATGATTAGTTCTTGAATTTGACTATTGTCAAACTCAGTCTGTCTTGGGACACCGATCGAGGTACCTCGAGCTGCCTCGCGCTCCCGTGCTATCTGTTGATAGTTTTTCTAGCTGTCTTTCCTATACGGTATAGGAAGTTCTCGCTTTTGTGGTTCTCGCGCTGCTCTCGGTACATCCAGAAAATCCTATCGATTTTCTGCATGCTCTTCGGAGGTGCAGTGTTGTGCTCTAGGGCAGTGCCCACCAGAGTGTCCCCTGGATGCAGTTCTCGGCCTTCACGGATTATCTGCACCAGCTCAGGTGAGAACTTCCAATTTATTAATTGGTGAAGGGAATCCGATTTTGTAGCTCTGACTCATTCTGCTACGTTCTGGATTATTGTCTCTCTATTTTCGGCGCTATTTACTTGACGCTTACTCCCTCCCTCTCTACCTCAACCTAGCAGCCTGAGCGGCCGTGCATTTCCGTAATCATCCGTTCCCGTTCGTGCATCCAGTGGCGTTTCTCGATTTTACGCGTACTCAAACATTGACAGGATCCGTTAAGCTATCGTCTCTTCCGATAGGTTCCGCCAGAGTTCTCGTTTTGGCGGAATCGGGGCTCATCTACCTCAACTCCCAGGTCATACCGGCTGGTTAGTTCCCGGTGAAAAAAGAACTGGATGGCTGGTATGCGGACGCATGGACCAAGGGTGGACGGCCGAAAGTGATGTAGGTTACTTCTCGGTTTTACGTTATCGGTGTCGAATTAGGAAAATACCTTACAATCTATATTTGTAAAACGAAATGGCTTAAACTTTCTATTATCGATAAGAACAGTAGGTACAGCTATTTTAGTGCATGAGAAATATTTGAAAAATTTCTCTTCACATCTGAATACAGATCTACATATGTCTACATAAGAGCATTGCGCATAATGGTCGGTTGTAGATTATTCAACGATGTTTCCTGGAACGTGGGTCTATCTTGACAGAAATCCTTTTTGGATTGTTCCGGTTGGCGTGAGATACCATTTCGTGACTCTGCCAGTGGAGAAGCACTTTATCTCGAGAATACTTCGTGAGAATTTAAAATCAGTTTTGATCTTCGCAGGATCCATGTGAGTATTACATAAGGGTAAATTTTAATTACTGCGCGATCCGCGAAAAATCAGTGCTTTATTAACGTTTAGGTTAGGGTACGTCGTAGGCGGGAATTATTGTGATGCCTGAAGTTTATAGGCTGTTTTTTTTCTCCAGCTTAAACTAGCTTGAGTCAGGCTACCTTAATAAGCGTGAATTGCTCAACGGACAGTCCTTATTTTTATCCGCTAGCGGGGAAATACGCTCGCAGAATCAACGGACTGCACAGACAAATTGGATTCCCACGTTCATTAATCTGAAGGGATCCAGTCGAGATTTGTTTTGCTACACGCGGGAGCAGTTTTAAAAGGTTTTTTCTGTACGTGTGATATATTATTTTCTTTGTACAGTCGATTTGTGAACGAAAGCGAACAAAATGTTCTTGTTGTTTTTTGCAAGTCGACAATCATTGTTGGATACTGTATATTAATTATATTTGCTAATCACGCTCGATAAAATTATTCTCTTACTTCCGCTTTGAATCGTAGATATGTGATTCGAGAATATAATGCAGTTTTGTGGGTTATTTAATGTCAAAGTTATTATCATGATTTTTTTGAAGCAGATATATTTAGTCGATGCTTTCAAGTTAAAACGATTACTATTGGTCAGAATAGCCAGGGACGTGGCCTTGAAATGCTTCGTCGTGATTGAAATGAAGTCGTGATTCATGCAAAGAACTTATTAAACTAACTTTAAAGGCAAATAACTTAGTTTGCCAGCATGCTTATGGAATCAATTTCGGTAACTGATGGCTCTAAAATTAAACAGGTGCTAATTTCCAAGCGGGTTAAGACGCTTATCAATTTCCATACTTTATCTGATAACGATTTTCGTATTTTAAGCGAAAGGCGTCGGTGTTATTGGGTATTTTTGTTATTATACCTAATTCGCGGTCTATGGTTTAAATTTCATAAAAACGATCATCAAAGGTTTTTACGAATTGCAAATGCACAAGACTGAAATCCGTTTCTTTTCGCAACAGCTGCGCTCCTGGCTCTTCGCGAAATGATTTCACGCGAACGGAGAAAATAGAGTTTGCAAACTTTTTGCGGTCTGTCATTACGAAATAATGGTCGTTCCATTTAGTCGTTTTGTCTTTGTTTAAAAAAAAATAAAGAAATAAATTGTGATTCTTGTAATTATTCTATGCTGCTTTTAAAATGAGTTAGCTTTATGTGTGCAACTGGTGTATCATACATATATACATGTATATACCTACATACATACACACACGCGATCAATGAATTTGAATCCTAGATCGAATGACATATATACATATATCTAAAGAAAATAGAAGTTGTTCGATAAGATACGAGACTAAAAGATGTTAGTTTTGCATCTGGGGCAGTTGTCAATTTGACAGCAATATAGCAGCTCCCCTAACCGATTTACAACGTAATTTAATTGCAAGCCAGGAAGCAGCCCTCGTGCTCTCGTGATTTAATAGAAATTTGATATCCGCCGGACATCTTGCGGTGTTTCGTATACGAAGATCGTTTCGATACGTTATCCTATACAGCCATGCAATTATTAATAATTGTAATACCTTGTTGAAAAAGAAAAAGAAAACATGTCTGCCCAATACCATGCCCAAGTACTGAAAAGCTGCTGCAACTGTTCTAGACACGAGATAACGTCATCTCTCCACTGTTTCTTAACTTTTCTCTCGATTCCTTACATTTTATGATCTATAAAAGATATCGACGTCATTGTTATCATAACGTTTTCATGCACGATGCGAACGGCGGTTATCTTGCACGTACAAAGAAGACAGCCCCGGTATATTGGAAATATTTATCCTTTGTGCATCACCGGTTTTACTTTATTTTCATTCTCGTTATATCTTTTAGCGTCATCTCAAGATGTTGACAGTCGCCATTACAGGAGGTTGCTGCAAAATCCTTTGATATCATTCGATATATACGGGGGCACCCACTTTTACAGCCGTAGCCCCCTTTATCTCGATACCAAAGTTCTATACGGTTCAATTTGCACGAATACACGCTTAGGCAAGGAGATTTCATTTTATGTATAACAATACGTATCTTCGAACAACAATACGAGTGTAAAACGTCTGGAACTTTTTTTTTTCTTGATCTTTCAAGCAACACTACGCTCGGTCAAAGCGGCTTAAACAGTTTTAACCCAGAGACACGAAGCGATTCCCTTTCATCTGTTCTGGGGTAGAAAGGTTTAAATTCTCAACGAAGAACACGTGCCATTTATTTCCTAGCGAGATACACTTTTTCTTCCTCTCTGCAAAGGGATACGTCTTGCTGGAAATATTTTCTTTTTACGGCCAACACCTACGGCACAAGTCGTTTCAAGTTCCATGATAATTCTTTAACGCAATAGCGTATAACCAGCAGGCGGACTGTCTAACCCCATTTATACGGCTAAAAGCTAATATATTTTTGTATGCTTATAGCACAGTTTTGATTCTCAAAGCATCGTACACCACTATCTTTACAATGTAGGTATGTGCCCGTATGAATTTTAGCATTGGCAATCCTGACACAGCCGTTAAGTAAGCTTTGAGGAAATGCTTGTTGGCATCGAAAATTCCTGCAGTCCTTTTCTTTCTCATTCTTCGTTTTTACTACTTTCAACAGAATTGTACTGTATCTCGCGTGTAATAACGTAGCCTGGCGGTAAACGCGACAATTACCCGCTATCAATTTGCTCGGGATCACGTTGTACCCCTCCTTGCTTCAAATATGCACTGGTACTACCCACTGGGAAATTGAGAGATAAGGCGGACGGGAAACAGCAGCAGTGCGATGTGGGTAATCTCCATTTCGATCTCGTTGCAATTTCTTCACCATAGCTCGTACTGGTACATACTATAGCTTTCTTATGCTCGCATATCGGATTCACGTATGTAACGGATATGTCACACGGTAGGTTCCGCTGGTTAGGGATTGGGAGTGGGGAGGATCAATACCAGTGCAAAGAATATACGTGTACGAATATATCGGCGAAAATGACGATTTATGTACCAATCAGGTATGGCCTTTTCAGATGCATCGTAAATGCAGCCTGCTCCGGGTGCATTGAGGAAAATTGAGTTGTCGCGCATCTAGAAGAAATAAATAGAATTACGGGCGAACGTTACGTAAACAGAGTTCGATGGGAATGGACTAATGGTATTCCATCTGCATTCTTTCTCAGGCGAAAATAACGTCGCATCGAGATTTCTTGAAAGTCACTCGGATTTTTTTTAATATTCGGGAAGGCTGCAATCTGGGTACGAGTTTATAGGCGCAAAGAAAATTTGTATTACAGGGTGGAGTTTATTTCTTTGCCAATGGGAATTATTTCGTATGCGTGTGTATATACATATATATATGCTTTGGTCGATTGAAAGATTCGAACGAATATTCATTTTCGATGTAAAGCTGCTCCGAATTTTTTTATGCAAAACAAATATGTGTATAGGGATTGATATCAAGTTATTTTCTTTTGTAAAATTTGAATTTCGGGAAATATCACCCTTTTGGAGTTTTATTCGTCGTATGGATTCGTCTGCTTTGTATTAGTCAATTGACGGGACTCACGCGACAGCTGGTTTATTGACAAAAGGCTTCGTGACTTGTAGGGAAATTGTGTCTGAGGCGGCATACATTTTCCCGCATTATTTCTAATGCCGTTTCAAACACTCTTTCTCTATACCCAGGAAGGATTTAAGCGATTTAACTTATCTCTGTTTATTGTTAACGTTAACAATGAAGGATCCCTTTGGCTTATCCAATTAACGCGTTGTGGGTGTCGTGTTAATTAGCTACTCATTACTGCCGTGTTTTGTTGGGTAAAAGTATAATTATCTAAAAGTCATTAAAAACAGATTTTAATTTTAATTAAAAGTACAGTAGATACACTGGGAGCGAGACATTTTTTCTGAATAAATATATTTATTTTGCCTATTTGCTTTTCCTATCTGTTTTCTCAGGCAAATTTATGAAAATTCGTAGATTTTTTAATTATCTGTTATATAAAAATCTAATATGTATATCTGATATACTGCATATGCATGAAGTGTAAGTAGCATGTGAATGATTTAGCGTATAGATCAGTTGGATAAATTCGAAAATGCCTTTAACGTGTCCATAGACTATTGTTATTCCTGTCGTGTGACGCTTTTGCACTTTAAATCAAGTGATGAATATTTGTCGAACGAACATTTCTTCGTCGTCTCATATGCTCCTTCTGAAGGACACGATGGATCTGTACGGCAGAGTCTGGTGGGTAAAGGGGATATACTGTGCAGCCAGTAAACTTTCAGTACCTGCGGTATGCTCTACTATGTCTGTATATGCATATTAGTACAGGGAGGCGCAAGAAAAAAAGGTGTCATGATATATTATCAACCCGGAATTGCTCGCATCATTTATAGCGTCTCACTCTAATTGCTACGTCGCTCTATAGGTTGAGTCGTGTCGCGTGAGAAAAATGGTCAGAGCGCGAGCGACGTCGGGTTAATAGGGACTGCATTATCCCTCGTTTGTGTACAAGTACCTTTATGGTTAGTCCTTGCGAATAGGGCTCTCTTTAAATAATTTTTCACCCACATATAACTATCGTAGTACCAGAGTTTCTAGAACGCGTACTAAGAGAGATCTAATGTATCAGGTGGACCGAAAAGTAATGTCGTTTCTGCGCATTTGTTAAAAAAACGACATTACTTTCCGGTTCACCTAATATTACTGAAGTCACCTGTACTCTAGAAATCGTTGCAATTTATTTTTATAGTATGCATTTTTAATCCTTCCTTAAAAATAATTTTATCAAACAATAACTATCGAAATGAATTTTACTGTAACAGTCTTCCAATGGTTGTATTTTGTATATAGTGTCTGGCTGATTTGTTTGGTTTTTAATTGTCGAATCTGTATCATCGATAGAATTTTAGTGTACATTCGAAAATATTTTTACTGCGCACGTAGAGCGTGAGGATAGATTATATATTTTTGAACGATATTTTTTACTGGCCCGCGAGGATTAAAAGCAGACGATCAATGAAAGCTATTATTGAAAATTGTGAAAATACATGGAAAAATGTATATCCCTTTTTTTTTCTATACCCGATATCACTATTTCTGTAGGTAGATTAAGTTTAGCCTTATATAAGTCAGCTATTAATCAGGAAAGTAAATTGTTTCGAAAATATCGACGAGCTTCGGATTTTCCGGTCACATATCAATGATATCAATTTTTTAGCGTTTGAAACGTCGAATGGGGCCATTGACTTCATTGAGTTTCAATTTATCGGTATATGCCTATATGCAGGTGTGGACTCAAATGGAAATGATACATATTATCCATAAAAAAATCGATCTATTGTGCAGTACTTATGAAATATTTGAAGTTATAAAATCCAATTGTAATAAAAAATATAATTTATTAACAATTTACGTAAATATGAAAAATTCTCATTTCATCCTAATCTCTCACAGCGATTGTAAGATTGTTTGCAGTATAGGTACGGCGACAATTTTTATGTGAATTTAAAATTGCACTTTTTTCATAATTATTGGGAAGAAAATTATTTTCAAATGAAAATGAATGAATATTACCGTAAGATCTTACAATTTGGGTTTCGGTCGGACGGCGAATGGGTGTCAGAATTAGGTAACGTTATAGTATCGCATTAGCCCAGCACTCTCATACTCCACAGTAAATACTGTAATATACGTAAATATAGCACCTAACTATACCTGCAAATAAATGAACAGCGTATCACAATTAACTGAACTCAGAGCTTCTCAAAATCAACCTAATTTACTATGCAGCCGCATCGTTAAGTTTTGTTAAATTATGCAACGTAGCCGGATCATCCCCAAGGAATATCGTTAATGCTTTGACACTTGAAAGGATGGAAAATCTCTGGTGAAATTAGGTCAATTATTGTAGCCTGGACTTTTACTGAGTGTCTTTAATATATCTATATATGCCGATGCAGATAAAAATTTTACGTCCCTACGGATTTATCAATAATCACGAGGCATCTCGCGCTCTGTTGCATTGATTACAAATCATTTGGATTTATTCAGTGTCGCAGAAAAGAGCTCTATTGGAATTTTTTAATTATAACATAATACCCATTGTGCTATCGCTTGGACATAATTTAATAACCAGAAAAATCTCTATGAATTTCTGTCACGTTTTATTCGATTTGTCTCTCTTTTTTTTTTAAGGTTTTATTCGAATAATTATACATTCGAAGTATTTTCATATGACGCCGCACGATACGTAATGTATTACGAATTACAGTAGTATATTACTAGATGATTATATACATATACATGTAATTACTTGACGATTATATGCATACACATGCACAATTAGACTGTAAATCAAAATGTTGCGAAACCACCTGTAGCTCGATAGTTTTTTGAAAACCTAAATATTTCGTCATTTCATCATGGGTAATCTGCAGCTATGGAATGAATTTGATAAAATCATCATCAGGCTATCGAGAATCGGTTAAAAATGTACATTTCCAAAATTTCACGAAACTTGCTGTAAAGTGGAATTTATAGGACATCACTCCGCCAGTGTAGTAAGGTATTTTCACATTATCACCTCCACTCTGTAAATACAGCACAATAGTATTTTATCTATCTAGTACGAATCAGTATAATACACGAGTGTGAAGTTTAGTACACGAGCCGTTAGAAAAGTACACCAATCACACGAGTCTTGTAATCATTCGTTAATAGCTAGATACAACAGTTTTTGTAACAAATGCTCAAAGAAAATGCCGTCTGGCCTTTTTCCCCCGATATATGGCACTGTTAACCTGCTTAAAAAAATATTTTTTAATAGATTTCCCCTTCCTTGAAAATGTTTTAGCTGTCTATGACGTGACTATCGTAAATTTTTAGGTTATCTTATAGTCATTTGTTCAAAAAATAATTTTTCAAGGTGCCCTCTGGCGATACATTGTTACAAAAAGATTCTTTTGAAACTCAATGCAATCATTTTCTCGGAATGTCCATAGAATTTCTCGAAGCCTTTGATCTTTGTGAAAATTACCGAAAAGTCAAATAATGGATTTTTTCACGTGTGCCAATTTCTCCGTTTAGAGTTATGCGCTTTACGAGGTTCGTGGCTATACGTATGTATATGCATATAGGTATATAGGTTTACGAAGCAACCAGATGTTAAAACTTTGGTAATTCCGATACGACCACGTAACGTCATGCGTGACATAACCGCAAAGAGGATTCAGAGCTTTCACGTTGAGTTTGTACAGTGAGTGTCTGCGCCACTCTGAAAATGGGGTGAAACCCCCAGCCGATCGGTACTTTGGCAATGGGGCCATACTCTAGATCTCTAGAACATCGTTGACGCTCAGTGCGCATTTAATGCACGTCAAGTCGACCAACTCCGTCCTAGTTTACGGTCTTCATCTTTCAGGGTAGGAAGACCGTGTTTTGAGATTGTAACGTCCATGAACAGTCATTGGCGATGCGTGTATGGAATATAAATTAATGTTTTATTATATATTTCCCAAGCTGCCAATGAAAATTTTATGAGAAACATCAGTCTTCACGGACACGACGTATGTCTTTAAAATTTAAGGGTAGCACGGTTTCTGAAATACACGCAGTTACCGTACCGCTTGAATAATTTTGCAATGATTTAAGACGTTGCCTTTGCAATAAACTACGGAATACAATTTTAGAAATATTTTTCGTCTTATCCTTAACTGTCGTTCTTGAATTTCGAAAAGTCCACTATGAAAACATATATCGATGAAGTTCCTAACGTTTCCGAATTTAATTTTATTCGTTGCTGGAATCAGCGGAATTTTTTGATTTATAAAGTTATTAAATTGCAGACACCCTCTGTAACGAAAAACTACCCTTGGCAGCGTATTTTTGACTATCGTTGCGTTTTTCACGCTCGTTGCGATAACATCGATTTCGAGGATTGATCATTTTCATGAGTCAAGTATTACTCCTTTTATATTAATTTTCCCCAACTAAGATCCCCTTGAGCACGAAAACGTAAACTGTGCTTGGTGCTCGGACCGTGAAACAGTTGATATTTGCGTAATCTGTCTATAGTATGTTCAGCATCGTCGAAGAGAAGCAAAGAAAGAAAACCCAGAGTTTGTAGGTGCCTATAATTTCTCTTGGTATCTTATTCTGATTAGTCAACTTTGACCTGCCCCCATTTTAAAACTAAGTATTTCCGGACAAAAACAAGATCACTTTCGCGATCTTCGATGTCTTCCGAAAACTTTCATACCCTCGCGGGGCATGAAATTTGGCACACCCTGTATATATATTCTCTTAATTATATCTACGCTTGGGACACATTCATTGTCTTTCCGTCAAAAGTTACTTTCTTTGTTAGTGCTTTTAACGAATGACGTAACAGTCTGGGCATTACAGTAGCTATAGTGAATTACCAAATAAATATATCAATTAAGTCTCGTAGGTAGTGTTCGGATCTTCCACCCACGACAGATCTGTCTTATTCGACATGAAACCCGAAACTGCTCTTAAGGGCCTTGCACACCAAAGACAGCACGCAGCAAGTAGCAAACCAGCGACGAATCGGGGCTAAGAGCATCGAACTGTTGACGTCATGACTCAGATCCAATGCATCTTGCCCATTGGTCGCTGCCTGCTATTCGCTGCTCGCTGACTTCGGTGTGCAAGACCCATTATTCTCCTCATCAAGGAGGATCTTACTTATCTTTAAACTCTAAGCAAGTCATATTCACCGTATACATATTAACGACACATGCATCTTTCTGCATCGGAAAGAATTGCTTATTTTATTTCCAATAACGACATTCCTGTCTCTTGCATTCCTAGACAAAGAACGAACGTATCTACTGAAATTCTCTTATTTATCCTTTTCTCCCTCCCATTTGAGTACTCACCCGTTGAATGGTAAGCACGGCACTTTAGGTAGTCTGAATTAATCTACCCTGCTCTGTAAAGACACGACGAGATACGAACCTCGTATACCAAAGCCTTTGGCAATGGAAAATTCCTATAGTTTAGGTTTAATTAAGTTTCGAGCATACACACGTGTCTATAAATTGATATTGCATAATGCAGTGTATGCCGTTCAATAAACTTAAGCACTGTTACATAACTAAGAAGTTGCTTCTGTCCTGTTATACGCCAGGTACAAGAAGTTTTGTCCAAAGTTTCATATTACATATAGTTGATCCACGTGCTTAATTTAACTTTTTTTTGACAGCTGGCAAACAATGCAATCCTTGGTAATCTGCTTTGTATTACACGTAGAGCCATGCATTGCTTGCTAGAGAAACTTGGACATTGTGAGCATTAAGTTGAATCCAGAATATTTTTTGCGCTTGCATTACCTTTTATTTAATTAATCTTTATACGTTCCTGCTACCGCCGAGATTTTCCTCATCTCTATATAATTAAACGAACAATCCCAAAACTTGAAGCTATCATAAGTTCGTGTTCCACTCGGAGATGTCATATAAATATATACGCACTTTTATGGTACATTTTTATATTTTTAAAACTCCTGCAGTTTTTAGGTATACGAAATTTATGCGGAGGATTCGATAACAAAGGATCATTCGATACTTCCGTATTCTGTGGGACACATCGAATGTAACAATAAGGTTAAAAAAAATTGGTTTATGATTTTCTCTGTTTTTTTTTCTTTTCAAAATATTTGGTATTTCTTTGTCTCGTGGATACAGCGACTTATATATCCATGTTACGACGGCTTTTAAAGAAAAAAAAATCGTAAAGATATATTTCTTCTTAGGCTTTGGTCTTTATATTACGAGGGACAGTTACTCGTTCTTTCCTATGCTGGAATACGTCCATACGTGTATCCGACACGTATTCTCTACTGTCTATGGATACAGATATAGTGTAGCACACCTACCGGTGAGAACAGCTCATATTGGCCGTAAAACTTGCACTGGCATTTCTGGCTATGAGGCGTCATGAAACTTGTATGAAATGTCGTCGTTACATTTTGCGACCTACGGATAAAGGAATTGCCGTTATTTTAGCGTGACGTACATCGGAAAGAAATATTTATATGCGTATGCAGTAATCGGAATTATTTAGGACTAACCAGAACGTCTATGGGTATCAAATGGACGCACTGACGCGTTTATGGGGTTTTCAACGTTGACGCATTTATAACGCTATCGTATGCAATACCTGTAGGTTACGATGGCGGAAAACATAAAATATATCGATAAATAATGCATGCTATATATATATATATATATATATATTTTGAGAACAATAGTTCTCAGGACTTTTCGTCTTGAGTATTGACAATTATGAGGACACTCGGTGTTTGTCAGGACGGGCCTGATAGCATCTTGATACGTAAGATATACTGCCAGGATTATAAAGTGGCACTCACGCCAAATTTTACACACATTTTTTCATGCTAGACACTCGGCTAAGAGATGGTTTCGTTAGGTCAGAACTAGTGTCTAGCATGAACATTTTTTTGATAATTCTGTGTGAGTGCCGCTTTATGGTCCTAACAGTATACCTTACGTATCAAGATGCTATTAGGCCTGTCATGATGAACACTGAGTGTTCTCATAACTGCCAATACTCAAGACAAAAAGTCCGGAAAACTAACCTTCATAGAAAATATATATATATACATATACATATATATATATCGACTTGTACCACAGGGTACATTGTTTGTTCATCGTTTATACAGGGTGTCCCAGAATTACTTTTACACCCGAAAGTGGGTGATGGCTGGGGGTCCCCCGAGTACCCTC
>JARQTH010000409.1:3608-65312 GCA_030142595.1 Trachelus iudaicus | reverse complement strand
CAGTTAGCTTTTGCCTGTTACGACTATACCTCCCACCACGCAGCCATGACCCGCGGAAATTCTTCATTCTGATTGGTAAATCTTAAATGCTTCCCATTTAAAAACTATTGCGAATTTTGGCAAACGGTTTGCGGGAGGATTTCTCGGGGGACACCCAGCCATCACCCAGTTTCGGGTGTAAAAATAATTTTGGGACACCCTGTATATATAAATATCAGGATGATAAATGCAACTCATGAATTTTCATTGTATATGAAGATTTATGTTATAATGAGGTATCTGTATATCTGTATATTGGTACTTGGCGAGAATCCAAAACCTTTTTTTTTTCTAACAAATCTTTTCTCTGCAGCACGTTGATATAGAAGAGATTTCGTGTGTTCCCTAACGATCGAGGGAAATGAAGGATCTTTCGTCTTTTCTCACCCTTCTTTTCTCATCCTAATCCTCATTCCTATATGTATATACCTATACATATATACATATATATATATCCATCCATTCTTTCGGTGTAATTTGTGGCAACAACCAATTCGAACTGTGCGAAATACCTTTTTTCGATATTATCCATCTCCATGGGGTGTGATCCAGTACGCGAATCGATTGGGGATGATTCTGAGAGAATACATAGTGCTTTCTTTGTATGGTTGTATATATATATATATACACACACACACACACACACATATATATATGGATAGGATACTACGGAATCTGTGTATACTATATATATATATATATATATATATATATATTTTACAGAGATATCACTTCAAAAATTGGGTCAGTGTTTTCTCAATCCACGCTCGTTAATAAGCTGCGGAGGTGTTTCGCTTTTTTAAAACCCTATATATACAGATATATGATCCTTCATTTTCGTAGGGTAACTCGATTCTTGGTTTTTTTTTGTTGGATCGCAAATCAAATTGAAATGTCTATTTTTCGAACAATCAATTAATTATACGGCTATCTCATGGCCGAGTGTCAGCATTTTTTCCAGCGACCCCTTTCTTCCTTCGTCGGCGGGCGTGTATTCTCTGGATGAAAATATCCCTGACGAACAATTTCATTCTGGCTAATTATTACTTCGTTTTTTCCCTTCCTGAGATCCCCGCGCCAAGTAATCCAGAAACATCAGTTTTCACAGTCGCCACCCTTCATTTTTTCTTCCTAAATTAATTTTTTCCCCTTCCCGTACTGTAGGACTTGTCTTATCAGTTTCGATTTTTTTTTGTTTTTTTTTTGCCGTAATCGTGCTTTCATTGTATCCATTCACGAAATTTCCCTCATTTCCATCGAGGCCAATTTTCGTAAAATCAATATGTACTTACATTTGACACGTACCGCTTTGTCAGTCCTGCGATCGACAATTCGTATAAAAATTCTCATTGTCAGCATCGAATAATAATTTATACTCACCTTTTAATTAAAATTAGTTTTTCTTACCCCAATGTGTCCCACGCTCTTCCGAAAACACATGCATATGACGGTCTTTCATTATTTTTTTCAATTTTTTTTGCACAATCAGTAATCGACGACAAAAGGAAATACGATAAATTGCCATGAGCCCCGCCGCTTTGTCGCTCCAATGCGAGAACGCATTACGTTTAAGCGAGATTAAGAGCAGTTTGGCTGGGTGTATTTTATCACTCGTGACACGCACGATCCGTGCGCTTAACGTAAAAGCCATATACATATATGTATTCACGAAATAGCATAGCGCAACGAATCTTCACGAAAATTATCGATCGTTCGCCATTTCTCTTCTTTCTCATCTATTTAATCTCATTCTCGTTGTCACCGATGATTTTATCCTTCTTGGCGTCTCGAAACTTTCCTCGAGAAATCAGTTCAAAGCACTTTATCCTCGACTAGTCGCACACGGAGTAAAGTACAGAAACATTAAAGACTCCGAGATCCTGAAAAGAAAAACTATGAGAGACAAAAAAACTCTGCAAGGATGAATCGTTGCTTCTAGCCATCAACAGCGCTTCTCGACTCCGGAGTTGGTTTTGCTAGCATCCCCTATTGTTCCGTCCCATATCGAACGAGCTGGCCTCTCATCTTTTCGATGGCTGGTTAACTGTGCATCCAGTCTCCACTATCGCGAAGACCCATATACCACTGTCCTATCTATTTATAGCTTCGCAATCCAGGGACTTGTAAACCGGAAGCTGTTAGACTCAAATGCAGTGTTCAAAACTTGAACGGATAATTATCTCGTCCATTGACAGACAAGCCCTTGCTACCGGAACCTCTGTGATGATTATCAATGTACCTTTGATATGTGATCGTTCACCTGTTCCACCTGTGACCGTTCCATTATTACTCGTTGTTTGGTATCATTGATTAGCTCGCTTTCGTTGCGAGATAAATAATACACTGATCACTCGTCAGATCTAGTTGCACTTGTTGATCCAGAGACTGACAATTTGATTTTCCACCATTCTACACGGATTTCGATATCGCACCAGAGTGCTGCCGTTGATATCCTATATGTGTATCATGGGTGGATTCATTTTCGAACGCTATTATACGCAGAACACCCCTTATCGCTTATCGGCCAAATTTCATTTCTCTATGAGACTTTTTTTGATAAAAATATATACGCTTAATCATATTCTATATGCTTTACCGTGACTTCGATAGATTACAGATTTTAAAATGGCCATCTATGCCCATATAATAATCATAATCAATGGTTCAAAGACCGTATAAAAAGAATCTTTTTTCCTCCTTTTTTTTATCATTTTACATACGGTCTCCTCGTGCTCTGACTCTCAATCGAACAACGTTGCCTCTTGGGAAACCATGCCCCGTATATCGTAGTGGTAAATGACAGCGTTCACGTTTTTTATCCGTCAGCCGTAAAGTGAGAACGAGCAGCCGAAATCTGCGTTCAAAAGTAATTTAATCGTGGAGGTATGATACGGACATTTTCGCATTTATCAAATCGAATAAAAACCTTTCGACCGCGATGGACCGAATCATTATTTCACAGAGGACGTTATAAATTGTATATCGTCGATTAATGTTTTCAACAGATTATCAGTACCCCCCTCATCCGACCCCTGCTATTATCTCTTCGTACGAATTAAAACAGAACCTGAATTTATTTCCGTATTATTATTGAGCAAGCATTAGAAAAAGTATATTCCTTCTACCCTTAACATGTCCGTGTCTTTATACAGTTTTTACAGAAATTTTTATTTCGTCAAATTTTCATCCCTCCCGTATAGCTACGGAGAGACGAAGGATTAAGACCGGTCTTCGCTCATCCGCAAGCATGGGTACTCTAAGCGACAGATTACTTCAGCGTAAATCCCTTAATCTTGTCCAGTTTCACGAATTCAGGATTTTGGAGAGATGATAATTATATGTCATGACTTTACAGGAGTCCTCGGGCTGTTCGTAGCGCCGCGAGAGTGTCGCCTGACATAACAGGACTTTCACCAAGGCAATCGGGTAAATGCGCACCCTTTTGAACAATAAAGAAGAAGATAGTGGATTGACCACGTCCCCATTATGTTTTCCTAGGATAATAAGGCACGATTCCACTCGAGAACGAATTTTATTTTCTGAAATTGAAGTCTTTGTAATGCTTTGTTCCTTTGGATTTCGGTCTTTGCTCGAGAAGGATTAAGTGCTCTGAGCAAAAATTGCCTATTTGTTAATCATTAGAGTTAGAAATCTTTGCTCTTTTCAAAGGCATATATAGCTCGTGTTTACGTCTGTGAAAGCTATCGCGATAAGCTACTGAGCGGAAGACCCGGGAAGACCTATAGGGTGCGAACTTGGACTTTCATCTTTGGATACACCAAAGCGTGCACATATGTAAATTGACGGATCAAACAACACAAGTGTATACCTTATGCTTCTTTGAAACATAACTATACCGATAGTTTTAATATTGAAATTTTTATTCAATTTATTCGTTCATTATGACTCATACGTGGTATAGTATTATTATATTATATATCTATATACGTATGTCATAGCAATCAGAAGGGCTGAATAAAATGATGGGTTTAAGCGGCTCGAGGGATGCTGTCAGGGTGTGACATCGCTAAGGCGAATTTAACGTCCGTAAATTCAAATGAGTCTCAACGTCCCTATATGCATGATTATGTAAAAATTTAAGGGACGTAAAATTCGACTTAGTAATTTTCATGAAATAATGAATTTCATTCCGAAACTCGAATCTTTCGTCTGGACCAAATGCCGCGATACTTCTGAATAACGATTCACTTTTACCCACTTTATGGATCCTTGATTCCGATTAAATAAGTAATCTCGCGTGGCTCCGGCATCTTTCTAAAAGTATTCTGCCTTCGTTTGAATGAGAGGACGGCTGGGAGATTTTAATCTTCTGGTCCCTGCGGCGCTCTTTGCAATTCTATGATACGCCGCGATGGTAATTAGCTCAGTTGGAGGGACAGTAAAACTATTAGAAATCCGCTGCACCTTTCAGACTGGGACTTGTTACGTGTCTATACACTATGAACGCAAATTTCTCTTTCGGTTAATTTAAAGTTTCCATAGTGTCTTGGGATAAAGTTTCGAACCTGTTTCATTTCTTTTTGCTCTACTTGCAATT
Source organism: Trachelus iudaicus (assembly GCA_030142595.1). Taxonomy (NCBI): domain Eukaryota; kingdom Metazoa; phylum Arthropoda; class Insecta; order Hymenoptera; family Cephidae; genus Trachelus; species Trachelus iudaicus. The sequence goes on along the minus strand of JARQTH010000409.1, from coordinate 60,715 downwards.
AATTTCTCTTCCTTTCATGTTTGTCAAAGTTATTCAGTCGTTACGTTAAGGGACAAGGGAAAGGGGTACGCGACAAATTTCTCGTCAATACTTTATTCAAGGCACGAATGTGAAAATGAAAAAGAAATACATGGAATAACAGAGGTAAAAAAATGGTCTCTCAAAAGGAGTATAATTTTTAGAATGAAATAATTTTTTTTCTTTAAAAAATTTTTCTTACGTTTAGACCCTCTCTACCCGAATTCTTTTATCTTGCGTCTGTATACTTTAGTATTTTCTGGTATGTTTCTCATAATGCTATTCAATACTTTCCCTCATGTTTGTGAGTTTGAAAAAGATGAAAAGTTTCTTTCATCGATTTCTAATAATGAAAAGGAAAAAAAAAATGGAAAAAATTTAATGCACTTTGTTTGAATTTTCGTGCTTGTATATCTTGCGAGATGGGTTCTCTAGGGTCAAAGAGAATCGTAAAATGTTCCATCGAAAACAGGAGGGTCACGTGAATATGCCTAGCACGTAAAGGTATGCGGAATTTTGATAAGTTAGAAATAATTTGTTTTTTTACTCCAAGACGTACGCGAGTCGTGGAAAAGCTCGTAATATCAAACGACCCGTCGAAATTCTGTCCCTTTAATCAGCGCGAACAACGTTATAAATCTGTTTGCTGACGACAAATACGAGCCGGTGAATGTTTTGCGGGCAAAATGCAAATTATATTAGAATAAGGAACGCGTAAGGAGGTGGCAGCCGAGCTCCCCCCCTTTACATTATTTATGAACCTTAAATTATCAAATTCTTGATTTTTCATGAAAGTCGGAGCAATCAAAGCGTACGGTTTAAATCCATTAAGAGAAAACTTTGCGATTGGCAATCAACTTAAAATCTTTCTACTTCTCTCCTTTTTGCATTATATATGTATATATGATATACCAGCTTTGATTTTTATATTGTTTTTACGTTTCTCTTCAATAAAACGTAGCCAATACAAGTAAACGGACGTATGACGGATTCACTTAATCGGTCAAAAAAAGATCGTACTTTTCTAGAAGATTGTACTAAATGCACGAATTTAAATTAATTTTGTTATCAACTCATATACATATAAATATCAATCGCAAATACGAATCGGTCTATATAATACGTACACATGTAATTACAATATGACGCGATACTATTTACTCCAGGGCTTATAAAATAGGGAAATGACGTGAAAACGATATTATCGTTTTATCGAATTATCTACAGGAAATGAAAATCCGATTACGTCAATGAAACGGTGTAAGCTCTACATTAATCCCATAATTTTTGCATATTCCTGGAAATCGAGAACCTACATGCGCAATTTTCATCGATACACATTTCTAACATGATCAGACCATATACCTAATAATTGTCCTGTGCACGTATTTTCACCACACAGTACCCCTTAAATTATGGGCAATTTTTTAACTTTATTTCAGGTTTCCATACATATACACACAATGAAAGCATGCATACCGACCGGATAGAGGATGAAATACTGACAGTGAAATATGAAGATGGCCGCTGGTCCAAGCCCTACTACGACTGTGGGGGTGGGAATATTTGGATGCTGACTTATACAGTCCCATTTTTCGGATATGCGAACGACACGTACTTCTTCAAGTAAGTATTTTCATATTACTCATAATATATATACTGTATACGTTATACCTGAGATTGATTAAAAACTAAGATAAATGCCGATACCGATGTATTCGCGATGTCAGGACGAAGCAAAAGGGCCCTCATTAAGAATATCTTACGATAAATCAGTTTTGAACTATTTAGGCTTAAGCCAGACTAATGAGGTTAACAATTGAGCAAATTTTTAGAATTTTTGTTAATTTTTCGTATTCTCTTTTTCGATTTATTTTTCGTATTTCTGAACTGTAACTTCTTTACCAAGGTACGTACGGCGAATGAGCACGAAGAATCTTAGAGGCAGGTTATTTTTAGAATATGATCTTAGAATAGACATACACATTTCTCCATAGGTAGAAAACATGAACGCGAAACTGATGTTTGCCGATGTTCGTGGGGTCGGCGAGTAAACGAGGATATTATAACGAGAGTGCGAAACTGTGTGTAACATAGGGTAGCGATGATAATTCCCGCTACCTGGAAAGTCATCATGTTCGGTTTTTACTGAAGCGACCCAGGAACCGTTTGTTCGTTACTGGTTCAATTACGCTCAATTCGTATTTGATCCTCGAGTTTCGGTAACCAATGATTAGATCAGACTGTTGGTGCTATCGGAACGATTGGAATCGGTTTCGAGAAATTAAAAGTTTTACGTTGAAACAGACACAGGCTATATACGCAGAAATAATAGTAATAATAAATAATAGTAAATAATAATAATAATATTATTTACAATCTAATTATCTTGGGAGCGCTCTGAAGCTTCAGGGAAGCGTACGTTTTCACGAAATGAGACTCTAGGGCACAGATTGGCCTGGACAACGACTTGCAAAGTACATGTGGCGAAGGGTTACGAATTATTTATAAGATACTGATTTCTGTATGATTTCATTATTCCAAAAACGATCATTCCGGTTCAGCGAATGCAAATCTAAAATTGAGCTGAATATGATCTACCGGGCGTAGTAGGAAAGTAGGGCATCCACAAATCATTCATGGATCATTCATAAGTCACTGATCCAAAGTCGTATTCGCTGTATGGAGAAAGATTATGCTTAGATCAATTTTGGATCCATCTCGTAGACACGATTTATTCTCTAGATTTGGCTCTCGTATATAATGTATAAATAAAAATCAAGTACCGATAATCTTCTTACACGTACCTTCGCGGAATCTCATATGGATCATGCAATTGATGATCTAATTTTGAGATGTATCGTACACCGAAACTATATGTGTATTTAATGAATATTTCAAAAATCTCACAATTCAATAAAGTAAAGTAGGATAGAACCACGAAGTCCCTGATGGTGCCCTTTGGCATCGGTCATCTTTTCAAAAGTTAATGCTTCGACCAAAGTCAACTTCAAGCGAGCAGCAGGCACTTATCACTGCGTAAGATGCTTTGAAGTTGCAATCAATGACGTTGAGAACTCTTTGCTCTCGGTCCATTGGTAGCTTCTAGCTGTTTTCTTTCTGCTTCCATTGATCTGAACGAAAAAGTCCCTTAGGTCGAGAAAGTAAATCGAACCTTGATGCAATGGAGAAAATCTGTCATTTTACAAGCTGTGGAAGTGTACAAATAATTTGTTAATCATCAGGAGGATCCTTTTGCTAGCCAGATAAAAATTTATTACATCCAATGAACATTGAGTATACGATCACCGAATTCCTTAGGTCTATGATCCTACTCTCAAAAACCAATAGCAATTTTCGTGCGCGCATCCGAATCAAAATTCACTACAGAGATACGCAATAAAACATTACAGCCTCTTAAACAGAGCTACGATATGTTAATGTCTCTTAACAAACTTACCCCGTGAGATATTTGACCTCTAAACGAGGTAACCTAACCAACCTATCAACTCTTTCCACAAAATGGATCCTTCGCTGGAATAGCTTGTTCACGTATCTAGGTCCCTATTAGGATGGACCATCCACACAAGGGTTTCCTATACTGAGCCCTTAGCACTGATTTTTTTCCGAAATCGGAGCTTTTACGGTCTTTAAGACGATCCGCCCTATCTGCCGTAGACGATCTGGATATTGGTGTCCTAAGGGTTTGTCACCTTATCTTTGTTTTCGGCATGACTGACGGTCTGCTTGGACTACTTGAGGCGCTAGCGATAAGAGGCATTATTGATATCACGCCAATGTCCATTGATTTGGCAGGTTGGTACCTACGCTATTGCTCTCGATGGGTTAGGGAAAGTTATGCAGGCTGCTCGTCTCGTTATCGTCGATTGCTCGAAACTTGAGGTACATCGGGCACCGGCTGGACATCCCACGATTTCGGTAGTGATAGTACACGTTTGCTTGACGTTGTAGGTTGAAATGTCAGAATAGCTGAGGACGATCGAGATAAGGATTTTCGTCCTCGGCGAGACTCGTTGGCATATAATGGTATACATAAATTTGTCCAACAATAGAAATTAGTCTGATCTTCTCTGTAAAATTATTCTTGGATTGTTTTGACGTGGCTGATTACAGCTGACAAGGAGAGATAAATTTTGATCGTTGATCGAAAAGCCAAAGCTGGATCCTGGCTAAAAGGTGACGGACATTTGTAAAGTCACAGAGTGTATACCGTATGTCCCATCCCAAGTAGGGCACCTGAAGTTGCCGCGATCGAAAACGAGTAATGATAATCGCATGTGCCGAACGAATTATCCTTCTGTATGGTAAGTAGTTTTAACTCGTTTTCGGTCGCGGCAATTTCAGGTGTCCTACTTGGGATGGGGTATACGGTATATAAGTGCGTATATAGGTTGCGTAGCTCTGATTATATTAGTTTGAATATTGTACAGGTTTAATGGCGTTTAATTAAAACAATACTTATATACAGGGTGTTCCGAAACTACCTGACCCGGTGGGTATGGCGGTGTTCGGGAGGCTTCACTGATCACGAAAATGACTTCCCTTTTGCCCGGAAGCTCTTAGTTTTTAAATGGGAGTAGGTCAAAGTTGACCAATCAGAGTGAAGCATCAACAGAAACGTAGGCACCTACGAACTCTGAGTTTTCTTCCCTTGGTTTTGTTTCTCAGTGGCTATGGGCAGATTGAAGTCAGGCGAAGCCACAGATTGCGACAGATCTTCATTATTTCCTACATTATCATAAGATATTGCAGTTTTCAGTTAGTGCATGACTGTTCTCAGCGAGTGACTCCTAATAGGCATGGCTTCGCCTGGTTTCAGTCTGCCCATAGTCACTGAGAAACAAAAGCGAGGAAAGAAAACTCAGAGTTCGCAGGTGCCTACGTTTCTGTTGATGCTTCGCTCTGATTGATCAACTTTGACCTGCTCCCATTTAAAAACTAAGAGCTTCCGGGCAAAACGAGTCATTTTCGTGATCAGTGAAGCCTCCCGAACACCGCCATACCCACCGGGTCATGTAATTTCGGAACACCCTGTATATATATATCGCGTATATGTTGGTATTATATATAAATACTAAATGATGAAACCCTTGAGAATTTTCATTTTCGTTAATGCCTTTCAGTGTGATTTGACGTCTACTGAAACTGGGTTCATTTCGCCCTATGATTATAGAAGCAATATAGAAAAGACTCTTCTCGATCTCGTCGAGATGAAATAAAGAGGAAGATACTTTCAAGTTGTGTTACGTAATAATAATATTTTGCAGAAGCACTTTATTGAGAATTTTCTTCGATACGTAGGAACTTTATACGAGGTTGGAGATTATTAATATGAAGTTCCAAATTGATAACAAGGAAGCTGTTTTTTTTTGCCTAAATAGGAGAGGCTGCGTAGCTCTGTTTATATTAGTTTGTATATTGTACAGGTTTAATGGCGTTTAATTAAAAAAAAATACTTGAAGCACAATGAGGAGAATATTTAAGGTAATTGGTATGTATAGGTTACTGTTAAATAATTGTTAAACAAGTAAGCCGTATTTGTAGATATAGTTGTACGCTATGACTTGCTGCTATAAAGTTGTATTTTATTCAGGCAGAGAATTGCCCCTTTGGATTCTTTTCAAACGATTAACCACCAACAATCGAGTTGGCGAAGCTTAGGCACGAGCAGCCGATGACCTATCACAAATCCTTTGAATCCTACTGGGGTGTTAAATCCTCCCTTCAGGAAGTTCCGTCTATACGCATCGATAATTTCAAATCCGGTCCTGTTGCGTATCAGAACTACTTATATAAGACACGCAGAATAGAAATAAGTATTTTATGGTTCATTAACGTTTTGCAAATTTTGTGTCTTGTTATTCGAGAAAATTTATTTTTAATTTCGATTATAAAATCTGATCAATTTAAAATAGATGATTATTATCTTTTCTTAATTAGACAAATTAATTTGCATTTTGGATTCTTTTTACCTTCCATTTGCTTGATTTAAGTCGCCACTCCTATACTTCATTGTTCGGTTAGCTGAAATCTGCCTTTAGTACGTACGGTCAATGACGTCGTAAAATGTAAATTTTCATTAATAATCGTATCTATTCTGACATACAATCATGCACAGATATTTTTCACGTGATATTTTATTCTTCTATTTTCCTTTGATTGAAAATTTTACCCGAAATATTTTATTGGTCTGTCACGTAAAATTCAACGATATTAGACACGAACTTGGAGCTTTATTGTTTTTCCTTAGTTAAACCTATTTTTCAGACTTTGGACGAATCGGACGTGTAATTCGATTCGTGTCACATTAATCTTCATCAATAACGGCTTTTATCATCCGATCCATTAGAAAGGGCAATAACTTGGTAAAGTATTATCAGAAATTAACCTAACCTATAGATATCCATGTATTCTTTTGCTTTCAGAATATTCATTAAAGGACTTAATTAATAGATTATACTTCAGGCATTGCTGCAGGGAATAAGCTCTCGTCATAAATAACTGACAAATTTTTATAATTTTCTAAAACATATTGTTAAATACCGAACATTATTTGAAACGTTAAAGAACTTCATGGGGGCTTTATCAGCGCTTTATTTCAATTCGTTTAAGCATTTAAACCTGGAAATAAAAAAAAAATCCAGGTTTCGGTCTATTTGGATTCTTCAACAGGTGCATACATAGGTATATAGTATTTGTCTTTCTCTATATGCTATAGTCGTATCTGTCTACATTCAAGCCTAGAGTTCAACGATAGCAAAACTAATTGCTACAAAATGTACCTTTGAATGTAATCAAATTGATATTTGCTGCTCGGTTCCCGTTTTATTTAGAAAAACTACTCTTACCTTTTACACGTGCTGTTCAATAACGGATTTTACGTACTAATAAAATAATTGAATCACGGTTAAATTTTTCATACGCATTTTGATTGTAATCAAATTAAAGTACAAAATCAGTCGAAGTACGTCGAGAGCGATAAACTTTGCATTGACGAGTGCGATTGCCTTTATCTTTAAATTATCCATTGTTGCATAATTTTCTATTTTTACTTTTAAAACTGGAGCTTCGAAGCTTCTCAGAAACGTTTTATTTACCTTTTGAAAGGTCGCTCAAGATTTAATGATCGTCGATAAGACACGAAAGTTGATGAAAGACAGATTGTAGATTTTGAAAGGTCAAACAAAGTTGAGAGTTGAAAACGAAAAAAAGTACTATTTTCATATAGGATCTGTAAGCGTAAGTGTTTCATCGGAGATGGCGATGAAACTTTGGAGCTTAAAAAGTAGAGGCAAAGTTTCGACTCCGAAATATATATGTCCATTTGGGCTGCCATTTATTTTTGTGAATTTTTGAATTTCTATAAAAAATGATCGTAAAAATTTGTATTGTCCTCTTTTCCATTCACCGAACCAAGTATACGTTTGCAATATTTTCATTAGACATCTAACCTGTCTAATTCACGAAACAGCCGACAAATGAAAAATGGTTTACATTATAGCATATGTGATGGATTAGCCTAACTTCGTCTAACATTTTGCTCATATTTCTTAAAGCTACTTTTCCCTATCGACTTTACCCTCCGTCTTAATTTCCATATAGAGCATATTCAACAATGCTCACAAACCATGTTGCTGATATTCCAAACTGGTTTTCTTGTGTGTGTTCGAAAAATAAATAAAATTTTATCAAAAGTACCATGATTGCGTCAGTTATTAGTTATACCGAAGAGCAAGTAGATACCAGTTTTACGTTTAACAGAAATTTTCGTTTCCTTTGGTATGTTTTATTCATGCACAGTCAAATTCCAAAAGTCCATCGACCTGTTATCTACAGAACCCTCTCGTAAGAATAGCTATATTACTCGTAGACCCATTATAACACAGTGCAAAGCGTATACGTAATCCAAACGTTAGATTCTAATGTTTTTTGTAAAAATCCAAATTTATACGGCAAAATTGTATTCCTAATATTTTCCTTTGAGTCACGATCATTCGGTTATAGTATCTCCGTATACGGAAATAAAGAATAAAGATCGCACGGATTAAGTGTAAATAAAACTAAAAGTATAAAAAGTAGCGCTTCGCAATGGGTCGTAGATTGTCATATACAATATACTATATATTGTATTATATGGTACCGATACATCCGAATTATACGAAAGACAAATATTATTTCGCGATTAGATGGTTTCTAAGCCAATGTCAGAGACACAATTTATCCACGTAATAGTGACGATGATTAATTCTTCCAAGGTTCTTCCAAATTCTTCTTGACAATAGTCACAGAGAATTTTTATCTTACCGCGTATAGTCAAATAAAAGAGAATTTTTGAAGAGTGCCAGGATGAGCGCAATAGCTTCGTCCATGGCATACTGTTATATCACAATGAATCATCCCGTTATAGATTTCAAAAAGTCAAGCTCAACATTCCTACGTTTTGCCTTCGCATACGGATTTAATCATTTACGGAATTGTCTGGAATAGACAATCTATATTTTCTCTCGTACAATCGTCTCTCTACTCCTGCTAAACTCACGTTACCTACATGATCTTATGGCTGTACTAAGAAGAAAAATCTATTGTGATGGCGCACAGGTTTTTTTTTTCTTTGTAAGGGAAAAAGGGACGTGGTGTTCGATTGTTCAGAAGTATTAAAGATATTCAAAATTTGGGTACAGAAAAAAATGGAGTATTTTTAAGATAGGACGTAGTTCAGGAAATTTTCAAGGTTTCACGATAATGAGATATCGAAAGCTATATGGTGAGGCATACCAATCCGCACAGTTGCTTTGGGTATTTTCCTTCCCTCATGCCGAATGATTCCCCAGTGGCTTTCTGAAGTACGGACCTTCCTCCAGGGAGCACCATCTGGAAATGATGGCAACCGTGAGGGAGGCTTGGAACCCCATCACATCGAGATTGAAATGTCATGGTGTGCAAGTGAAAATATCGTTTTAACTAAAGCATAAGAACAGCCGGATAAACGAGGGGCGGAAGAGGATAGAAGGGAAGAAAAGAAGAAATGTGGACTAGTAACGAAATTTTAGGGAATCTCGCGAGGCAAAAGTGATACTCAATGAGAAGCTGGAGACAGTGAACTTTTACGACGTAATTTTCGTTGTAAAGGATCGTCAAAATGAATGTCCTTTAAACAGATCCTGTCTTGAATTTAGTCCTCTGACTTTTCACGAGTGGGCCTTCATTTTTGTGAGCAACGATTTTTTTTTTTATGGAAATGACGAATCTCAGTGACGAGTTGCCGTGGGGTGGAATGTGAATTGTTGGATAAGAGAAGCTTTAAAAAAAAATTGGAAAATTTGCATTATCAGCACGTGAACAATTTGTTATCAGCTATAGAGAATGGAGTATTGTACATACTGTGACATATCATGGTGACGGTGCTGGTATTGTTATTCAACCGGGAATATGACGATAACGGGTTTTTTCGATAAATTGTTTGCCGGTTTATTGTGTCCCACTGTATTGCGGACTCTAACAGCTGGTTTTACTAAGCCTGTTGTATATAGCTGACGATCATTTTATTACGAATTTTATTACAATTCATTACGAAATTACGTACGGGACTGACTTTGCGAAAGTACAGGAATATGTAATCAGATCGCTTCGATGGTAATTTGATTGAAGTTTGAACGACATTGCAATATATATCTTTTCATTTACTAGTATCAACCACGAAATGCCCGAGACATTTCATGAAATAGCAGAGACCTCGTTGACTGATGTATTCAAGGAAAATATATTATCCTGTCTTAAAGTACATTCCTTGAGGGACCGAAGGGGGTGTCTGCTTAATCACACAGATCGATAATGCTTCTTCTATCTCACGATACCGTCTCGTGTCAAATTCCATTGGCACAACTCGTTCAAGTAAAAAACTAGATTCCAGAAGATGTTTTCAGCGAGAGGGGTGCCTTATAGTTAATTACAGGAGTCAAGAATTCTTTCGTATCGTACAATGTACCGAAGTATTTTTGAATTGATTTCTAAAAAAAAAAAAATAATTTTTCGCAACAAACTTATCTGAACTGAAGTCGTTTTCCACATTTCGCGCGAACGGTGACAACGAGTCAACGAAAAATTTCAAGCACTTTAATTTTGATTTTTTCAGATCAAACTGTGCAGCTTATATCGAGAAGTAGGCTGTCACGATGCTCAGAGACCGTAAAAGGTTGGTCGGGGGGGGGGGGGGGGGGAGTGGAAGTGATATACATTTATTGGAGCCATCGACGCGTAAATAGAAAAAGAAATTATAGCGCTTCTTGTGACTGCATGCGTGAAGATTTTTTTTCGGATTCGTCGAACGTCTACAATTTGTTCGATCATTTTCGTATCGCTGTAAATCGCGATGGCGAAAAGAAAAGGACTGGATCCCGGTATCGCGAACACGATAGAATATCTATGTCGGCTGAGCAAAAGCGTCTCATAAGCTTGGAATTAGAGTGATCTCGTGCCAAGGAGCATTTCAACAGCCTTGAAGGCAGCTGCACGTTTTCTCACACTTTTCTCTCGTGCAGCTGCACCATAACCTGTCTCCGGAAAGAACCAAAGATAGAAAAGCAGACAGAGGCATAGCGGCGGCACGAGTGTTTGTCCATCTGAAGCTTCTTTCAAGCTACCAATATGGCCGACAGCGTAGCTTAAAAATGTTGCATCCTTCTGACTTATGCTTCTAGATATGACGTGACTACTACATATAAATTTTCATGTAAACCCACCATATTCTTGTGAGCCTTTCAGAATCGCATTTGGCCAAGTCTCTCTCGTTCGATAAGATGCCAACGTTCCACGGTTTATTCCTCGAGGTAGCTCGGATGCATCTGAGATTGCATTGTCGCCGACGAAGTGCATTACGATAAATGCCCAGTCGCCCAACGTATTTCAAAATTTAAGTGACACTTTTCAGCGGGCTTAAATATTCTTCGCGAAGATGGTCTTAATGCTTTTTTTTTTTGTTATCGCCTTACATAACTTCAACGTGACTACTAAAGCTGCTTACTTGGACAGTTCTGTTACGGAGATTCGTAATTGGAATAGAGTTATATCGTTTGCTAATTGACGTGACTTTTTCGCACTAGACACTAATTACCTTGAAAATTATGCATATACCTAGTTGACGGTATAGTTTTAAAAGGCTGCCTAGGGAGACAGAGAGTGCGGGAGGGACGGAGCGAGAGCACCTATAAAAATACTACAATTCATAGATATTACTTGGAGAAATATTGAGAATACCGGAACTAACAATATGATTCGATAAATTTGTGCAATTATAAAAAAGATATGTTCGGCGCACTTGATAAAATGTTAAAACCCAATGAGGGAATTTATAAAATCTTTATTTAAAAAATGATTAACTTTTTTTTTCGTATGCATATATGTTCTACGTATAGGTAGAACACTTATCCGCATATGCTGTTACTACTAAGGTAAAATGATCGAACTGAATCGGCATCCACTTAAAAGTACGTTTAATTATAAAGAGCCCATTGATTACATTGTTTTTCGATGATTTCTCGACTCTAATTTTGATTTTCCAATGTCAAATATTCACGAGCCCGACAAGAAAGATTCCTTTCCCGAAATTGATCCCGTGACTCGTCAGATTCCACAAAAATTCACCGAGAGCCCGCGGGATGGTGCAAAACAGCCCGAATTTTATCTGCTGTCTATCCAGAACATTTGTCACGTAACCGTGAAATGGTTGCGCGTCAGTTTTGCGCCTGATGTGAACCGTTGACTGACATTCGCCTATGTATCCACCCATCACGGGGTACATTTTTGGGATGTCCAGCGACGCTGATGCGAAAGGGTGAACGCACACTGTTCATCCAAGGGTACGCGATGCGTCAGGAATGGGAAACAGCTGTTTTGACGTAACCTCGTACTAGAATTCATTGTCATATCACAAGCCACAGTTTCCGCCTCGGCATAAGTATTTCCAAAAACTAAGCTAAACTCTTCACATACTACGGCTTCAGCTGTTTGTCTGACTAGAAGCTTATCTTTATCCTTACCTTCCTTATCTCTATCCCTCACATAGGATATATTACAATATCATGATAAATCATAACACTATCGGTTACCGATTATATTTTCATTCGCTTAATTCAGTACGTCGACGCTTCCGTAATCGAGTTTCTCCAAGTTTTTACATCGCTTCTGCTCCATTAAGACCTTCCGATGATGACAGCTCGCCAGATGAGTTAACTCGCGTCATGATGAATTGAGAAAAGGGGGGTTGTCCCTTTTGGGTAGACCATAATAATAAGTATTCTATAGGCGTATGTGTACAGGTCCTTTCGAGTAATCGATCAAGTTGAAATTTCGTACGTGCAGCATTACATCGTTTCATACGTGTCTTTCCAGATATACGTTTTCATATATTAGATATAGCCGTACAGCACTACACCGTGCATACATCAGTGGTCTACCCAACTCAAACGAACTTGACATGTTTCGTAACTGTCACGCGATCGGCTTTGACAGTATTTCTAATGAAAAGCGACGGAGATAAAATTTTTAATGAAAAAGCGCGTCGTTATGAATTTTTATTTCGCGATTGAATCACGACTACATGAATTCAGAAGGCAATCGATTTTGACGAAACAACGTTATTAGTTCGGATTAAATAAAGTCGCTCGTATATATCCTCGGTTGGGCTCGGTTACTTTAACTGGTCGTTTTTCTACGCACGCGAACGTGCTCTATTCGCAATGAAGATAATGACTATATTTCAACGGTAGTCGAACGACATTTTAAATACGTTCGATGTATACCTGTAGCTTGCTCATACATAGATATACAACGCACTACCCATTTTATCTCTCAACTCGATCCCGGTACGAACAGTCAGTCTTCCACTTGCTGCTTCATTGCGGTAGTTTACGCACGATCGTAACTTCACGACTTATATAATATTATTCAGAGCTATTGTATCACCTGAAGATGGTTTTACCGTAGGAATCGATAGATATCGAATGGAACGAGTCAGCTGGTAACGACTTTCAGCGTTACTCCCGTTCTGTATTTTCTGTTATATTTCATGTACGTGCGCGCGATTTCATGTGTGTATTTGCATGTATATATATTTATTCAAACGTATCGCAACGACCTGAAGCTGGTTCTACCATAGAATTGAAATAGATGGACTGACTTCAGTTGGTTGCAATAAGTCTGAATAGCTTCGTATGTTCTAAAAGCATAGATATTCCAGTAGAAATCTATCTTTACGAACCTAACCTAACGTACCACAATGAGAGGTCGTCGTATCGACTTTCAATGACGCAACGACGGCACGAAAAGTAGTCTGAAAAGTAAAATGGCAGGTAGCTGGAAAAAACGTGACCCAGCCCGTTCTCCCTCCTCACTATCAAGGATACTTCTTGCCAGGACTCTTCTTGGTATCTACCTACTCGAAGTCATCAATAATACTTCGTAATATTTCGTTGCTCCTTGCTCATCCCTTTCGCGTTTTATTTCTCTTCCGTCGCTTTCTCGGGGCTGTTTTCGCTTCCTGTCTCCCCCACCACCCACCCACGCCTCTCACTTTCGTACGGCGAGCAATCGCCATTCAATATTTTTATTTCAACATTCGCAGAATCTTGCGACGCTGGGATCCTTATTCGTTCACTCGTACTTCCTTTGACTGTATACACGTGCATTTTCATATTTTCAACCCTCCTTCTATGTCCGGCACGATAGGTACGAACGAGCTCTTTCATCCTTCGTCGAGTCTGTATCTGTGAAGTCTCTAAAGGATATCGTCCTCATAGAGGGAACGGCGAAAGGGAGAGAGTCGAGAGAAAAAAACAAATAAGAAAGAGAAAATGAAGAGGCGCTGGGAAAGACACTGGGACTTCTTTGATCGGTACCTCATGGCGTCATGCGAGTTTCCAATTTCATCTGATTTCTGGAAGTCAATGGGGAGTCATAGTTGAACCTTTTTATCCTTTATTAATTCTACGAGAGGCGCTTCTACTCACTTGCTCGAACCAAGCCTTCAAAGGAGCGTCTGCTATTTGCAGACAAAGCTTGGACTTCAGGGTAGTATGACGGTCTGGGCTCTGAACGAGGATTGACGACTTTTATCACTGACATGTATTAGACTCGCATTGGGCTAAACTAATCAAGTAATTAAATGAATTGGATCTTAGATCGATCTTAGATCCTGGATCTTTTAATGCCCCAGATTCAGTCCCTTATTAAGCTGTGAATACAAAATTAATTAAGCTGTTAAGCATTTCTGTTTTATTTTTCTTTTTTCAATCGTCTAATCTACGCTTTTTCATTTTGGTTTATCATTTCTTTCATGAATCATTAATTTTACTTCATTCCACGGGAGCTGGAACTTAAGAGGGGCGACTCTTTATCTATTAGCGCTGTACTGTCGCTACCCTTAGTCAGCTCAGCGTTCAGGACTGGACCTCGAGTGCACTCAGGTATACTTATTCGAATATTCGGTATACTACAAGAGGACTATATAACATGGGGTCCTTGTACACTTCAATTTTTGCTTATTTATGATAATTCTTTGCTGACGATAAAGAAAGGGATGGACTCTGTTTGAGAGGCAGGAACCCCACTTAAATGGTTTCTATGAGAGCTACAGATACATAGTGACTATACGACTTTGTCACTCTATAGGCATATAATATATGTATGTACTATATGTATTTATATACATTAATAAAGCGTACTTTGGGGACAATCACGTATAGTTTGATTAGTTAGTTTGGAGTCGGATCTCAAACTATGTTCAACATAAAGCATGTTTTGAGGCCCATAAAGCGGCTGCCACACCAAATTTGTTAACTTTTTTTGAATGCTAGACATCCAGAGTTGTGATGGGCTTAAAAAGTGTTTCGTTAGGTTAGGTTAGGTTAGAATTATAATGCTGTGGTGCCCCGAGGTATTAGCTAGTAAAAAAAAAACATCAGCTCGCTATTGTGAATGCCCCAAAATCGCCTGGGTCCTCAAGCTATACTGACTACATGATTATATATATATGTGAATATATATTTATAATTAACAAAGTATATGACTTTGTGCATGTTACAGTAAAATTATTATTGTAACGGATTACAGATATTGTTATTGGTAAATTTAAGAGACGTTGTAGCGCTTTTTAGAAGTTTCAAAGAAGGAGCTTCTTATTCCTTCCGTTGAAGGTCGTCTGAATAATTCTTTTTCATTCAAGAAAACAACGTGGATTATATTTCGAAAGCAAATGTTCTTTCGCATTTTTCCGACAGTCAAAAATCGTCTGCCGCTAAGCATATTGCGTCGCAAAATCTTTCTCCGCGTAGCGACAGAAAAAGAAATTCAGAATAAAAAGCCAAGCACTATATATTTTTTATTTTATTTTTAATTCAAACAAAGGCATTATCCAGTCTCGGTTGAGCTGGCTTAAAAGTGAGAGAACTGTTCTTCAGCGTGAGAGGAAAATCGAGTCGACGATAGTGCAAGCATTCTTTTCGGTTTTTTTAATTCTCCACAGCCCTGCAGCCATCTTTTCTTTTATCCTTTCAGTTTTTCGGAACAGATATTCATACATGTTTATATAGTACCTATAGTACAATAGTACACCATGCTACCTACATTACAACAGATGTAATCTGATATTGGATTTAAAAAAAATAAGAATGAATTCCACCATAGATTTTAGTATAGATCCTAATACCGGAAGTAAGGAATCGAAGAAGCGAAAAAGTGAAAAGAAGATTCACGATCACATTTCGTCTGGAGTCATCGTCAATATTTCCATTACCGGCTTTCCTCTGTGACGAGCAACCTAGTTTTATCATCCGCTTTAATTTCCTCGTCGATATTAAGAGCGACGCCCCGTCTATACACATAGAGATACATACTCCGGCAGATATTTCATTGAACGTCAAACCGCCGGATTGCATATACAGCGATAAGATAATAATCCAGAATATTATTCACTCTCGAAGGATCGAAATCTTTTTGTTTTAAGAATCATCGAAGTTCAAAACGACGTCTACCTTTTAATATTTTTGCTTTATCTCGGTCGCTCTTTCTCTTTGTTACTATCCCTTTTTCTCGTTTAGCCGCCACTGCCATACCGTAGAGTTGATAATATAAAGGACGTTATAATTGCTTCCACTAGAATCAACTTTCCATCACGATGCTTCAAGTCCTTTGGCAATCGGAACGACCACTTCCGACTTTCTCTTTGTCTTTTTTGTTGCTCCTCCTCCCACTTTCTCACTGTCACTCTTTCCCACTTTCCATCGTTCTCCACTTTGCACAGTCATTTTTTTAACTTACCTGTATATGTATATACCGACATCTCTTTGACGTTATTATCCTTCAACTTCTATTTCGCTCGTGTGGAAATTTTATTTCGTCTCTCTCACTCTCTCTTTATCGCTTTACTATCTCAGCGAAGATTCATCTTGCGATTGACTTTGTAGACGCGAAAACCTGTGCACTTTAAAAGGCTTGACTTTTGTTACTTCAGCGTGTACGCGATCACAGCTAAAATCAATAGAATCGTTCCTGTTGTGGCTTTTGGCTAGTAAACCACGTATAAAGAGAATGAAACTGCGTTTGAAGTTCCTCTTTCACTTTTTGTCTCTTCTTATACGGAGCGGAATGCTGAATGGAAGAACTTCCTAGCTCGAAAGCTTTGGATTCGTAAGACACAAGAGAAAATCTTCTTATAAAGCGAATGGGTACTGTTACACGGACTCGAAACTTAACCTTACGTCCTGTTGGCTTTGACAAACGGGATAGATGATTTAAGAAACATGTATAATACGACAATTGAACTCTTGTCCTATTTAATGTCTAAGTTTTCTTTACTCTTTGGTTTATATGTCATTTTTCGAAATCAACTATATTCTTGTAAAGAAAATATCATAAGGCTCGTTTATAGATGGTTCAATGTTAAGGCTGCTGTTGAAATATTGGATGGATCACGTTTTTCGTACGAAAAATTTGTCTCTGTTGAATTTAGCATCTCCGAGCGACTATTTCTCGATAATAATGTATTGAAAGAATTTATGAATTATTGGACTTGTCGAATTACAAATTAGGTTACAATATGAATCTTTTATTTATGTTATACCTATGTAAATTTTCAGAAATAGAAACAAAAAAAGACAAAAAAGATTTCATTTCCAATATTAACATACCAAATTGTATGTATTATTAATAAATGTCATATTAACAAATATCACTATTTGACATAAATTAAATGAGGTATTAAATTGATTCCATCAGTAGTATGAGGTAATGGCATTCACGCATTCATCCTTATAAAGTTTACTCATAACTACTTGTGAACAAAGATTTGATTCGCCCGGCACGTTAAATGTTAATATCTACCTATTATTTCGTTATTCGCAGATATGAGTTGATATAAGATTGTTTGCTCTTTCTGATCCACCGGTATCTGGTCCAATTGAATCATCGCTTTGCTTGATTTAATTGATTCATTATCCGATTATGGGCATATTCTAATTTGCCCTATCACCTGGAGCGTATTATCTATATTATATTGTTTGGAGCGCACGTCCTGATTGTTCGCTGATTATTTGGCGAAACGGGTGACAATTCAATCAATCGGTCTAACTTTGATTTTGTAACGAGGTGGGGATCGAAATATGACTAATAGGTAGATGCTGAGTGGGGGCGCACCTACATACACATGCACAAAGCGGCAACACTCATAAGTTACAAGGTATCAACGTTACTATTTATTCATTTATTATATATATTATTTATCTGCTCACATTGCACGACAGGCATAGTACAACTTAAATTTTTACTTCTTTGAACACGCGTTTAATTGCGTTTTTGTGTAGTATGCGCAAGACTCGTTAAAAGGTCCAAACGCTTTTAGCTCCAGTGGCTTTTGAAAATAATAAATATAGCTCAGACTACAAAGCGACATGATGTAATCCTCCATAGAGGGACAAAAAATCAGTCCTCGTAAAAAAAAAGTTTTAACTCAAGACATCGAGTTTTAAAATGGCCGGCTGGCAAAATTTAATGGCGCTATAATAACTTTGGCCGCGGTATAGGCTTGTAAAATAGGGTAAAGTCAGTTAAAAAATATTTTCTTTCACTCCCGTTGAAGCAAAATGCGCTCTACCTTTCTTCATTTCTCCTCTTATCGCCAAGTCACTGTAAACTGTTTGAATTGATAATTTTTAATTGGTATTGATAATTCCAAGGGTTGGAACATACGTTAAATTGACACTACGTGGCGATATATCTATATGAATTTTTGCATTCGTATCAAGAACCGTTTTCAAAGTTAGGATAATTCGGTATGTTTTTTTAATGTTCTTCGTTCTTCTGTTAAAGTTTCGTATTTAATTAGAAACGTTCCCTTGCCGCTCTCGAATTTCCATAATTTTACAATAAAATGCTGATGGCGCGCTAACAGAAAGAATGGCTGAATCGTGCACTTAATTCTATGAACGACTTAATACGTATTCGTGTATACGAATTAATCTTTCCAGTTTTGGAATTTCGTGGCATTATCTTGGAAACTAGTGCCAATTTCTCAATAGATTAAAAAAAATCTTTCAAGTAGACTAAGTCTATTTATTTACTGTTATAATTTTTAGCCTTGATAATCGATTACAGTTATTAATTATTAACGTGTATCTACGCTTTTGAAATTGAGTTCAATGAACGGCAATGTTTGTAATCACTGGTTCAACATTATGGTATGTACAACCTGGTGAATAATATCTGGGATGAATATTTATATATCTATCACTAGGAGTTGCGATTAAATTTCTTTATCAGACATATACATATTATATTTGCACAAAATTGAATTTAAAGTTTAAATACCAATTAACCAGGATTTCGCTAATTATCAACTAATTATCCTCAATCTAAACTCGAATCCATAAATCAACTGTCGGATAATTAGATCCATGAGATTTAGTTTTCATTGAACAAGTTTTATTAGTAATCAGCTGATTAACATAAATCCAACTAATTTAATTAATCTTACAGACGCGTGTATCTAATATCTCGTATTAGATTTTATTTGATTGGTCACCTTGGTTAGGTTCGTGATCTTCGAATCGAGGTAGACTTCAATTATGGCAGTGACTGTTCTATCGGAGTAAAGGGCATCTATTTATTTCGATTAGCATCGGGATAACCACTGGCATTAACTGCGTAATATAAGTTACATTAATCTTGACGTAACTTAGATTAGAAATCGTTTTGCCAAAGATTTATGTAAACTACATTTCCGGTCCTAGAGAGTATTCACTAGGTCATGATTACATAGTAATTTGGTTGATCAAATATGTAATTTGTTATTTGTGTAAATAGGATATTTTTTCTTAATTACGATGCTTTTTTTTACAAAATTTCAGAATATATTAAGAAATACGTTACAGGGAGTATATTGAAAAACGTTTAATCTATCTTAATCTTTTTTAATTCTCCTGAAATTCCGAATAATCCATAACTTTCATTAGTAACCCGGAAGTAGGCGCGTGAGGTGTCTGAGATACCCGAACTCGATGCTTTTCAAAAGAAGAACAAAATCCCGCGATCTTTTTCGGGTTAATTTTCAATACGTCGGCATGTAGAAATAAAATATTCCATAGACAAGTAGCTTATACGAATGGAAAGTAGTCTTCAATAAAAATGCGGGCGACCGAGTATCATGCCATGCTTTTTAATTTTCATACACAATCGTGGTTCTCGGAATAAATTGACGTAAATAAAATTCACGATACCATACCTTGTGTGTTCCTTTGATAAGAAAAATATCAAATCATCTTCTCTTTCTGTGCTCTAATGAACATGCAAGAACAAAGGGCGATAGTCTGCTTGTTACCACCATATTCACCTTTGATACACAGAATTTTATGTACTCAGTTCTATTTTAGTGGTATCAAAGCTCTACCATTATAGAAATAGGTTGAAGTTGGAAGTAATATTGGCACCAAAACTTGAAGCCGTACGCAGTGCATTTGAATCTAAAACATGGTACGACGTATATTACACTCATAAAGGAACAGGCACATATAACATATTGTAATTAAAAACGAAAAACAACGTAAAATTCGTAATAAATGATTATACTTTTTCACCGTTACGTACAGTAGGTTAGCTTAAAGTTTCGTTCTGCCAAAAACTTCTTGTACATCGCTTGAAAAATTTAACTGTGAAACAGTTCGGTTTGAAACCCGTGTAGGAGTCCCTCAACTCACAATCAGTCAGTGTCGCTCGCGTCCTTTCTAGCATCTCACTCTCACTGCTCCGCAGCCCTGTAGCCCTGAGTCGTCTTGCGCGGGGGAAATGCTCATAGCGCGAGCGACGACGTGTTAATCTGGCGAAAACAGCGGTTCAATGTTTATGGCTTTTTAATTGGAAGCTCTCGGGTAATTTAGCCACGATCTTACGTAATATATTGAGTGTTTGAACAGCCGTGCTGAGGTGGAGATACGTCGTTGGAATTAGCCAGTGGAAACTGTTTAGTTGGTATTCGCAAGACAGACTGCTGGCAGAGATAGCGCTTTAATCCGATTGTCCAATTAAACTCCTCGCTTCGCCCTGGTACACGTATAATATAGTATATAGCAGAGCGCGGTATAGTAACTGCACTTTCAAGCTTTTTCGTGCTCCAATTCACTGTATGTCGGCGTCCATTACTTGTAAAATCTAATTATTTTCGCGGAACAGACAGCCACCTGATCATCTTTTATCTCGTGCTTGCGGTATAAGGGAGAATCGGTATTTGTAACGGTCAGTTTTACCACAGCCAACTTCATATATACAGGGTGTTGAAGAAATAGTGGTTTAATGAATAGATCTTGTATTCCTGAAACTGCCATAAATAATCAATGCCATCATTGTTTCATTGAAAAGTAGAGGGCAGGTATCTGAAACGGTATACTCTTGGCCGTGTTATTCGGTATGCAATCTCATACATCTTTCCCTAATTTCCCGCATTCAGATTTCTCTAACTCCAAACTATTATCTTCGACACTCTTTTTCTTCGTGTTCTGAACCACTTACTGTCTCACGGACAAAGCTGCATTGCAGTGCAATCTATTTTTTGCTCCGCAATTATGACGTTCCATTTTTTTAATTTAGACTTAGAACTTCGAAGTGCACTTGGACTTTTTTTTTTAATTATACAATTAATCCTCGTCCACTTAAATTAATTCTCATTCCACTTAAAGTATCATAAACTTGCCTGACGTAAGCGGCGAAACAGCAGTTTTTTGGTTTCTGGTACACAGAATGTAATTCACTAGAATACATATGCAGTGTGAAGGGCTTAACACTATATCTATTTGTTCACACCGCTCCTGTCTTCTGTCGCGCACGTATCGGTCTAGTACCAATAGAATACTTTGGAGAATACTTTCTGGCAGAATTGGACTTATATACCAGAATGGGTCGGTTCGTCCTGCAGATAGAAGCGCTATGAAACATTAATATATCACATTGATCGGCTATATCTGCAACGGCTATATCACCGATTCGACTATAATTGCAACGAGAGATATACCTGGAAACAAATATGCAATCACACGTTTGAATACTGTGGAAATTATCTATATATTAATCTAATCAAGGCAATATGGTTTCCTGTAATAATTTAGTTTGCTCCGAATGATAATTAATACCTCTGCGTAGCGTTTTTATTATTTTCGTCTTCGCTCAGATCAGCGAACTTCGACCGATTCTCTTTAAAAAAATTTAATGCTCTTAGATACCTTTGAGATACCGTTCACTCGCCAAGTTCATTAACGGACACCCTGTATTGTTGGCTTGATACAAGCGTCGGCATTTGTTCAAAACGCAGTCGGTAAACGGGAAAATATATCTTTCTACATATTCACTATACATATATATATATATATATATTTGTATGTCGTATGAAACTTTACACGTAATATATTTTTATAAAATTTAAAGTATCTTCCAGAAACCAATTTCATGGAGATGAAAATGTCTTGAAGAAAGCATACGGATGTATCATGGGGTATTTCAGCGACGTGTTGAAGAAATGTGAACAGAAATATTAGAAGCATCTTATTATATTTATGTGAAAATAAAAACAAAGCAAATTTTCCAAGAGCCACGCGTCCAAACAACATCTAAAATATCTTCGAATAATGATGGCAAGAGAATACTGAGGTCTATACCTATGTAGGGTATCGATATATACTATACTATATATGTATATGTATATATGGAGTGTCGAAAAGCCATTTGAATACAACGATATTTTATAATTGATATTCAAGAATTTCAAACGCTTCCTATTTGTTTATTATTACCGTACGGCCTGGTGTTTGCTACTCTCCTACATAATTTCATCCCAGATTCAATGTGTTTTCCACCACGTAGTCGAGTACTCAGATTTATCGCTGAGATTCAACGCTTAGATTCTCACGTAATTGTTTCACTGAATTCAAGTATCACTCACTCTCCCCCCTCCCCCCTCTTTCTCTTTCTCTCTCTAAGAATGCTTCCAAGGAAGTTGCTTCAAAATTAATTTAGTTTAATATGCGAAATACAAGAGATACTTGATTAGAATTTAGAATACCCCCCTCCTACGTTTCCCATGTCATTTATAACAATTATACTCGTAATGCAATAAGATTCTTAACTTTTGATTGCAACCCTTATTTTGCTCCATCGTGGCACATGAATGGCACATTAAAGAAATACGAGCAGAAATGTTAAAGGAACGTATTTACTACGGGTTTAATACAACATATTAAACCCGTATACAGAGATACACGTTAACACAGTATCGTTGAAAAGTAGAAGATACGAATTTAGCTTGTACTTAAGTCCTTTATTATTAGCCTAGTTTAGTATTAGCTAAAAAAGCCAAAGGCAGAATATGCAAATGGACGGTGTTAAGCGAAAACATAAAATATCCATTAAGAAAATAGCTGCAGGTTCCCATCTTGTTTAAATAATTAATATAGAGATAACCTGTTACCCGAGAGTGGAATTCTCTGTAAAGAACCGCGTACCGCGCGATAATTCGCACAACTTGAAAAATCGATAAGCGATCGGTAGCTTAACAGTGATAAGTGCCGCTTCAATGTTAAAAGTGAATATCGATTGTACTAATATATGCGTGGGATAGACACTCGTAAAATCGATAGGAAAATGGATTCTCGTCGAATGCACTGGCTGCACGAACTTCTTCATTTAATGGGATAGGGTATATGTATAGTGCAAGTTTGGTAACTTAACTACAGCACCGGTCTGCACGTTAACTTCCTCTATCTACTATCTTTAACTATTAAGCGTGAAGGGTGTATAAGGAAACTTGGTAAACATTTGGTTAAGATGTAGCGCTTGAAAATTTGGCACAGTGGACACGTCCCTTTCTTTGAAATGAATACATTAAATGAATTTGCAAATAAATGAGAACCCGCTCATTTAGTCTTAACAATGACAGTTCGGTTAAGGGTTGCTCGAAGCTTTGATTAAAGATTTTTTTTCATTTTTGGAGACTGATACTAGAACTCTCATTGAGACTCTTCTGTGTAATTGAGGCCTACTCGAGTTCACTCGATGGCTTGATCGATCACGACACTTGGCATTTCAAATTTCCCGCACTTGCAACTAGTCACTTCTGAGCTGAGTGAAAGTTCGTTTGGCTACTTTGGACTTTATGTCGAGCATCTACGACGACTTTATACATATAGTGTACGTACTGGACTTGAATTGTAATTTATTTTTTGTAATGGAAATGTAAAAAATTGTATGACATAAAAAAATCCATTTCTTTTCTTACATGCTATCAAATTTCGTTTTCTTTTGATTTATTCACGATATAACATTTTTATATTATACTTTTTTCTGTCCGTGACAGTTCCCTGTGCTTTGCTCCTTTAAAGCCATTGGATATGTATTTTCGTGCTTTGAAATTTTATTCAGGAAATTTTCCATTCGGTATATTTGCCACTCGATCTTGATAAAAAATATTATAAGTATGATATCGTCCCGAGATCGCGAGGGTCTATGGATTGCTTTGATGATTTTTTGCCGTGGGGGATGAAGGATAAACTTGTTTATATCGCTATAAGTATGAACATGTGGAATGAATGTATGTACATACGAGGTTATTTCATATGGTATTTCGATCGCTGACTTTTTACGCTACATTGTCCGATGAGATATTGGCAAACCTGTCACAAAATGGACAATTTCGAAAATTTAGTATCTGGAATTGTACGAGGGGACTCAGCTGACAGGTTTACAATCCCGAATGAAATGGCCACGAGAACCACTAACCAGGGCGCAGTGACGAACATCTGATTTATGGGCAATCGATTTCAATGCAACATGGTACTTTTGGAATTTCTCCATATATTGTCCATATACTGGGAAGAAAATAGACTTTTTTTTCGTTCGTTAAAGTTTTAAGTGACTCTCATATTTTGTACGTCAAAACAGTGTGAATATCGAGTTTTGTAGTTTTGTATCTAAAAGATTATACAGCATTGAAAATAGATATACATATCGTTCTATAATATATGTACGTGAAAGTGTAATTAATTAAAATCCCTTTTTTTTCCTTTTTTATTTTCTTCATATCCTTTTTTTACGCAACCATTGCATTTTATAGCTATACTAAAAATATGCTGATAGGCACATGACATACGTTATATTCAGCTTTTCTTTTACTTATACAAAAATATTTGAACGCTTCCTTCTCGTCTGATTATCCCTTTTTTTTTATATGATAGATTATTGATATATCGGGGAGGAATATGTTTGCTGCGTCATCGGCAGCGAAAAGGATTTCAAAGCTGAAGATATAAGCGCCCGCTAACCCTTGTGAGAAGGGTAAAATTCAAAAAACTTCGAAGGGTACAAATCTCAATGAAACGGGGATCAGAGAAAATTTAAGATAGCCAAAGTTTCATTGTGGGGTGTCACAAATTTGTTCGGATTTCATTTTTTGATTCTGATTATTTCCGGGATTTTCGAGAGAATTCGATAACGTGCTTTTTTAGGCTTTATTCGCATGATTTTTCCACGTGTAAAATTGCTAGGTAACAAAATTCTAAAATTACGATACTGCCGGATTGTATATCGTCCCACGTAGAAAAAAAAGTACCTATACGGTTTGTATACAGTTTACATATACATATAAGAAGTCAATAAACAGTATGTTTGTTTCCATTGTATCTTTATTTTTTCGGCATATCCTGGTTAACAAAGAAAATATATTTATCAATGCGTATAACTTTGCGTACAGCTTTCAAAGTGCAAATAAATTCGAAGCCTGAAATAGATCGAATGCTTCTAGTACGTACTAGTACTCTAGTACGGTATCGTACAGTATATACAGAGATATGTATACGAGTTTAAGCAAATTCGAATTAAAGTACAATGTTTTACTACAGAAAGCGTCAAGTTTATAAGGGAAATGGCCTTGAAAGATACAAGCATTTCTTATATATCCGTAACTGCTAATCTTAACGTGCAGAGTATACTTGCTATAACTTGTAAAAGAATTAGCATTATTCTTCGTCTCGATTTCCAAACGGATGTAGATGTCTTTTATCATGTTAACGTGTTATTATCTAATAAAATTCCAACTATGGACGTCACTCTAAAGCATTCAGAGTTTTCCAGCAACCAGTTGCTCTACGACGAATCGTATTACTGGTTATTGATTTCCATGGGGGAGATCATTCCCACAGAACAACTCAGTACACTTTTGCTTACTGCTGCTGCGGAAGTGACAGTTGCTCTGAGATTAAATGATACTTTTCAACTCAATTTATAATCCCAGTTATCGACACGGAGGTCGCTTCAATGTTAAAGTAATTAAATTCAATCTTAATTACGTTAAATTTTTAGACGTCGATAGCAACATCACGAATCGCTTTTTTATATCAACACGAGTTGATATTGAACTGAGGGTGATAAGGGTCGTTGAGTGAACAGTAAATCCGTTTTTTTCCAACACTCGAACAGTGATAACGACGGGAACGAAGAAATCGTAGCTCACAATCATTGGTGGAAATTTTACGAAAGGCTATTAGTCTGGATACGAAGGATCGAACGTCGGTTGATACGCCCAGAAAATTTGTAATTTAATTATTTATTATATAAGAGTGAAAGGCAGGGAGAGAGAAAGAAAGAGCAAGAGAATGTGTGTAATTTGATATATTTCCATTAGTCAGATGCTTGTTTGTACTATGTTGCACGATTGTCAAATATTGGATATGTTTATATCGAATATGCTATTAAATAACGTAGTTTAAGTTTGAGCGATAGACAATGGAGGCTCACGGGTCGTGATGAAAAATATAAAGCCAATATAAAAATTACTTGGAAGCTGGATCGAAGTCTTGGGCAAATATACTATAAGCTTTAATATAGCTGCCTGTTAAAACAAAGGTACGGAATGCCAAAAAAATGTTATATTCAAACAAATAAAATTTTTTTGTCCTAACCATATGCATTATCTTGTCTTTGTTGTGTTAAATAATTTGTTAATTTTTAATAAATCTGATATCAATAGATTGAAAAGTGTACTATATTTTTACAATGTACGTAGAATAAAAATCCATAATCGATTATTGTCGATATCGATACAATGTTTATCAAGTACTACTCAAGGTATTCTTGTATTACGAAATTTGAAGAACGTTTCATAATCCATCAGAAAGGAGTGCATAAAATGTATATATACATATAGATATACATACAACCTACAGTTCACCTGATTTGTGCCGTTCTCCATTCAATGAGAAACCACGAATAGAATTCAGATCCAGAGGGATAATATTCTCGCCATTCTATCTCAAGAGTATTCGTTCGCCACGCTGGGCATTTTCACGCTCGAGTATTTTGTGAAATCCGGGAAAAATTGAATGTGCGCAGGCTATCCGGTTACGTATATTTATGTTCAGAACCCGTGAAAAAATCATTCATTGACAGGATAATGCCAGTTTTGCGATAACGTATAATAAAGGATCGATATAGCAGTAACATATAACGTAATATGAAAAATTCAGTCGAATATACATATGGTGTGAAAAAATATTTTCTTATAATTAAAAAAACTACATATTATACAGTTAAATTGGGACTTTTCACAAAATAGTGAGTATACTTGTCTTGTGTGATCCTTCTCACATGGGGGACAAAAAGGTCGCTTGAATTCGATAAGATTGAGTCCTAATGTACATACTCGTGAAACGGAAGATTCATTATCAAAACAGAGAAGATGCAACGAAATAATTATAGAAACTGGATGTAAGAGCAATGCGTTGAAGTGGACGTTATTATATATTAGATTAATATCTGTGATTATGATAAATAATTTGAATTTGCCAAAAAATTGTTTAATTATGATAAATATATATAAAAAGGGTTGATTTTATAATTTAAAGAAGTTTTGACAGTTCAGCGAACTCATAAAACATATTTTTTAATTTTTGAGTAACTCGTTCTATCCCAGGAGTCACATTTTCTTTTATTCGGCCCCCTCCCTCCTACTTATTATATAATAACAAGCCTGCTCTGACATCTTTAATATGTACATTGTACTTATAAGTTTAGCAAGTAGTTTCGCAAAGCACATCTCTTCTTATTGTGACTTTACTACCGCAGCGTGTAAGCCGTGCAATTAGTGTAGTGGACGAGGGTGAAAGATGGGGCGAGACACTGTCACATCGCACTTGATATTCTAGGTACATTGATGCCGCAAGAGGTTGTGACGTTAAAATGTAAAAGTTTGCTCTTAGTTTCACAGCTGAACAATAGTACGTGAAAGCATATACGTACTAAGCATATGGTTAAGCATTGAAAAAAAAATGAACGCACTTTGAAGATGCATTGTAATTCTAGCTGGAAAGAAATCTGGAGTTTTTTTGAACATTATTTTATTGTCGCACCCCTTAGTGAGAAAAAAATTTGGACGACTTTAAAGAAGGAGCGGAAGGTGGTAGGCAAACTCCCATGTGTAAATTCTTAAAAACCAACCAGCCTTACTTCCGGCGAAACTACCTCTGTTCATTTTCAGTTGAAACGTTTATAAAAAATTTCGTTGTTCGCGAAAATGACTGAGTCGCAAGGCTGGCCATTTTGGTTCTTCTTGCCGACTCGCCTCCTAGGACGAAGCTTTTTCAGTTGGTAACTATTTCTTGCTTCACCCTGTTTAAGGTGCTTGCCATTCAAATGTCTAAAGAATTTCGGATAGATACATTCCAAGTACATCGGTTGTTCCATTATGATATCGCAATATGATACCTAAATAATTGTATGATATACATGTCTTAATAATTTATTAACTTGCCAATTTTTAACGAACGAATCGATTGTGAGACGAATTTTACAACGGGTATAAATGTGTCCAATGTATTTTTCTCTGTTACAGAGGGACCAGTGGCATCGATATTGATCTTCGTAGAGTCGACATAGATCAGTGTCCTCTCAGGCCAAATTCCTCCCAGCTGAATATTTTCGCAGCGAGCGATAAATGCAAGAAGCGAACAACCAAGGTGAGTTAAATTGATTTTCTCGAATGAGCAGATGCGAAGTGGCTGAAACTCAATTTCTGATTCTATCAGCTACATACGGCTATGTATTTTGGATTTTCTCGTTCTTTCCTTATTTCGAGAACGGATCCATTCCAACGCTTCTTTTATAATGTACATAGGAAATGGAAACCGGCGATGAACCTAGTTACACCATGGTAGAGAAAACTAACCCCCCATGCCGAACAGTCTAGTTTTAACCGGGTTAGCGAGAGCAGCCCTTTAATAGCCAATAACTCAGGAGCGAATCATTACGATGCTACTTTATTGGAAAGCGATGCCGAAGCTCCTCCGCATTTTCTGTACCGAAGACGAATCGTTTGTCGGTGGAATTCGATTTTACGCGGATAACGGAATTACGGTTTTTCGCGCGTTATTACGCGAAGAAAATGATATCCAATAAATACTCGATGTGTGCTCAAATGTACCGTGCGTATCAACGTACGATCGGTTTCAACTGCACGAAATTTCACGAATGAATTTCTCTTTCGGGATTCATTCGCCTGATATCTTTTACGAATCTACGGTATCCACATATTTCGCTCGAGGCACATTTTTCTTGAGATTTTGGAAATTGCAAACAAACATATATATAGGTATACATAATAACATTCCCAGGAGGCTGTGACGAAATTGTGTCAATGAAGTAACATATACGTATCAGTTGAAACTGTTGGGTTTTACCAAGCTCTATACCCCAAGGCATCGTTCCGTCTACCCTCTCTATCCCCTACGCTCCTCCCCTATTAATAAACCAGCTGTTGTAAATCCACATAGGTCCTAACCATTGACCCATATTTCCTCTCGTTGCTTTCCGCGTTGCATACTCGCTTGACGTATGGAAATTGTCTAATATTCATGCATGAGCATTAGTTTTCGTTGATTGACTTTTATTGACTTATGCACGACGTGGAAAAATCTTGTACAATTCGTGATAACCTTACGGTTGATTGAGTTCAGTTTGCAGTTCAATTTCTCGAAGCATAAATAATTATGACATTGCTAATTCGTCAATAATTTTACGTCACGGTGTATATATTTGAGTATGATTACAAGGGTTAAAAAAATATTGGGACAAACTAAGGTCGTGGAAAAGTTTAACCGAAACTTTTGGATAAGAACGAATGGCAGTTGTTTCTTTTGATAAAAAGCATTGAGTCTAATTCAAGAAAATAGCCGAAACTACTCAAGTACACGAGGAGCAAGTCCCATCATCACTCTCGTAAAAATACTCCCCAAGTAATACAGATTTCATCTGAGCATGACAATGATTAACCGATGAGATTTCTTTCAAGAGTCATACAGCCTCTCTTGTAGCATTAATTTTTTTCTTGTTTATCCCGTCACAGTTTCAAAAGAGATGAGGTGTCGTTCAATTTTTTCTACAAACGATTTATTCGTTAGCCCAAAAATGTCCGAGTTATCGCACAATGACGAACGCCCTCCCGAAATTCCTTCGTCATAAGAAATTTGACAAATCGAATAAGAATGATTTTTTTTTTTTCGTTTCACTTGGGATATCTTCAAGTTCCATTTAGAAAGATTATTCTTCCCGGGAAATTAGATTGATGAGATTTATCGGTCGCGTTCGTTTCTTTTCTTTAATAAAAAAAAAGAAAGAAAAAAAGGGGATAAGAATGAAGAGGATACATACTGGAGGATAAAGAATAGCCACGAGTAAGCAGCCACGTAAACGTATTATGCAAACGAAGAAGACTTTTCATTCCCTGCTACGTTCACTCTCACGCCGCACTATCTCGGGTTGTTACTACTTAGAAATTTATACGTGTGCTGTTGAAATAGAGACGAGGAAAGTCGATGACGCCAAGTGAACCTTTTATAAATTATGTAACAAGTGGCTGCCGGTACTTTTTTTCATGGTTTCAGGAGGCGAATGCATCGCGCTATAAATGACGTTTAATTTTAATCAACAAGTCTCCGAAAGAGAAGACATCTTGGTATTATTGGAGCATTTTACATCTCTCGATGTATTATACATATGTATACTGTATCATACGAATATGGGTGCTTGGATATAGTGAATACAATAATAAGTCACCTACGGCGTTATATAGGCAAGACTAGTATCGGAAATAAGACACCTTGGATGTGGAATAATGTTAATTATATGGAGGGTTGAAAATTTTTATTGAGTACACATTCTTTCCTAGCTGAGCATTGTTATATTTACTGCTATGAATTTTTTGTTTTCAGTGCGTCGCCATTTCAGGACTTGGATTTCGACGTGGTAGTTATCGTTGTGAGTGCAAGCTTGGATTTTACTATCCTAAGATAAAGTCTACTACGCGCTATTATAATGGGACCGTCATCGAAGAGGAATATGAGAAGCTCATGCTGGTGAGTTTCATTATCATATATCTTTCGTAATGTTAAACTTGAACCGTTGAAAATGTTATCTCCGTTGAATGATTTTAGATTGAATATTCTGAAAAAATTTTAAGAAATTATCCGTGAAAAATATCATTGGAATTTTAAATTGCCCTCATTGCTCGTACGTCTACTCGTACTTTCATTTCTTTAACATGACAACGGATACGCTTGAAGCGATATTACGTTTGCTCGCGATGTCTGCGTATTAACAAGCAAATCTCGTTTATGGACTGAAGATTTATTTGTGAAAATGCATTAAACATTTACATAAAAAATATACGTACCATATCTGCAAAATATTTGGGTTTCAAAGTCAATATATATCAAAATTCGCTCGTTAGATATCGAGAAAAACCAATGATATCCACCGTATAATTAGTGCTATCAAGCGGCTGCAGATATAATTATTAGTTGAGA
The DNA here is from genome assembly GCA_030142595.1 of Trachelus iudaicus. Lineage (NCBI taxonomy): Eukaryota > Metazoa > Arthropoda > Insecta > Hymenoptera > Cephidae > Trachelus > Trachelus iudaicus. Next base: position 29,300 of record JARQTH010000409.1, on the reverse strand, counting down.
TAAATCTTTTGAGATGATTTAAGGGGTGCTAAAAAATGAATGTGAAATTTATGATAATCTCTACTGTTAGCTTTGATTAGACACAATAAATTTATAGGAGAGCGTCTGCATGGACATAATTAGAAGACAGGATATTTAATTACTGATATTATGATGTCGATTTAAGTTTTTTTTTTCAAGTCGAGATTAGTTTTTTTGGCATATTCAAAACAGTAGCGAACTTAGTGGAGCGTGTAGGGTAGATTTTAACGGCACGTTTTTTGCCGGTATTTCGAGGGCCTTTTTTTGTTTTCTTGACGGTTTTGTGTACACTACGAAGTATTACAGACTTGTCGCCAACAGTTGCTGTCCATTGGATTATGTCATTGACTTACTCGTTTAATGGCAGGAGTCCAAGCTTTGCTTTTCATTCGTATTTCCGTAAATTAAAAAAGTTTTTCTTGACCTCCCTTAGAGCCGATATAAAGGGTTCCTTGTTAGCGACGATGTTAGCGTTTTAATCAAAGCGATATTAAAACGCTGCAAAAGTTCTTCCTTGGAAGAAAGTTTTATGATCGCCTTTTGAAGTCTAAACTGTACTGCAAGTACATTTTTATTTCTGAGAGCTTTTCTGACAAAGAGACAAAGCAAGTACATCTTTATTTCTGAGCTTTTTTTTTCGTACATAGATATTGAATGGAGAAAATATATATATAGTTTGAACTTTTACATAATTAATCTCTAATTTTCTTCTGGCAATACAAAAAATAAACGTGTACAATAAGACGATTAATATTTTTTGACGAACGACAACGAAACGGCACTGCACCGGTAGAGATTCTGAGACTCGCCTAACTCATTATTCTTCTAGGGGACATACGCTAATTACGTATGTCACTTCAAGCGTGATGAAAGTACTTAAAATAATTAACAGTGCCACTCGAATTTTGACCCTATAACAAGAATCTTAGCGACAGGACAATCTTAGTCAATTTTTCAAGCAAACAACGCTTTTCGCAAAATTCAATTTTCCAAAAGACTTTAACGAAAGTTCACTGTCTTCCCATTCAATTAAAGCAGTCGTCCATTACACGGCGTGCGCCTTGTATACGGATCACCAATAAAGCTCCGATTTCTAAAGGGTGAACCATCAGGCCGGAAGTCGTGATCTTCTATCCATAAAATTTATAGTGTCGTATACTGATGTACAAGAGCTGTGGCTTGCATTGCATAATGTTTTATAATATAATATACAGGGTAATTTTTAAAAAATATCCAATTCGTTTTAGCTTCGATAACGTGATTTCACATTCAGAGCACAAGTAGGAATTAGCTCAAATCTGAGCACGGTATGAAATATTAAAACCCGAAAGTGTTTACGAATTCGAGCAACGTGATATATTAAGGATTAATTTTCTCATGCCTCCCCTCCTGCCGTCTCCACTATTTTCAGGTGTCGTTGCTATATTTATGTTTTTGTACAATTTTATTGATTCCCAGGCATCACATTACTAGATCATAATCACAATCTAATTCCAACACTTTTAGAGACTCACACTCTGTACTTGGTACCGATGAAATTCCGTGAATTAAAAGACACACTTTTTCCCACAATACCTTGTTCTTTCTCTCGTATTCGACAACGGTGCAATAATTTCCGTAAATGCTTAACCACTGGCTTCGCTCGAAAGTATTGAGAATTCATGAGGTGCTGATATTCAGCACATTGGTAACAAATCTTCCTTTCTCTCCGAGAGAGTGCTTATTGTCAGCACCGGTGCAAAGACTGCAGGCGTTCACTGACAATTTATTCCACGCTATCAATTAACTTGAACAGTCTGCGAGGATTCTCTTGGGCGTACCGCAAACGCCAGCGTTGGTACATCCACACGTTAATTTGATTGCTATCTCGGCGATTTTGCAAAGTGCGTCGACCATGCGATTTTCTCTTCCACTTCGCTCGTTTGGTATTACAATCGCTTCGCAAAGTGGTCACCCCAGCAGTATTGGAAACCAAGGTCACAGTGAGTAAGGAAGTTAAAAATTTTCATATCAGTATATACGAGTGACTGAAAACACTCTATAAATATTTTATCATTTGATTACGATCTTGTAATCCATATTTAAAATGTCTTCCGTTATAACTCGTTACTTATAATAATCCTGGGAATGATGTTTCACAAACATCCCTTAAATTTCTGGTAAACTCAAAAGGGAATTACAAAAAGTTAGAAGTCTTGTTCTCCTCGGTAGAAATACGTCTGTCAAACCACAACCTTCTTAGGCTTATTACTCAAACATAATAATTATATAAGACTTATACTACCCCTTTGTCCCTATTGTCGCTGGAGGCAGTCGATTTTGCTTCAGTTCGCAATCCTTAGAAAATCACACGAGTATTTCTATCGATTTAAGAAAATTATATACTGAAGTAGAAAACTAAAAGACATTTCAGTAAAAAACCATACGAATGTATATTTTATAAAAAAAATGTATGCAAAGCCACGTGTAGCTTACTCAAAAAGACCGTTGGTTTTGATCTGTCAAATTAAAAAATACATTAAAATCGTGAACCGACTGTACGTGCTTTTAGTTACGTGAATTAATTAATGCGAGTTCGTTCTCTACAAAATTTGTTCGAACATGTTTACCATGGGAGTGTAAACTAAGTATTTTACCAGGTTAAATATAAAAGAGTTATTCGAAGCTTTCGAAGAATCATTTTAATCGAATGGGATCCCATAGAATTGATTTGACTTTATACAAGTGGACGTTCAAATTCAAATCGTAGGTAATTTTAAATTCTACGTTGAGTTCTAGCTTGGTGTCTACAAGAATTATTTTTTAATCGTACTGCTGATTAATGTTGTCACTTACAGCTGTAGGGTAATTTTTTTTACTAACGTTGGGACAAACAATACGTTCATTTCCTGTTGCACTTGCAATGCATAATAATGGTCTACGATGCGATTCCTTAAAATGTTAAGGTTATTATGAAATAACTACCTGGAGGATTGTCGTGCTTTCACAATGGTATTTATTGAAAGTGAAATTGCGTGATTTAAATACACGAATTATTCGATTGACCTTACCGGTAATTATCTGCGGCTTTCAGTTTACAAAATTAATTATACTTGTCGGTGAACCTAATTCCCTACACTGTTAATCATTTCAACGTTGGTAAAGGATAGATTATATCGATGCTCAAATGTATATAAATTTAATGTAGCTCGAAATCGTATGGCCAATATTCAACTTCTATAAAAATCTTTTCTTTGACATTTTTTTGTTATGATATTTCTCTTTCACCCTGTATAAATATTTAAATAATTTACAGAATACCTGCAAAAGATCGGTTCGCAGCGATTTTCTGACTGACGACAGCGCTCCTGCACTTTTCTACTATTTTTAGCGGAACTTGCGTGAAAACACTGCGAAAGCTCCTCAAGTGGAAAAATATGATTTCTTTTTGTCGTTTCAGTATAAAACTAAAGGTGAATGCCGATCCAGCTGAGCTTTATTAACGATTTGCACATATACATGTACATGTGCTACACATATACTATATTCATGACCTTTGGCGGTATGATAATACTGCGGAAAATGTCTCGTCGGGTTCTGGTTTGGCACAAGATTCTCTTTACGACTGTAGTACGTGTACCATCCTCGTAATATTAAATATTATAGGAAAATAGTCCTTCTTTACTTCCCTACTTAATTATAATGAAATAATATGAGGACACAATATGCTGTGACACATTTTATGAAAAACAATTAATTGGCAAGCTCGATTATGATTAAATTAATTTGTATTATATGTACACTGATACGAACATAATAATAACGATTTTCTCCTCTTTACATATTTATTGTTACAGAATATTTTCCACGACAACTCATTCACGCCGTGAACATGTAAACAAGCATTAAACGTTCTATTAATCATTACGTCGTAACTCATTTGAGAAGAATTTTCCGGCAGTCGCTCTTAATAAATTCAACGAATCAATTTTAATTAGCAACCCCTTCGTAACGCATCAACGAAGATGACTAGTCGAACGAATTAAGTTTTGGAATTCCTACCAAACAGTTGTGGAAAATATAAAAATTTTATAGTAACTTAATAGCGAGTAGGTGTAAGATGTCACAATTTTGAAATCGGGATTTCCTGTATACTCGAGTTATACAATTTACTTGATTTAGACTAACGATGAAACGGTATAACGGTAATAGGGTTATTAATAATTTGGTCAACATTACGTAACAATCGCATAGGACATAATGAGAATGATAATTTCCCATTATCAATTTGCTCGTTATCTTTTATCGTTGCATATCTCTATCTCGTATATCGATATTGATGATTATTCGATGCATCGGCACGGCGCCGGATTTCCAAGCATCTGTTTGTCATAGAAGTGCATCGTGCAATTTGGCAAACGGTCAATCGGGGGTTGACCTATTCCGGCAAGAAACGCGGCAAGCAATACGTTTGCAAGCTCAGAGTGGAACGCGGACATTTATTGGCCGAAAAATAGGCCGTTTCCGCATATAGTTTTCACACTGTCGCTGACAAACAATGTATTGACGCTTCGATCCGGCCTTTTTTTTTCAATCGAAGACAATGCTTTGGTATCGGTTTCGATACTAGGCTCTCTTGCTTTCCCCTTGTCACTTTTGGTAATCCATAATCTAGGACAACTTCATGTTCCCTTGGCACCCCGTCATTTACATAAAGGAAACTAGATGTTTCAAAGGACCAACCCCTTTCATCTACATAGTATACACAAAAACCTGAAATGTATGGAAATTATAATAAAAACATAACACATCACTTTTCAATGACATCGATTGGCTATTATAGCATAGGATATATTTTATGTGTGCCCGAGCAGATATCAGCATTTTTAATTAATAATAATTTTTGACAAAAAAATACTCGATTTCAATTTTGAACGTATAGTATCGAATAACAATGCCCTGTTGTTACTTACTCTGTAAAGGATTCCATGCATGGTTATGTAAATTGTATAAAATTTACGATAAGATGGATACCTGTCAAAATCGGGTGTCTCAGTTTTCTTGTTGATCTGTATTTCATTTCGTGTAAGAAAAGGAAATATCGCATCGTCCGATAAGTGCAGAAACTTCATACGGTTCTCATAGTCCTTAATTTTCGCGATCCAACCAAATGAGAGCTTTAAGGATTTATTAGTTTACTCCGAGATTGTTGTTCCCGGCAAAGGACTATGGCATATTGTGCCCTTGTGTCCTTTGTTTCTTGCCAATTAATCTGTTTGCCTGGATGTCGAATAAGTACGAGGTAATTTGGTTAATTAGCGAAATAAAGCACGAAGTATGAATAAGAAATTGATATAGGAGAATCAAAGAGCTTTGTGATTAATTCGAATATCAAATGCACTATAGAAATATGAATTTTGAGTAAAGATATAAAATTAAATTAAATCGTTTCATGAATTCAGTTTTTTCAACTTTTTGGTGGTGGTGCAAGGTGTGACAAACCCAAAAAGCGCTTCATTTCTAATATGTCACAGGAGACTTAGCCAATTTCTTTGGTTGATTTTGAAAAGTTTCCTCGAATCCGATAAAATAATATCCAGCTTCCAAAATAAGAATGTTTATCAAAATAAAAGACAAATTCTTATATCTTCCCTGTAAAGATAAAACATCGAAATTTTTTTGCAGTCTTTTTATTTATATTTTCGGTATAAGATTCGATATTTATTCGCGAAGGGAAAGCTTAGAAAGATATCACGTGATCCTATAGAAAGTAATAACCAAATACGTAGCTTTTCGTTCGACTGACTCCTCATTAATCATATGCGATACGTTTATTAAATTACAATGATATAATACGTGTAGCCTCATATTAGGCTACTGTCAGACTACCGCGATATCGATGTTGTTCAATAGTAATATTTTTTTCTAAGGGCGGACTGTAGTTTCTCTGAATAAAAAAAAAGAGGAATTGAAAGGGCGATTGCCGATCAGACACTTAATTCATAAAATATTCTATAATATATGGCGGTATTATATAATTCAAGATACGAAGGTAGCTTACATGCCTAAAAATGATTTTTATAACTTTACCCAATTTTTTGGAAAATTTTTTGCAAACGAAGAATCCAAGAGTTACTCCTCAATCTTCTCTGAGTGATTGCCTTAGCATTAATAAAAGAACAAATGAAATTTGAAAACTCATAAAATCACTTGAACCAATCCCCGATAAGGAACGGCCCAAGTTCAAACTTTTGAGTTAATGCTTTTTTTCTCAACAGGGTGAGGAGAGTCAATATGCTGTGGATGGCGTATTCGAGTGTCTACCCTGTGCCGAGGGCTGCGAATCCTGCCTGGATGGTTCACCCTGTGTAGTATCATTAAATTGGCTTATGCGGACTGCCATACTTATCTTGGAATGTTGCGTAATAGCCTGTCTACCAGTAGTCGTCCTCTTCACCTGGAAATACGGCAACGTGAAGGTGAGTGTTTTTTTAAAGAAAATACTATCTTTAAGAATAAAAGCAGGGTAGAAAAAAGGAACGAAAGAAATAACTCAACATCAATATATTAAAAAAAAAAGATATATTATGACTATTATGAGACAATCAAAAATATTTGCATTACTACAAGAATATTTTTTTTCTACTTATCAGTTGTATATACTTAACCCGAAGTACATATTACCCAAAGCTGAGGTAAAGAAAATTTCAGACAATGTCTGCCCTTAGAAAATTTAAATATAAGTGCAAAATATACCAAGGGTGAGACGACTAAAATTCGTAAGAAAATGTTCGCGATAATGGGAATTCTCGTACATTCCTTATTGCCTTGGTTCTTCTTTGGCGGATTGTGGGTGCCATTCGAGGGTTGCTGTGAGAATACGAGGACGTGCAGGTTACTTAGATAGTGGCACCCCTCTATCTATCATTCTCTGGTACACGTGCAGAGATTGTCGCTAGGGGTAATTTCACCCCCGAAATTGGCCCGAGAAGATCGTTATGGAGATCAGAGCAGAAAGCTACACACAGATTTATGTCATTCTACGTACAACCCCATTCGCAAACTCAGTGAATTTTCATTTTAAATTCCTGAACACAAAATACACTGAAATAAAGTGTTTTTTAAAATGTGCAAATATTCCTAATGCATCAGGAGCCCAGACATTTTTTTGTTGGTATCTTTGATTACAATATACATACATATAAGTATTAATTTAATCTTTACGTCTGGACGAAATTCATTAATTATCCATTGCGCAATCTCTTTGATATTCTGCAAATACAATAAATAATAATAAATAATAAAAGCTGTAGACGATTGCAGCCAGATGATTCTCATGTACATATATCCCCCTTATATATGAATATATAGACGAGTCTTTAAGGGTAAGTACTTTTCGAACAATTCATCCCTATCAGAGGGGTGTGATCTAACTCGTGCAAGGTTAACCAGTCAGCCTTGACTCATTTGATTATCGCGTCAGATTACTTAACACACAGTTTTCCATAGTTGGCCGGTCCTCTTATCGATTACATCCCTGAGCTATTCCTCGACGCGGAAATTATCGTTAACGAAAGCTTTATTATCGTTTCTCGTGATATTTAAATCACTTCTCCAATCAACGTTCACCCCGAAGCGCCTTCGCGTTTTTGCTTTGATAACAGAGATATCCTCTCAGCCTTTTCGAGTAGCACGAGGTATTTCGCAATTACGTCTACAATGTTACCCTTTCATCCAGTAACGAAGACATTTCAATGTCGCGAAATTGTTTAATAAGTGCCTAAAATATATATTAAATATCTTATAAGGTTTCCATGGAAAAGATTGACGTAATACGTCATTACATCAATATTAACGTTTGATCGACCATGACAATAATTAATGTTGTCTGTAATGAGATATCAAAGTAATTTACTTCAAATTAAATGAAATCGCTATTAATTTCTAATTGTACATTTTTTTTACCATATTGCAAAAAATTATACGTACGTGTCTATACAGGGAAAAAAATTTTTCAATCGTTCAATCTGAGAGTCACGCTCTACGATCAGGACGCTACCCAACTACATAAAATCTTAAAAAATTTTTTGCTAGTTGCCACAATAGCTGCGCCACTCCAGTAGAGACATATGAATGGGATAGTTCGTTATGGAAGTCACGTAGTGGCGCGCGAGCTTTCACGGCTCTAGGCGAACTCTAGACCGACTCTATGATTAATTGTTACTCCACTGGCTTCAGCATCTCGCGGCAAGAAGTCTTCAGGGAACTGTTCCAAGTTTTACCGTTTCCTTTTTTACTGGAAGATAGTTCCGCCTCTACCGCATTAAGGTCGCAAGAGTAGGATAGTCAGGTATTTCTTTCCGGTCCCCTTACAGAGCTTTTCGATCTCTCCGAACGTTCAGTATGCTTCCATGAAGTTGCATACTGACGTAGTGAAGCATAAGACTTATGCATAGAATGAAGTTCAGTATACCATATGCGCTATCGTACGGCTTAATCATTTCCTCTATTAGTCTGATAGAACAGAAAATTGCATTTTCGCGTGCTCGTACCATGATGACCGCTCGGGTCATTAATGCATGGAAATACTTTGATCAATGCACTTGCGTTTCCTGTATGGCAAAAAGTGGCTCGAGAGTTATTAGGTGCTTACGATTTACTAGTACTGTAAATTTAATCATGAACGTTCGGAATCGATCTACGTTCCACTTTTGACACGGAACGTGTGAACGCTTTGGCATACGTGCACATATGGACGTGCACATAAATTTTGTGCAAAGTTATGGAAGGTATATTGTTTTTCATGGAATATTTAGAAATATATATATACATACTATACATATAGACGGGCAAGAAGGAAAGAAATAAATGAAGTGTATGGAATAGAGCACGGGGGAAGAAAGTTTCTCGTGGAAGTGATCGATGCTGTGAAAAAGTTCTCGACATTACTTTACGTAAGTCGTCGGTAAAGAAAATAGACGTCAAGACAAAGGAGGGTAAAGTCGCGAATTTTTCAAACAGAAATGAAATGCGTTTCGTACACACGGGTTCACGGTTCAAAATCCCACATGGGAATCTCCTTAATGCAAATCATGCAAACTATATCCCTGCAGGTAACGGACCGATCGTCGAGGAAATCTTTGCATTTCCAGTTACTGGCATTACGAGAAGTTTATGTTTTCGGGACGCGCAACCATTTAAATTCATCTCACGTTGTTCGTCAATATCTCAAATTTGCTTCGTGCAAGGAATCGGGGTGAAACCTGGCGAAGCCGGCACAGCCGGATTTCAGATAATTCGGGATGAAAAATGATTCACGGAAAGGGTGCTGACGTGAAATAACTCGATCAAGACCATTTTCACACCGGGTGACACGAACCCTGTCAGAATGATGTAAAATCATTCGAGGATTAACTTCAAATGTGTAATATCTTTGTATGTATCCTTGGTTTTTGAAAGGGGATCGCTCCAAATACTGTGCAATCAGGTTACAGAGAGAGAAAACGTGACTTCGTTGGCCCTTTGAGGATTCGAGCGTAAAAGGGAAGGATTGATCGAATCATCCCCTTACTTGGGGGACTGTGTACGTGTTAGAGGATTTGTGCGAGTTTAATGTCCATGAAGTATCTACTTATTTGGGACGATTGAAGTATGTTGGCCATTGTAAAAGTATCCCGATACGTTATCGGTGTGCTTTCGATTATCTCATGATGAAATAATATTTTCAAGCTTTTTTCAGTAAAATACTTTTCATGAATACGAAAGAAAAATATTAACCCGTTATCTATTGCATATACGTGACTTCGCGCCAGATTGTGTACGCTTTGTTCTTTATTTATTGTAACTTTATATGCGAATAGAATATTAAAGCGTATTCGAAGTATGGTATTTCTGCTTGCGATCAATTATTGCTCCTTGAAGTGTCACGAGTTAATATTATGTATAATAAATACGTATATTGGAGTTATAGTTTCTTCCGCGAGAAATATTGCACACAAAAAAATGTTTCAAAATAATTTACAGTTTTTTCGGAGTGTTTTTGACATTTTTTTTCATTTTCATTTCACCGAACGTCGTAACGCAACGTTTGCATGCGGAAGTCGTTAAATTTTTTGTATACCCACGATCCGTTTCTTGACAACGTATTAAGGTTGCGAGCAAATACGCATGCGATAGAATTTTGCTGATATCGTCATTTTAGGGGAAAAAAAATAAAACCGTCACGAAAACGAATGTTTTTTTAAAGTTCGTAATCGATTTCATCGTCTATATCGAAATATTTACGCTTGACCGACTGTGCGGAACTAACAGTAATAAAAGTTTCACGAGAGCAGCTATATTTGAAAAAAAGAAATTGATAGCACCTCGAAAACTAGACGTAAAATTTCTAAAAGCGAAACAACCACCGTGGCATTTCTTCCATGTGCACGCGTAGCATATGTGAAAAATTTTTCCCTCGTTAGAGTAATTAAGTAGCTCTTGGAAATTTTGCTTGCAGATAAATTACATATGACCTCGCCATTGCGTAACAAATAATAAAAACCCTTTCCGCCATTCTCCGCCACCGTCATTCCTCCTACCCTCCTCCTCATCCCCCACCCCTCAATCCTCTTTAATACTATCCATTAATAACGTAGCGTCGAATTAATACGGCATGTCTTGTTACGCAATCACGCACGATTACTATTATCTATACCCATCTCATAATTCATTGTCAAACAATTATTACCCAGTAAATTGCCGTCTGACATTTTAAAGAGTTGAAATATAACGCGTGGAAATGCGTCATATGAAAAATTCCACTGCATCCACGACCACATGCAGAATACTAGCAATCGTTAATAAAAACATATAAAAGGCAATAAATCCATGTGCATTGCAACAGTCGGGGTCGCCCCGTACCAGTACGGAGTAGACATAAGCTTATCCCCGATAGAAGCAAAATCTTGATAACAAACAGCATGTACAATTTTTTATGTTATCTCTTTACGTACATATGCGTGATATATATATATATATATGTATGTATGGAAGAGAATATCGTAGAAGTGGAATTAAAAGATAAAATACATAAACCACTCAGAAGCGAACATCGCACTGTTGCTGTTTTCTCTAGAAACAAAGTGGAGTAGATTTACAAACCGCCATGGTTACAAGGGTAGTTTATATCCACTTTACCTGATACAGACATTGTATTCTGCCTTGCGATAACTTTCCATCTGTTTAGTACACTGATGTAACGAATATACTATATCAGAATACACGGATATATATATATATATATATATATATATATTAGTGTACTGTAATATCGTGAGATACAATGACGTGTATTCAAATTTCAAAAACTGTAATCTAATGACATGAGCTTTGTACCATACGAATGGACTAATGAACAATGATCAAATTTCAAAGTTCGTTCGCACTCGTATTTAAAATTAGATACATACATATATCATTAGGAGTCAGTATGTGAAGTATACGATGCATCGAATTACCTATGTATTTGAGTATGCCGCGTCAGACGAACGAAAATGTTATTAGTCTTTCGCTAACGAGAATCTGACTCTGCGGTTAATTTTGAAAATGGAGAATTAACATTACCGACATCAGATAGCTAGTTTTTGCTTTGCATTAAAGCTATTATAATACGACCAAATCGTATTTCGCGGCTTTTGATGCAAATGCAGCACTTCGTCCCCATGGTGAAAATTATTTATTTAAGAGATAACAGGGGAGTTGGAGTTTTAGGTGAAAAATAATTTTTATCTCATTTAAATACCAAATCTCCATGAAATATGATCCTTCCCATTCTCTCCCCTAATATTTACTCTCTCTCGCCTCTTCTTTCACTTTTTCTCCATTATCCCCTAGTGTGCCACTCCTCTTGTCCTTTCCTTCTCTGCCGTCACGCACTGACACCTTTTCCACTGTAATGAAGGAATATAACCCAAGGACACTAATTATTCGCTACTTTTCACATGTATTTTGTCCTTTAAATTTCCCGCGTCTTCACGCGCGTAATAAATGCTGCTCTCGTGTAATTTTTTTATTATCTTAACAATTTCCGATGACGCTAAAGCCGAATGGATTCGCGTGAATTTCTTTATTTGAAAATTATGAAATTAGAGGCTATGTTTTTTGACTAGACGCTGTGGTAATGTTAGGTAATTTATTATTGAAATTTTCACTGGCAATCCAACACGGGCGAAACTTCTTCGTTCCCATACGAATATTCGACGGTGCTTTCCTTTGCTGTTTGTGACTGCTAAAATTGATGGCACACACTTGTCTGACAGTCCCAACCCACAGAATGCGCTTGAGGGTTTAAGTTTCAGTTTGGGCTCGGGTTCAGGTTCTCTACGAACGCGAAAGCAGAGTATAACAGATACACTCCTTTCAATCGATATCAAAAGAGTTCCGGCCATAAATCTTTTACGTGTTACAAGCAGAACACCGTGCGGCTGTATCGGACAAACGAGGAACGTAATTCTTCCGTCATTTAATTACATCCATCTTGCCCGCTTCCGTTTCACCTTTTGCCCTGAAGTCCCAAGCTGCACGACCTACATCTCTATATGACCGAACATTACCGAGCCACGCCCGTGTGTGCTCCTAATTCATCTCCCGAACACTGCGCTCGACGTAGTGTCTTGACTATAGGAGAAGCAGCCGTAAAATCATGAAATACCTATATCCAATCCAATATCCACTGATCTTTAGGGAAATTTCAAAATGGCCATGACCTTTCCAATTTCATAGAATCATAGTCGTACAAAGTTTGTTCGTTCCAAATAGAAGTTCTTTCCACTCGTATTAACCCAATGTACTTGAATTATTAGGTTATCGAAAAATTTGGAACAAGTAATATAACGTACTCGTAAACCTTGGTATAGTATTGCTTTAAGGAAAAATAAGGAAAATTCAATCATTTTACCCTTAAAGGTATATCAGAAATCTTATAGCTTATAGGTGCAGTCATCGTGATATAGTATATGGATGGTTCAAGGTCGCGGTCAAACTTTCAGAAAGAACTGATACGTTTTATACTTATAATATTTATGAGGTACCTATATGTTTTTCTGATAAGATTCTTATATTGTTTGATTTAGTGAATCTCTACGCTACTGGATGGGAAAAGTATCTCCTGATAAAAGTATTTCTTGTGAAGACTAGGGCGGTCCTTCATTAATGATTCCATTTCACCTAGGTCGAATCGGAGCTGTGTAAACGACGCGTCAGACTACAATCTCTATTACCGCGACCTTATGCATTACCGACGCTTTAAACCCTTGTGAAAAGCATTCCATTATGAACGACGTTGAGATAAATTCGTCCTTCCTGTAAATTTATCGAAATCAACTGGAAGACGTGGAGTTGACTTACCATTTTTTTTTTACTGTCGCGCTTTTTTCCCTCCTGTTACGCCTTGTCTTTTTTTTATCTTCGAGACTCATATCCTTCGTCGACAAGAATCCTCCGAGGATTATATCTACTCGAGAGTTTGTAATGTCGCTGTCTCTGACTCTTTTTTTTTACTTTACAAGTTTTTCGTCATGTAAAATTTAACCAAACAAATGTCGGTTCGAATTTACGCTGAAATTATTTTGCTCCATTTCAAAGTGCAGATTTATTCACCTCGTAAAACCTAAGGGTGGGTTACGCACTTAACGCCAGACGTGTCTAGCTAGTTTATCTACACTGTCCACGTGGATGACTTCATCGTCGTCATTTGTAGCCAATGAATCAGAGCTACTGGTCATTAATGATTAATTATTGTCAATGTAAATTTAAAAAAAAATGTTCTGCTTGTTTCTGTTCTCGTATCTTTTTATCATTTACGCGTATTTTATTACAGGCTGTCATAAGTCGTGTATGAATTTTTTAAACATCGGTTCCTTGCACTTTCGTGTTATTCATAAGTTACGCGTGAGAAACGCTCAACCATCGTATACCTGGTGGTTGTCAAACTTCAAGTTGAAATGCATAATTGTTTTGTCCTTCTGTTCTTTAAATTGCATTTCATCCGTGGAGATATTATAGTATATTTCGCTACACCGACGTATACCATCTGCGCGACACTCAATGTTAAATGAAGATTTTGCCTTGCGGGCTTGTTCTTGATGGGAGAATGAAGTTACCATCTAGAAAGAGTAAGCGAGTAAAATGAACCTACCCTGGGGACAATGGAAGTGTAGAAAGTGGAAAGTCCCAGAAGTGTATTAAATCGCTGAGAGAAGGGAAAAAAGTTCAAGAATCTCGTTGATTCATGGGGACAGTGTTCTGCGATGAAAAATACAAAACTAAAGTATTTTTATAAACGGATAGGTAAAATTTGAATAGAGAAGAACCGGATGACTATTGACCCTCGGTATCATATCGTTTATATACGACACAAATTTTTAATCATTTTTCTAGTAATTTTTAATAAGTTTCATGTAACTAGATCTATTTTTTTTTATTTCTAGCCATCATACACAGTGTTTCCTAATTTCTTAAATTTTCCAAATTTGTCTTCAGATTGGGAATTGGTTACTCCAAAAACATGTAAATCTGTACGGAATACGTAGATTAATCTTAAGACCGATTTTGTGGTACGCCATTCACTATTTGATTCTTAAAATATATACGCTTATCAATAAAGATATGAATTTGAAATTTGCGTGCTCCTAGGACTTAAACTTGCGAAAAGAATCTTCTACCAAGAACTACGGCCCTGTTCTTTATTAACTGTACCATTATAAAGGAGTTCAAGGCTCTTCTAAAAAGCATATTTCTTTTTCGTGGCTTACTTTCCTTGCTATCCAGGAAGATGAAGAAAGAACGGAGTAGCACTCGAGAAGAAAGTGCCGCGGCTTTTACACTCGCCTTTACCCAACACTCCAGCCATAGAGTGTTGGAACATTTTCGCGTGAGAAGCGTTATCGATGAACCATAAAGTTCGCGAAAGTAAAGCCATTCCAAGAAGAGTATGATGGTCCTTTACTGAGGGAAGGATTAGCCAGGAGAAGATGGTTCGAGGATGGTTGAAAAAAGGATAAAATATTGAAGCTCTTAAAAAGTTGGTTCAACGATGATTTAATGGTACCGAAAACAATGTATGATAATAGTAGTTTTCTGAAGAGTGACCGGATTCACGGGTGCTGAAATCACGCGAGTGAAGGATTTATGTCAGAAGAAAATAAAGAGGAGTGAGTAACAATGACTCGACCGAATTAAACGATTAACTATGTAACTAATTAATCATGTTTAGTGAGTTTGAGTGATGTCGGCAATCTCATGCCGTGATAGAAAATAAAAGCAAATTCAAAAAACGGGATCACGAGTCACCATAAATCATCGCTGCATTTTGCTCTGCATTGAGAGCTTGACGAAAAATAATATTTCTTCGTAGGATTTTTTTTATCAGATTTCGATCCGTAATCGGAGGAAACACACTTTCCCTAAAAGGATACCTTCCCACGGTTCGTATAAGCTGCGAGGTACAACAGTTATTTATAAAATATTCATCCCTTAATTAATGGTTATTCATCCAGGATCCGCGCTGTACAGCTGCTAAAAATTAACGCCTTAGGGAACTTTCGGTCTCATTAGTATTTCGTGAGCAATATCGTCGTCTGTTTTACGAATATCGTGGAAAGCCAAAAAAGGGATGATTGAATAAAATGAAAGAGAAAGAAAAAAAAAGTAAAGTAAGAATCAAACCGATGGAAAGGTCAGCCTTACAGACTGGGTTTCTACCTACAAACACCTACCGTCTTACAATACAGAAACGATGGAAGGACAAAGTGCTGCCCTGAATACGCTTTAGTCTCGACACGGATTGAAATATATCACGTGGTAAAAGGGTAGATGAAAGGGAGAAAGACAGAAAAAATAACAATAGTCGCACATTCATTTACGAATCTGAGACGAAAATACTAGCTTCATAGACAATACTATATACCGTTCGTTCTTGTGGGAGAAGATTAGAAGAAGAAAAAGATTGAAATATAATATACCATTGACTTTTCATAAAAATTTGAATATTCTGTCATTGCTAACGTCTAATGATAACACCTCAAACTTCTTTCATTCATGTAATGTATATTACTTTAAAAAATTTCTATTTTTCCCGTTTTAATTACTTCATGTGTACCCACTCGCTCTACGGGTTTCACGTTTAATCATAGTGAGTATTGAATTTTGCATTGTATGAAACCCGTTGAATCTGCTTGTGTCTGCTGAAATGTAGTAAAATTATATCAGTAAATAAAGTAACGAGTTTTGACGTAGAATAATTTTCATTGGATCTCATATGAATTCATATTACCTACATAATTATTCTCGGAGAACGTATATCGTTAGATATTTTGTAGCGTACGAAAATATAAAAGTATAAAAACATTAATGATACTAAAGAAATTTTACAATAGTACTAGGGAGCAGCGATACAGAACGGTTTGAAAGCAATTGTTTTTCATTTTCTCTTTCTCATTATTACAGTCTCTAAAGAGAGTCCGCTACCTGGTAAATTATTAGAGACGTAAGATCGAGAGTTTCGCCTCTGGTAAAAATATACAAAGTAGGGAAGAGAATGAGAAGACCGAATTTACCAACAAAGAAAATGATCATAAACTTATTTACGAGTGCAACGCTAAGATGGGAACTGCATTGCAAAATAGAAATCGAATTTCGTGAATTATTCCCATTGGAAAGGAGTATTCAAGGGTTCCTGAGAAAAGTTATTCAATAATGAGATCACGAATTGAAGCTCACCCTGCACAATCCGACATAGCTATATATATATGCCTTGTTATCTCGACGTCGCATCAAGACAATAAAAGTCACGATAAAACAGTAGAAGGAGCTTTAAGAAGAAGCTTTGAGTGTACTTTGCATTGTAAAAAAAGCTATGATGCCTTTTATTTATTTCCACACAAAGTTCTTTCTCTGTACTCTCATTTGAAATAAAATTATCAATTGGTCGCGATAGTGATGTTATTTGTTGTAGCAGTATTATATTTTTTTCATAATTTTGTAATGCCTTGCTGATTGTTACTGATATTTTGTGACAAGGTGCAGTTTAATAAATATTAAATTCATTCGTATGCAGGCAGGTCGCATGAATCATATTGCATTGCTGCTGAAAGACAAAAACATTGGTTGTCGATATATGAAAATAAAGTAACCGTCGTACTCGTGCTTACAATTGATGTGTGGTCCAACGTTTGTTATCAATTCGTTCTATGGCTACGTGATATAGCTCTCTCATTCAATGAAATTGTTAACGGTTACATATATTTTGTCTATCGTAATGCTGAATAATATACGCTTATGAGGTAAAAAAAATGTAATTCGACATTATTTGCTTTCCATACGTACACGTAAAGCTCCGCGAATAAATCTTTTACACATAGCATGACAGAGTTATTCGACTAAAGTCGCCAATTCATTTCCCCAATTTCAGGTGCAATCGATAAATTCCTATATATTTTTCAAACGTTATTGCCATTTAAAAGTGCAATATCTAAATTACTTAGTAAAATATAAGTATATAATATACGGAATTCCGTGTCCTTAAACCAGCCGTACAATTGACACATAAAGCCAAGAATTAAGCAAAAGTCAGTATAGTTCTATCTAAAAAGTAGTTATGCAAAGTATATAAATGGGGAATGAAAGAAAATAAGTAAATCCAATGCAAGCATTATCTTCTCAACGCTTAAGCTTTTACCACTCGAAATAATGGGCCATAAACATTAAATCCAAAGACACGTAAACGCAAGCTTGTCCCCTATAATAAATTGGAATCTAAATACACAATTAAACTTTCGCTAGCGAGGTTCAAGGCTAGAAAGATACTAAGCTTTTTTGGTTGAATTTAGGAGGCTTAACTTCATTGCCTTCATTAAATTTCTGCTAGAAGAGCAGCAAGTTGGATACTTTGTGGTATAAAAGGACTGTAACGCATACCTACCGTGCCGGAAATGCTCTTGGGGAATTGTTCGGGATGGAAGTCCCCACTTAATTTTATCCAAGGACAAATTGTGCCGCCCGCTTGACATTTTGGCAAAATACTTCACCACGAAGTTATGTGTTACGAATGAACGCGACAAACGTTTCCTCTGCTTGAGCTTCATCTCATAGGTATACCATTGAAGGTACGATGAAAGATCTTTTGATCAACACTTCTCAAAACTCTCATATTTGTCAAAATAATTGTTTTTACCCGAACGGACAAAATTACGTTCCTCGTGAAACTTTGAATATATAATAAGATGTATCTTATTAGAAATTCAAATACACCTTTTATCCGTCGAAGCATTCATTTCTGCGATAATCGCAGACACAATATACGATTCACGATAGGGAATGTTCGAAATTACATCCTTTATGTTACTTTACGTTAGACGGTCTTTGTTTACCTATTTAAATGGAATGCTCGTATGTGAGTTTGCAAGCGAAACTAGCAACTTTTTAAATTAAACTCAAAGATCAAGTTTGAAAATTAAAAATTGCCACCGACAAAGTTATACACGGTTCACGAGTATGATGAGATTGACTTTCATCATTAGCACGGAAACTCTTGTTCTGCTGGTGACGTTCACAACTATCCCGGTATCAGAGCCACTTGGAATGCACGAAGAACTGTTCAAGGCAAACATGAATCACGAGGGAACTTTGAAGTGCAGATCAAAGTACATTCTTGGCGGATCTAAATCGTGAGAAGTCATTCGAGTAATGGTTATTGACAGGAACTGGTACAGGAAGTGACGTTCTACCTACAGTAATAGAGTACGTGTGCACATACCTATTACATAGTAAATACTCGGCGAAACTAGGAAATTCATTTTCAACGTAATATCAATTCCACGTATCTAGATTCTCCGCATCCACATACTTGGACCAACGTATCACCCTTATAGATCCGTATACTAACCAACCCTTGGACCATCTCCCTCATAATATTTCTCACCCTCGAAATTCTAATTGAATGGTCGTATTAACCCTCCTAACCTAAAGGCAAAAGGGTATCTCGAGTACTCGCTAATTCCCTTTTCCTGGACGGATTATCGTGAATTCTACATACCACTGGTATTATGAGACGTTAAATGTACCGGAACCGCAATCGACTCGATATTCGACCAACTTCGAGCCGTGATTGTTCTTCGTCAGTTCTGATCAAACTTTTTATATGTAGCAACCATGTTGACTTTTTATTCATGGTAATTACGTATTTTTACAGTATCGTTGACTTTGGATACTCTATGCACCTCAGACTATAGCCAAATAATTACGTTCGTGTTCCCAGTAGGATCTGTCAAATTCACGACACGCGTGTTATCTAATATCAACAACACATCACACATTCCAATTGTCAGTACAATTACCCGAAAACATACTGCGAAAATGTACGACGATTTCATCCAGTGATCGGACTGTCGGAATCAGGCGGTTAAATCAATTCACCGTGAAGTCCACAGGGAGTGCATGGAAGTGAAATTGTTGGGCCGTATCACGTGGTAGGGAATTAATTACAGACCAAAAAAAAAAAGTATGAGTAACAGAGACAAAATTATTACATCTTCAAAATGATTGCAGAAGTTAAAAAAGTTTTATACCTTTCGAAAACTTTTTTAAGACTCTTCGTATTTTATAGGTACTAACTGTGTATTATAATATATATATATGTATACAATTTTTAATTACAACCGTTTGAAAAGAAAGTAAATTGTAGAACGAAACGAGAAGCCGTATATTATTATGATACGATAAAATTAAGAATGAGATCGTTTTTCTTTCTTTATCATTCAACATTTTCGCAACGTTGAATTATTAATTAGAAATAGGACGCAATTGGTTGGCTCAACCGTATTTCAGCGACCGCATCATCCATGTTCCTCAATATGTATAGTATATAGGTAAAGAGTTGAATACCCGTAATTTTTATAAAGCTTTGTCCTCTATTTAATTCCAAGTTCTAACGGCCGTTACGGACTTTATCCTGCCTTTGGATTTACTCAATGATCGTGACTTTTCTCCATTCCAATTTAACCACCCAAACGCCTAACTCGAAAGCTTCGCGGCATGACGTTATGAAGTCGTTGGAATTGTTAGTGTGAAAAGTTTACGCTGACTTTATAAATTTCACAAGTTTTTATATTTTCTCATTTTCCTACTATCCGCACTTCCTCGTAACTCCTGCTAAAAAATCTGCTTAATGTGAAGTGGTGGACTTCTTACTTGGCTAACTGTTGTATAAGAATTTCTTCCCCATTAATATAATGTCAGTTTACGGCAAACTGCACGTTCCAAACGCATTCACCTGTTCGTATATAACTAATACATCGTAGTTCACCTAGTTTCCGAATAAAAAGAAAATTTGACAAGTTAACCAAGAATTTCTTTCCCTTTGAATGCTGCCCTGGATTTTCTGCATCCCAGGGAAATCCTGAAGTTTACACTTTACGATAGTTGCACCGTTCATACCGAGGACGTTGGGCAGACAAATAACTTTGTGAAACAAGTAACGGGACAATAGTTGCGGCTCTTTTATATTTCATTGAAGCTTCGGTTCGTTGGAAATGAAAAGGTATCTTCAATTTAGAGCAAGCAAAGTTATTAGCAGTCAGGTATTTACGGGTTTAAAGTCCATTGTGAGCATTTTATAATTGCATCTTTCATACGACACGATTTAGTACATGCAGATTTAGGGTTAAAAGGACTTGGCAAAAATTGTTAATCTTAATGCGCCTCGCGTTATTCCTTTCAGTCATTCCTGGCCCATTTCCCTTGAATTCATTTATAGTTTCTTGTGTTAAATTTATAGCTCCGTAAGGTGAAACCAACCGTTTCACGATACGGTTAACTCCTTCGTAAAATTCTTTTAAGGTTGTCATAAAAATTGTATATGAAATAATGGAACTGCCCTCGGGAAGAATCGGCTATATTCGGCTTTACTCGGAATCGGATGATCCTTGTGGCAAATTTACGAACTTTGAGCTCCTCTCGAGGTTTAATATAATTGTGCCTTGCTTCCATGGTTTTCGCAATGTGGATATAATGGAACTTTAAAAAGTTTCCAGTTAGTAACATTTTCGGGAACTTCTTACGAGCAGATTGTTACGACATAAGAGGACTTGCTAGACTCGCGTTCAGCGTGCTTGGATAATATTTCTTAGAAAATTATTTCCTCACGTTCATTCAAAGTAAAGTTACTTTATAAAGTAATGTACGACAATATAAACGATTATTGCTTATTGCATAAAGAAAAGGAAAATATGAATACAACAAAGAATAGCAATAACCTGAAACGTATCTCGTTTGATTTTAAGGAGAAGAGATTTAATGAAACAATCTCTATGTTAATAAGTATATTATAGAATTATTAAATACTTATAGCACTTTACGTAGAGTCAAGAAACTCGATGAATTCTCCTCTCGAAAATCATAAAAATTTCATAATTTTAAATGCAGTTCTGTGTACTATAATTTTTTCGAAATTATACATTATTTAAACAATACACCAAATCCTTATTTACAAACTAAACTAATTTCCTGCCTGGTATTTACCTCTACTTCCTTTAACCCTTTGACTGCTAAAGGTGTATACATATGCTTTCACAAGTCTATCAATATATACGAAAGGCGTAAATGAATTAATGGATTCCTCCGAGAGTGCGCCGTAGTCAAATGATGAAGTTAATATGCATTAACAATTCATAATTTACCCCACAGTGATTGAGGTCGAGCCGGAATATGAGGCCGCTTGAAATAAACTCCACCTAGTATTTCTATTATTACAATATCTAAAAGTGTAAAGCTCGTCTCACTGTGATTATAGGGATCTATATATACATACATATCATATATGAATGTACAGTAGAATTTCTCTTAGCCAATTACCACACTGCTGCTCCTACCAGTTAAGTTGTATATGTATGAAAAGTAACTAGTATTTTTTCTTCAATCCATTTACGTAGGGTACTCGTCATTGTGATTACGTACACCGATTAAATACAACTGCGAGGAGAAGGAGATTTGTTGAAAAGTACAGTGAATTTCAATAAGCAATAGTAATCCACTAATATTAAATACTCAAATTATTTTCAATCTATAAATATATATCATGAATAACAAATAAAAATAAAACATCATCATTATCCGTTGCAGGTCGTCAGGGCCGCAAGTCCTGTTCTGCTACGCGTCATTGCCCTAGGAGCTTTCTTTATCTACTGCACAGTAAGTATATCAAAATATTCACCTGTAGTTAAAACGTTTCGTCGCAAATGCAATTTTGCAAAGTGACTGTACTACATAAAGAACGATATCCCATGCTCGAAGCTTTTCAACAGATATTTCGAACTTCTGTCCCAATTCATGAAAAGGTCTTGGTAGTCATCTCGTTCCAACGATATTCTCCATTACTTCGTTACAAAATGTCTCCCAATGGTGATGCCACCAGTAAAACAATGGGGATGATACGAAAGATAAGAACAAGGACACAGATGCCATTAAGAACGGCTCACTAACCAAAAAGACCTCGAAACGCGTGACTTTACCTTTGGTTGACCTTTTCCCGAAAATCCAGACCGGCGACGAGTAGGATTAGATGTTAGCGTCGAATTAGGAAATGGAATCCGGTCGCTATTACCTTGCGGTTTTCTCGGGATATGGGCCTATGATAGCTTGTGGGGCGTGCGAAATGATTTCTGTGTTTATGGGCCTAACTATGCTATCTACGCCCGAAACTGAATCACCTTCCTAATTGGTTATGGGGTTTATGATTTCCTTTTACGTTTTCGGACAATTTCATGAATGCTACCGATATTAATGATATTGAGTAGACCTTTGGGATCTTCGTAAGGATTTTCTGACAGGGACACCGGTCACCTCATGAAAATCTTCGTAGAAAATATTATTTGTCATATCTATATATATTGGAGACTCGATAAACAAAATTGTACGTTCTTGCCGTACATCATGAGCTTTTCACGTTACAGACCATCGTAATGTATCCACGTCCCAATGTCGTGACGTGCACCGTTCGCGTTTGGCTACGTGAAATCGGATTTTCTCTGACCTACGGTGCACTCATGCTGAAAACCTGGCGGTGAGTAATATGTATTTTACTATTCACGAAGAAATCCCTCCGCCGACAACATTTATTACGTGAGAAATGTTTCGGAGCAACTAATATATACATATAGCTGGCTTACGACCGGTTACATCCCTGTTACGAAATTCATGGCTTTACCGGAAAGCCGTGTAAGTGTGTCACAGGCGAAATTAACATTTTGATCTCAGAGTTACTTTTTTCTTTTTTTTTATCGATAAATAATAAGTTTAATGGTCCATAAATATCAAGGTAAACGACCGTGTTATAAATTCTTACTGTTCATTGTAACCTCACGTTATGACCAGTTAATGGGGTTCAATTTTGAACTGGGTATATCCAGACAATGTGTTCCTTTACTTTGAAACGTACAAGTAATCGAGGTAATTCTCAGGAGCATGCAAACTTACAATAGTACAAGCACGAAGTAGTTCGTACAAAGATAGCATATTTTATTGAATAATGTGCACGCGTATACTCTATTCTTATTTTCTGAACAAACTCCATGGAACCTCCAATAGCTATTGCACGAACTGCAGCAAATCTTATGTGCGAGACGAGGACACAGACTTGAGTCAGACAACGTCCGACAAATTCGAGTATACTTCCCGTACATTTTCGTGCAATCAGCCGCTGCAACTGCAGCTGTGGATTTATTGTAACAGATACAGACTCTTTCCCTTGTAAGCCGTAAACGAAAAGATCATATGGAAAACGTAAGGTAAACGCATATGTACGTAAGAGACCATTAAAAATTTTAATAACTGTAAGACGAAGCAGTGCCACGATGGAGAACCACTTCGATGCCATTTTCTTCGAAAGAAGCACTTTCTACGACACGGACCATTTCTTCGGCATGATGCCATTACCGATAAGTGTACAGTTATTATACTCGTAAAACTAGTATTTCGCAACGTTATCATGCACAATAGCGAAATTGTGAAAAGTCCTAGATATTCTTATGTGCATGGAAATTTTGTTCCTTACAGTATTTCTATAGGAATTAGCTGTAAACTATTTGGTACGACGTTCGTGCGCGTATGGTGTAGCAATGATCTATATAAGCGCGTAGGGGGTTCAGGATGAGAAGGTGCAGAAAGTTTCGGTATATCGTGGAGGATCGATGTGTCGTCTTTCGCGGGAGTTTATCGTCCTTTTTTTCCTCTCTTATCTACCATTGCAAACCTCAGATTCGAGTAAAGGGAACTTTGAGCTTAGAGCTTATCAACGATCGATGGTCGACGAGTTTTCAACCACTGGACGACGATAGCATCCTCCCCTATTTTCCCTTTTTTTTTTTTTTTTTTGAAGTTGGAAGAGTAACCAATCCTGTAGACCTCTTACGAATTTCCGATCCCTGCAGATTTCTGCGAGTCCGTCGATCCCGCAGTTGCGATTTAGTCACTAGATACTCTAAGACGAATGGGTCAAGCACGGTGACTAAAAGTTCAAAAAATTTCACAAGTCAATTATTAAATAGAACATTTTCTTGGGACTCCAAATGTTTCTTTACGCTTCCTGAATAATTTATTAAAATCCCTAATACCTATAATGCTTACTTATGCATTTATAATGTATAGCTGTAATCACGAAAGGAATGAAAAAAGAAAGTAACAAGTTTGTTAAGTCATAATATATACTAAACTAAATATAATATAATACGATCTAAGATGCCAATAATAATACACAAAAAACTTTACTGCAATTATTTTTATTTACGTATACTAACGACATTCCTAAGCTACGGAAATCAGACTCTGTTAATCACAGTTAAATCTTACCGTATTACAGATACACCGCATCGAGCCGTATTATACTAATGCAATCAAACAAGTCCGTACTGAAGTAATATTTGTTAACACAAATTCATATTAATATTTGTACATACCGATATATTAAATTTCACAATATGGACTACTATCTCATACAGTGCACATTACGGAAATTAATTACGTCATCCAAATAGAATCACATGCTTGCTGCTGCAGCTATTTGTTTCGCCAACTTATTGGGCTAATATAATATCTAGAGACTCAGGCGTCTCGCATCAAGTACGTATACCATAAGGAAGACGAGACCATCAGAATATACAATTCTGCGAAAGTTATGTCTTATGTGGTATAACTAAAAAGTAATATATCATATGGAAATCATATTCTACAATATCAAAACAATTGCTATCAAACACAATTTACCCATTCTTCTCAATTTACAGTGTAAATGTACTTATAGTGACTAATTTTCACTATTTCAACTTCGCTCATTCGCGTTAATGATATACTAGAAACGATCATGCCCAAGTATTATTAAAATGAAAATGCATTATTATAACCCTTAACTTTGAGATATTTTACACTTGTCAAAGACGTCAAGCTTGCGGCATTTAATATAAGATTAACATAAAGTAACGTCCAATTGAAGTGCAACACTTGGTTTTTTGTATATCTCTGTGAAATTATGGCCGATTTCGAAAAACCAAAGACACGTTTTTCAGGAAATTTCCTTGCCGTTCGAATGGTAAAGGTTTTATCCCGATCGGATACAAAATGGCCGACCGGCAGGGGTTGGAGTGAAATAGTGCATTTTGGGACTTT
>JARQTH010000408.1:160170-201128 GCA_030142595.1 Trachelus iudaicus | reverse complement strand
GCCGCTACGATTTAGCGCAATGTTTTCTGATATCGCCTAAAACCGTAGCGTTGTGTATCTCCCTACTCATCTCTGGTTTTAGGCGAGACCAAAAGCATGGCGCTAAATCATAGCGGCGAGTCCGGGAGTAGGATTTTGTGATCATCGCCTCCGTCGACAAAGCGTATCCCGTCGTAGCCGAGCTGAAGGTGGACAGCAACGCGCAGCTTGACGGGCACTGGTTCTATGCCATGCTGGTGTCATACATGTGAACTGGCGGAGCCGTCGAACTGGACTGTACAAATTTTCAAGCATGAAGAATAGAGCTCTATTCTTTATGTTTTTAAGGCTGGTGAAGGCAGGTTACTTCAGAATTGTATACCTATTCAGAGATGAATTTAGCTGGTGTCAGAATATCAAGGGAATTGACAAGATTCATTAAAGCAAAGAAATTGTTCCTTGCAAACGGAATTATTCACTCAAATGGAGGTTTTAATACGGTTAAACGTTCTAAAGTTACAGCCAGTGACCCATTCAGAATAGGAGTAACATCCGATAAGAATCAGGATGAGGAAGAACCTATTGGACCGTTTGGTTTTTTCTTATTGGCAAGCATCCTAAAAATTATTCCTTTCATATTATTAATAGTTGTTGAGTCTATTAAAAATATTTACAATGATTTCACAGGGTTTTCCACTGGTCACTTTAGGCCTTGGAACATGGCAAGTTTACAGACGTAGATGGAAGCTGGAATTAATAGAGAATCTTAAGTCGAGGACCACTTCCACTCCCGTAGATTTTCCAGAGGAGTAATAATTATTATATTATGTTGTCTGTGGAATAATCCCATAAATGTATTTATTTTATTATATTTATTAATTATATTGCAGTTACTATGAGCTTGAATCAATGGAATATTATCCAGTTAGAGTAAGAGGTGAATTTTTACATGATAAAGAATTTACTATAGGACCTAAGAGTCTTATTGTGGACGGTGCAGGTGCATCTGAAGGTAAAAATGTTCTAATGACTCAAGGACAAGCTTATACTGGATACTATGTTATTACTCCTTTCAAGTTAGAAGATCGAGAGTAGGTATTTTATATAGTTTCTATATTCTTTATCGTACTTCTTATCGAGAGTTAAAGTTTTATTATAATTCTTTTATCAGCTTAACGATACTTGTAAATCGTGGATGGGTATCCCGTAAAAAGAAAAATCCAGTAACAAGACCAGAAGGACAAATCTCTGGTCCAGTAGAAATTACAGGTATCGTAAGACTCAGTGAAAGCAGGCCCCAATTTATCCCAGAAAATAAACCAAAAGATGGATTATGGTACTATCGGTAAATAACTTATAGTCTAACGCATTAATAGATAAGTACTGAATAAAGTAATGAATTGCCCACTTATAAAGACAATAAATTTTCAGAGATTTGGATGCCATGTCTGAATTAACTGGTGCTGCACCGATCTATCTGGAACAAATATATGATGAAAGTGTACCTGGTGGACCGAGAGGTGGACAGACTCGAATAACATTAAGAAATGAACACTTAAGTTATATGATTACCTGGTACTCCTTGTCAGCTGTCACTTCATGGATGTGGTATAGACAATTTATCCAGAAGCTACCGCTACTTTAGTCTTATGGTACATAAGTCTACAGTATTGTTTTCATTTCGTTTTCTTATATTTAAATAATGTAAACACAGGCATCGAGATACGTGATAATAGTCAGTAGGATTTTCAAAAAAGTATATCTTTATTGATTTTTCATTAATCTTTCACTGTCTCGCCAATATCGTTACCTTAAAACATTGGAAGTGGATACTGGAATGTGTTTTGCTTATTCCGCCCGTAAAATCCTCACGAGAAAATCGGTTAAAATCATGAAGAGAACAATCGTCATTCAAATAATGCTAACTACAAGTACATAGGATAATGCGCCGTAAGTCTAAAAAATAGATTTCGACTGCGACAAGTTAATCCTAATAAAAAATATATAGGTTCCACGACGAAGCTAGGAGTATGCACAGTCACATCTTTTTTTTTTTGACAAAGTATTCAGTAAGAATAGTCACTATGAAACACCCACAGATACGTTCCAATATTTCTTATCGCAAGGGTAATACACATTCTAGAGTGGAGTGGAACATTCCAGCTCTATATAATAATAAAAAGATGTAAACGTTCTCAAGAAAGAAAGGATATTCCTTGAAATTCACAGTGGGGCTCTTCGTCACTTGTGCATTCTTACAAACATATTACTCGTCTTGTAATGCATATACTAGGGACATTGGACCTTTATACAGAATCTAACGATTGAATATTTTGCATCTATAATATAATAGCGCCCTTTTACTTATATATTCAATGAGTTGGATAACTTTTAGATGAAATACTACCTAAAGTCCCTGTATTTGTCATTATCATTTATTTGATTATCTAGCATCCTTTCGCCATAACGATGTCCAGCTGTTACTTAATTATTTATTTATAATTATTAGACTCTCTCAGACCCAATGAGATTCTCATGCATTTCCATAATGTATTATTAATAATGTTGGCATCACGTCGACTGGATATTACACGACGAAATACACGTAGAACAGATCTCACGTTTAAATATATCAGGGAGTACATATTGTGTAGACGCGATGAATGGCGTTTGATAAACTCTTATAACGCTTCGATAAATTTTATACTCTGTGGACATTAAGCCTAGCTTTCGTCATTTTCCATTTATTTAATTAAATATATAGAAGATCTCGGCATTCTCGAATTTTAATGATTATATTTACTGATTAATGCGATACTAAATACTATCGTTATGGCCTTTTTAATTCATTTCTTTTAAATCTGGATATATCCCGCTCACAAGGGCCTTATTTTGGGTACAGTTTATGGTGAGTGACCCTTACTGAATGACTCCATGGTACAACATAATTTATAACGGGTTTAGCTTATTGTATACTTGTCAACAAGAGAACACGCTTTTACTTAAGATATCACATTTAATAATCTAAGGACTTTCTTGTGATCTTTCAGCAAGGATTTTTAGTGATTTCTCCATACACTTTTATTCTTTATCATTCAAGTATAGAACGACTGGCCGTTCGAATTAGTTTCCCTGGCGTTTTTACATGATATTTTTGTACAACAGCCTCGCATTTGAAGATTCATCGATTAATATAATAAGATATTATTTTAGTTTTTTTACTCGCATTTCCCGTCTCTTTTTGGCACAATTCATAAATCCTTGGGAGGAAGATCAGTTCTGAGATTACTTAAGAAAAAAAAACCCATGAATATTAAATGATTATAGAAACGTTCATTTGGAGCTGGGCCACATTTATCTTCAAGATATTCTCAATGTAATCTTGGCAGTGTCGATAAGACATCAGTGGAATTAATATGCTTAAGATTCTGAACTTAAATATCTTTACTAAAGATGTTACTGTGCGATAAGGTAGCCCGTTTTATATATAATATCTATGTGTGGTCGAGTTTTTTAAAATCCAGATTAGGAGATAATATTCCTAGATTTTTTTTTTAATAAAATTTGATATGAAGCGAACAACTGTAATGTTCTCGGAGTCGTGTTATTGCAAGATGAACTCTTACCAATCTAGTGAGTCTTAGCCGGACCTGAGGCACGCTGATCCTCCATACGGCCAGCCTGGAGCCTTTGGATCAAGGCAAAAAGATCTTCTTCTGGTACTGTCGCACCTGATTGAGTATTTCCATTAGATCTTTGGTTCTGTTCCTCTTCCGCATCGTGTAGCGTCGAAGCAGTCGGAAGAGGACTTCGCTGATCCTCCAATCGAGATCCCTATAAGACAGACAAATAAATAATATCTTGATTAGTTTCTATTTATTGACTTTTAGTCCTGAGTCTGAGGAGATATTGCTGCAGAGGGCCAGCTCTATGTGCACCATGTCTTAACACAGTAAATATATGGCCTTTCAATCCTCTCCAGAATTTCTATGCTGGTTCCAGAATATATCTTGTGCTTACTGTGCCCACTAATCGCCAGACACAAAGTTCTGAAAGACTGGCCTTCTTTGGTGGTGTCTGATCGGAGTTCCTGATCTTCCTTACCTGACAGCGTACCAGCATCTCTATGAAAGAATCGTCAGTATCCTGTTGCGGCTGCACTGCCGTTCTGTTGATCGCTTGATTATTCCTATTTGTATTCAGTCCAGGTAAGTAAGGTAGCGTTACTCGTTGCTCATCCATTCTCTTGCTCTGCATCCCTGCGATAAGTTCCAAGAGGTCTTCGCCATCTCTAATTATCAAGAACAAAAATAAGATTATATTGCCATGGCGTTACTATGTTGGTAAATCTTACTTTTCCTTTTCTGGCGATGGTATCCTGGGCCTTGGACGAGGTTTCCGATTAGCATGTAATGCGCACCGCTGATCATCCATTCTACCAGATTGAAAACGCGAAAGAAGCTCAAAGAAATTGTCCTCTTCTTCTTCTTGGGATGGCTGAGGTGCTATTCCCGCTCTGGCTGGTGGTGGCTCGCCGGAATCTTTCTGCTTTCCATCAGGCGTCAACTGCAACATACCCAGCGAAAGATTATACACGAAAGACTCATTAAGAATTTCTATAAGAGTATTGTACCTTTATAAGATCCAAATTGTCCATGCTCTGTCGACGGAGTCTGTATCTTCCTGGAGACGAGGCTGCCATACTGGATGCTGTATTCGTGGATAGTAAACGCGTTGTTCCGTTACCTTTGTCCGTATCCAGTTCACTTTTTTCCATTCCTAAGATCTCTTGCAGACCTGCGACATTCATCTGCGCTGTTGCTTGTCCCATAGGATCACCGAGTTCCTTGGAAATATTCAGATGTAGATTAGCAAAGTGCAATGCCTTCTCATGATTGCCCATTGCAGAATACGCGTTTCCTAGGGACCAACAGGCGCGACCTTCTCCGACGCGGTCCATTAGCTGCTGAGCAATCACCAGGTGCCGAAGATGATATTCCACGGCAGCTGGATAATCCCGTAAAAGAGTATAAGTATTCCCTAGGGAGTAACAGGCTTGGGCCTCCACGGCTCTATCTCCTAGCTCTTGTGCCAGAATCAGTGTTCGTCTGTAAGAAAGTTTGTCTTAGTTCCAAACATCGAGAAGAAGCAGCTGAACACATGAAATCTTAAAATCTTTATACTTGTAGTGTTGTGCAGCCTTTTCAAATTCACCCAAAAATATGTGAGAATTGCCAAGGTTGCTATTAGCTCTTCTTTCAGCTGCTTTGTCACCAAACTCGCGAGCTATTTTTAGTCGCTCGTTATGATAGTGAATCGCCCGTTGAAAGTCTCCTAGCAAGTAGAATGTGTTTCCCAAGTTTCCACAAGCTCTTCCTTGAGCGGCTGTATCACCGAGTTCACGCATGAGCTCCAAATTTTCCCTAAACAGGTGGTGGAGTATGTAGAGATATATTTGGATTGTAAAATAGTAAGACAACTTACTCGTAATAGTGTACTGCTTGCTGAAGACATTGTCTAACGTCTTCAGAAAATTCTCCAGGATCTTGTTGACCAACTCTACCCACTTGCTTTCCTTTTGCGTGATACACATTGCCTAGGTTATAGAGCGCTCTTCCCTCACTCAACTGAAAAGGATCATATAGGATTATTATCAGAACCTATTACTACAATACTATCGATATTCAACAATCGATTTAAAGAATACCTTGTCTCCCAGTTCCCTAGAAATTTCTAAGTGACGTTTACAGCATATCATGGCTTCATCAAATTTTCCCATGACTTTGAGTGTGTTTCCTAAGTTTCCACTGGACTTAGCCTCTCCTAATTTGTCTCCCATTGTTCGAGCAAGTGTAAGATCATGCTTATGGTACTGCATAGCCTTTACGTAATCTCCTAGATAGAAATAAGCATTTCCTAATTGGCTGTAAATGGCACTAAGAGTTCTCAAGTCATCGGTCCCAGCTTGAATGGCTGCTTGAAAGAATGCAACACCCGCTCTGCAATCTCCAGATTTACAAAGACGTTCTCCTTCCAATGCCAATTCCAGGCACATATTGCTATCACTGGCACCATTCTAAACAATAAATCAAATATATGCATTATAAATATTTTTTGTGGATTTAAAGCAATCATAACTTAAAAACTTAGTATAAAATGTGGGAGTAGGCACCATAAAGTATGAGTCATAGTGAGAATAAAGATAATTAAGTGAATCACTTACTTGGCCATCGCCAGATAAATTTTCAGCACTGGCACTCAGAGACATATTTCCTCTAAGTTGTAAATAGTTGGATCACTTTTTTGAGATAAAAATACGACGTTTAATGATGATTAACGTTGGGTTTGACGTGCGATAATGGACTCTTATACTGGGGCTGATAGCCGGTACTTCAATAAAATGAGATTCCTAATGCTTCTCAATGCACACCATTTTTACAATATTCAACTTTCTCTGACATTATCGCCCGTACTTCCACTAAGTTTATTTATAACGATACTTTTATATTGGAGGAAGGCGCGTCGTTTTACCACACGCCCAGCGCGTTCAATTTATTCCCTGCTTCGCATTGCTGTGAATAGGGGACTCTGAGCATTGATATGGATGTCTCTCTCACAGCACTGCACGACTCTACTGGACCACATACTGGACTCTACACACTGCACAGCACTGCACAGCACTCTACCTTCATATTCACACATGTAAGCTTGTGTTCCAAAACTTTGTTCCACGTTCTGGTGTAATGCTTGTTACATTTCCAACATAATTAGAAAAGCAATAGGAATAGGAATAGAGACAACATAGAGAACATAGAGAAAACTTGTATCAGAATGCAATTTAGTGTAGCTATGAAGCAATCTATCTTTTTAGTAGTAAACTATAAAATTGAATTCTTCACAACAGGCAATAAAAATGACTGAATCTATCAAAGAATTGTATAGTGTTTCTATTGCACCGCTAGTGACACAGAGTTTTGCAGTTCGCTGGACTCAGGATAATCATATATCTGTTGTTACTAAAAAGGGAGTTCATGTTTTTGTAAGTCAGACTATTTTGTGAATGTCTGAGTTAACAGAGCTAGTTATTAATCAAGCATCTTGTTAATTTTACATCTAGGAATTAATTCCAACACCAACTCAGCCATGGCCAGTAGCCAAATTCTATCGGACCTTTGTTTACCCTCCAGAAAATATGCCAGCAATGGAATTTGTATCAGTGGTGGAGGGTGCTCTGTGGAAAATGAAGAAGGAAGAAGTTTATTCGCTATTGATGGAAGAAGCATTAACTCCATGCATCGCTTCCATCTCTGATTCTACTCCATTTATCACAGCCACAGAATGGTCTCCCAGTGGTTTAATGCACCCAAGTAAATGTCTTTTAGGTGTTGTTACTTCGGTAGGAGCTGCTGTAGTACTCTTCAATATTGCTACTAGTTGGTATCAACTCATTGACGTGTCTTCGTTATGGTATACTCATATTCAAGAAACGTTTCCTTCATATTTTACAAATTCGTCAGAAATCAAAATTCCACATTCAGTCTTGACAAAAAATCTTCGGCGTTTACAAGCTACCAGTATTACTTGGAGTAAATTATTTACTTCGAACGACTCTCGCTATGCCTACTTCAGCACTGCTTATCGAAGTTCTGATTTAGCAGTGTGGAAAGTGTTTAAGGTATCCCATCAAGCACTGAATGCAACTCCTATCCTTGTCTATACAATGCAGACAAATGTTGATTCCAAGATAAATGTGATGACATTTAATACTCTTAAAAATAATAAACATCTCTTAATCATCGGCTATATCAATGGCTTGATACATGGTGTTCTTCTCAACGAAACTGAGGGAACGCTAAAGATGGAATCATGTCAAAAATACTATAATTGTGCAGATCGCATTTCTGTGAGCTGCATAGAATTATTACATCAAGAGCAATATGTGTCTAATATACTTATAAGCAAAGGTTCCATTCTTATATTCTTAAAACTCAACTCAGATGGAATATTACTGGATACGCAACATATACAATTAGGAAGCTTTTCAATATCAGGTACGTGTTACAGTTTTCTTTGTGTGAAACAAATGCCTTTAATGACCTATTTCTTCGATCACAGAATATTAAAAAATATTTCCTTTTTGTAGGACTAACAGTCACTGGAAAGGATCAGGCTTACATAACTACGCAAGATGGTGCACTGATATCGTTATACATAGAAAATACCAAGATAACAAGTAAACGCATAAATCAAAGTACATCTCAAGCCCAGCTACAACAATATTTAGGACTATCGTGTTCACCTAACAAAATATTATTAGTAAACGTGACTAGTCCCAATTCCATGTATGACCATTTGGTCATACGCGAGCCAAGCAAAGTTTCCCTATTCACTTTGGAAGCAAAGGAATTCAATCCAGTGTCATTATTATATCAAAACCCAAGCAGAACATTAAAAAATCACTGGGATTGCTTAGAGACAATTCGTTTGACGGCAGCAAAATCCGAGAATTTTTCAAAAGTTTTTCCAAAAGTGCCAACGAATCTAGAATCTCTACCTTTGTACGAGCTCCGTATTGCCATGTGGATCTCAACAATGTTGGACATCTGCAAGAAGAAGGACCTTCTCAAGAGGTCACAAACAGTGGTAGAGATATCAGAAGCTCAACCATTAGTCTTCATCCACTGCGCAATAGACATTTTGGAACGCCTAAAGAAGAAGACCTCGTTAACCAAGGACAATAGAATTTGCATGCGTCTTTTGAGATCCTACTTGGAGGTACATCTGGCCGGCGAAGAGGATGACGAAGATACAAACTTGACACAGCTAGTTAAAGAAACTCTTAAGGATACTGCTAGTATGAGCACACCTGAGAATGAACTCTGTACTCTCTGCGGGGAAGTGATAAGCGATCTATCTTGGAATGTAACCCGCTGTCCTTCAGGACATCAGCTTCCTCGTTGTGCGCGCAGTCTGCTGCAAATCTCATCGCTGCAATATCGCTCATGTCCCTTTTGCGGATTAATCCTACATCCTTGGCTCGACGAGGAGTACGAGGAACCGCTGTGTCCATATTGCGAAGTCCCAGCTCTTTACGATGGACGCGTCCTCTCTTTCAGTGATACGAACGGAGTACCTTTCTTGAACTTGTCGGAACGAAGGAGGACTGTACAGCCTCCTGGAAAGACTCAAGGGTCCGAAAATGTTAGTAAAGGACACTTACGTAGGCCTCGTACGTTTGCCGTTGTTGTTAATAACGAGGAGGACGACGCTTGTAACATTACGGAGACTTGGCAAGAATTTTAATTCTCTTGTAAGTCTATCTTTGATTGCCACTTATGAAATGTCCTTATCCTTTTTTAAATTGTACATACCTATAGAGGAAAGACTCAAGGGTCTGAAAATATTAGTAAAGGACATTTATGTAGGCCTCGTACGTTTGCCTTTGTTAACAACGAGGAGGACGACGCTTGTAACATTACGGAGACTTTGCAAGAATTTTAATTCTCTTGTAAGTCTATTTTTGATTGTCAGTTATGAAATGTCCCTATCCTTTTTTAAATTGTACATTCCTACAGTGGAAAAGTGTAACTGTGAAACATTAACGATTAAATTCATGGTGTATACATTATATGTTCTTACAACGTTGTGCCCCTGCCGATAGGCAATATTTCTTCACTTGAGTTCGACTATACCAGTGGTTGCCTATTTTTAGGCGTATTGTTTTTGAAAAATTTCCACGTTCAGGGGTTATACTCGCATCGTTGGTACAGGTATATTATATTTATATGAATATTACTTTTATGCAAGTTGTATCGAATCAATCTTTTTAGAAGAAAATAAATAATGGCAACGAGAAAGTTACACAGATTACTGTTAAAGATGCGGTTACATGTACTTGCTGGAAGGGATGGGCGAATTGTGTAATAAACTTATGGGGTATCAGTATCGGCCTGTTTCCGTCGAACGTATATCGAGAAAACGGAGACAGAATTAAACTCTGGAGTACGAAAGTTGGTTTTAGGACACACCTATTGATTGCCATCTACGGTCGACAGATGAAACTAAAAAATGTCTCCTACTAAATGTAAATCTTAACGTAAAATATTTACAGGGTAACTTAATTTGTGTAGATATAAAATTATTAAATGCAATTTACATACAAATACTAATTAATATTTGGTCTTTCAGCTGCAACGTGTCATGAAATTTATTATCGAACAAACTTTCAGCGTGAACGTTGCCTAGAAATGCCTCAAAACAAGAAGCAGAATTCTAGCTGCATTTGTTTGTCAGACGGAACTCTACACGACGCATACCTACGACTTTTCTGTGCGTTACTATAAGTGCCAGCTTAATGAATAATATTCTTTAAGTGCCACTTTATCTCTTTACCCGAATCATATCGCGGTCAAAATTACCGTGTTAAAGCGTAGTGCCGGTCATGTCTTC
This sequence comes from Trachelus iudaicus, assembly GCA_030142595.1. NCBI lineage: Eukaryota > Metazoa > Arthropoda > Insecta > Hymenoptera > Cephidae > Trachelus > Trachelus iudaicus. The sequence goes on along the minus strand of JARQTH010000408.1, from coordinate 190,700 downwards.
CTCCGAAGTAATTCACTGTAACGAAAATATAAAAAATTTAATTCCAAAACCAGAGGTGACGCCTCCAGTTAGTCCAAGGTAAAAAAAGAAACGATTAAAAACGAATTAACACAATTATTAATAACTCTTCCTACGTCATTCAATGCCATTCTGCTTGTCTCCAGGTACGAGTCCAAATATCACAGGAGCGTTACAAGAGAAAGAGCAAGATCTAAAAGTGCCCATCGCACCTTGGGAGTACCAAGTGTCGCCCTGAATCCCCCATCAGAATATTTAAAAAAGCGAACTCGGGTTGAACCCCGTAGAGACGACGTGAAGCACGTGCACTATCGTCGTCCGGATTATCAGCACAAATTGCCATCCTGGGAACGAATAAAGAAACAGACCAAATCCAAGGACGATTTACCGGCTCTTCCTCAGGATCCGTTGAAAGCAGGCCGTATAAATTTCCCAAAGCAGAACATTCTGAACGTTAAGAAGTCTAAAGCAAAGCAGCCAAGAATGCGATACGTGGATACCCGTTTCGGTGACGCTCACGATTTGGCACCCAGTGGTCTCCTACCCTCTTACCTCTATAGAAAGGTAAGCAGCGTCCACTGAAGATCATCATCATCAACATCATTGATATTAATCAAATCGAATTAATTATAGGACTATGGTAAACCGCCAAAATACGTATTGGAGAAATTTAAGCAAAAGTCGAAGACTGATAAGAGTGACAAGGATGGGCAAGGGTCATCGGTATCATTGGAAGTGATGCAGCCACAGTGTCGCTACGTCACAGCACCAGAACGTGCAAAATTACTTTATGTAAATATTTTACTTTAATGTATACATTATCTCAATTAAAGATACAAGTTGATTCTTCAAAAGACCATATATATTCTAAAAGTTATATCACACGTTAACAGGGCATGAAGAAACGCTGGGAAGAAATGACGAAAGAATTTCAGTCCCTGCCATTCCTGACGGATACACTGCCAAAGGCTAAGAGGAAGACGAAGCTGGAAAATGATCTTCGTCAATTGGAGAAGGACATAGATATAATAGAGCGTCATCCTTACATATATGTGTATAGCGATACCGAGGAGGAATCCTGAATCCCATATTAGCGACCGTAGATCAATTTCAAATATAAAGCGGCGAAGAAGTTTATACACGAAAGAAAGAAAAAGATCAAGAATAAAATATTTAAACCCCGTCGTAACTGCCATAAGAATAATGAGAGCCTGCCAACCGGCTGATTTTAATAAAGGAGAATTAAAGCAGCCTACGTGCTCCTAACTGGAATCATTGAGTAACTCAGAGTGAGATCATTCTACAGTTTCTGGGCTGCAGGTGGGGAACGAATCTATATATACATCACCAATATATATATATATATATATATATATATATATATCAGGTTATTCAGCCCAAATGCACCACCTGAACATGGTTTTAACATAAGACTCAAATGAACGCACTAACTTCAGGTGGTGCGTTTCTACTTAATAACACTGTATATATATATATATATATATATAGGTAAATATCTACACATAGTTTAAATATTGTGCTACTCCTCCTTTTCCCGTACGCACATAATAATAAAGCAGCGCTCACACAAAATATATCTCCGTGAGAATACTATTCCATTACTATACTAGATGACTATAGTCGGGTCACAACGTCAGCTCCGCTGTCAGGTGACTTCTTAACATTATTACTCGTAAGGAGATGGCCCTTCAAAGTGGAACTGATGCCGCGGCCCGACTATATACGTATATTCACTGTGCGTGGAGAATGGGAGAATAGTGTTGTTATACTGAGATATATATATATATATATACGCATATACATTTGTATCCACAAGACTCATGGTCGTTTCTGGTGTGCCTATGTGCGTTCTCCAGTGTATTATAAAACTTGGAGAGAACTGGATAACCGGAGAGAACTGCGCGCCGTTACGACAAACAAGAGTAATCCTCACCGTCGGCTAAAAATTTCTTCAGAGTTTCGCACGTTAGTCATTTCGGAGCCGTACAGTCCCCCGTGGGCTTTGTTCTTAGCAGTAACTCATTAACGGGAAAGTGAAACGTACTTCTGAGTTATTATATAGCGTACCTGAGTGCCTGAGGATCCTCCTGTAGTCTCAGATACCGACGGCATTGCGTACGTGGTAGATATAAGTAAACGGAGGCCGGGGAAATATATGTTGGTAATATTTTCATTATGAAGATCCTAATATTTGTACTCTGCGTAACGGCAATGATCTTCTGCGCTGAGTCAGCGCCTAAAACCAGCTGTGTGAAAAATACGAATGCGGTAAAGAATCATTTAAAATAATTGAAATGGATATTCTTCGATATAACTTCTACCTGTGGATAGAATTATTCTTAGTAATTTTCTTTTTGATAATAGTGCGTCAGAAGTGCTGAGTGCTGTACCGGTTGCTGTCATGAAGAGAAATGCGTTGGCTGTAAAGAATCGTATCCGATCTTAAGCTGCTTTATATTTATCTTGTTCCTTATGTGGTATTAATCACGATTTCACTTTGTTTTTCATTATAGTCAGTGAATCCTGCCTGAGTGATCTAACTCAACTGGGTGCTGGAGTCAAGGGTGGTCCTTGCGCCCTTTTAGATCCTCCATGTACCGCAGGACATCAATGCGTTCTTCAACCTGTTCAATGCATTCAAAGTCCCTGCCCTCCTATTGCTTCCTGCGTGCCTCCTGATTATCATGATTATGATTAAGGGTGTTAATCTAATGTTGGCTTAATTAGGGCATATCAGTGAAGCTATTGATTACGCATAAAAATGGGAATTCCGTCCAGATGCGCTGGATCGTACTATATTAGTTATTAAGTAATTGATGGATTTTTATGTAATTAATATTTTTGGTGAGCAACAATGTCATAAGGGCTTTGTTTCATTGTATCTTTTTATTAATAAATACGTAATTCATATGGGGAAAGTAACACATGGAAATTAATTAAAAGGGCAGAGGACACAGAGTGGATGTGGAAAAAGGAGGCGGAGGATGGAAGGGAAATTATGAAAATTCGTTCAAAAGTGTTCAAAGCAACAAATTATTTTTTTTAATTGACAATATGTACATTTAAATTCTAAATCAGAGCAAGTTACAGCAAAAACAATAATTTGAGCACTATTGCGTCAATGCCAACGAAGGGGTTAATGACAGTCGGTATTGTTTGCGACGTGAAAAGAGATGCTGCAGTTGTCGCTGTGATAAGAACTAGCTTTAAGGTTGAAATGCTAAAAGCAGAGGTGAATACGGAGATGCACAACGCTACGGTTTTAGGCGATTCCAAAAACATGGCGTTGAATCGCAGCGACAAGTCCGGAAGTAGAATTTGGTGGTCATCGTCTCCGTCGATAATGCGGAACCCGTCGTAGCCAAGCTGACCGCTATCACGAACGTGTAACTCGGCGAGCAGGGACTCTCTGCTAGTTACCATTGGTTTTCAAAGCAACACTTGCAACGAGGAAGCTCATCGAATATAGCCTAAATATTTTTTTTGCAATCCTAAGTTCGAAGGTACAGTGTAAGCTCGGTAAATTTAATATGACAAAAGGCAGCGACTAATGCCTGCCTGCAATGAAGCGTCTGATGCCACCAGTACATTTAATAGATATTTGACCGATGTGGCGCGACAGAACTTTCGTTAAAATCTATCAGGAACTATAGAACTTCTCAAGAACTATTGACAAAGCCTATTGTTAAAATGTTTTTAAGAGATTTTCAAAAAAGTGTGGTGCTGCAGTTTCATAAATTGTAGCAGAAAACGCTTAGAAAAATATGGATCCTACTATAAGAATGCTATCTGTCTTGGCTGGTGCTTTTACCACTGTGTGCGCGTTCCATGGGTATAGTTCAGTGGTCTGGAGCTGTTTGAGAGAATTGAACAGGCGGCGCTGTTAAAATATAGATGTTAGAAAATACACCCAGAGGCTATCATTATACTGTTAGAAAAATCATCATCCAACGGAGCCACCAACTTACTCTATAAGTACCTACCAGAGCAGCAGAAACCTGAAAATTCGAAAACAGCAAACAACTACGGTTTGGATAATAAAAGTACATTAAAAACCAAGTAAAATAATAAACAATGTATTGCAACAGAAAGAATGTCGAGAACGTAGTGAAATGAACGGGATCACTATAATACTTATACAAATACTTTTTTTTTGGTCATTCTCAAGCCTACTAACTAAATGTTAAGCTGCATGAATAATGGCTGATGTAATGATAATGACATTTATTCAAACAAACTTTCAGATATGACTTACATGAATCACATAATTATAGTAGTAGTAGTAGTAGTAGTAGTAGTAGTAGTAGCAGTAGTAGTAGTAGTAGTAGTAATAGCAATAGTCGATGAGGATAATTGTCCGATTACTTTATTACAACATTTCTTCTGATTACCCAGTGATCGTTTGCTCGAAGGGAGAAGGCGTTAATTAAAATTAAAGAAAAGGAAGAATAGTGACAATGTACATTGCGCAATAATTCATCACTCATTAACGCGCATCATCGATGGTATCTAATTCCTGCAATAGATAGGACGAATAAAAAAATAGCCACTGTAGTTCAGACTGCAAGGATTTGTATATATTGTCATGACAGGGTGGTGGGGTTAAAGGTTAGGGCAAGATAACAGGGATAGGGGAGGGTAATGGGATTGGGCAGTGTGGGGTGGCAGGAAGGGAATGGGATAGTGGGAGGGGGATGTTGTCCACAATACAAACTCGCATCGATTCGTATTAAGTCTAAGTATTACGCCTAGGCCTATCGATTCGTTGGGTGCCGTGCAAGCCACGAGACTCTCCCGCGAATAAAACCATGATTAAACCGTAATTATAATTATAATTGTAATAATAATAATTATTATTATTATCATTCCGAGCGCGATTAAACCAAGTGTAGATTCGAAGGAGAGGCTGGCAGGATTCGCGGATACAGCGTTAGACCGCCTTATGTTTCTAGTCTTAGCTTACATAATAATTATGTATTATATTATTTACACGCCTGTGTATGTCCCGCGATAAGGCAAAGTCTAAGAGTGATCGAAGGTCGTAAAATCTATTTATTGCATTCATTTTAAATCATCGGAGCCACTTGATTTAATGAATCCGTCACCCTTAAGGACCATTCGTTGTCGCGATAACCACAAAGCAGGACTTCCTTGGATAAGTTCTTACAATTGACTATTGGTTGATATCATGGTGCGGCTTTCGTGTATGTATATAATCTATTACGATGTGTCATATATTAACAGTTAAACACGTAGTCGCGAAGTAGTTGGGGTCCGAAGAGCGAAGTAATGGAGACGACGGATATGTGGGCTGAGAGTAAGAAAGTGAAGGAAAGTCAAGGGTGAGGTTTGATAATGATTTAGATAGAAACGGACTCGTTCCAGGACGACGTTCTCCGGGGATTGGTAGTCCTTTTGGTATCTCGGAGAACGTGTACACGGTACAGGATGATTCAACCAATTTGAATTACACATAAGTTTTACGTTTCGGATACCCGTTATCGGTACCCAGCCAATAGATATCCCTAGCCACGAAATATCATGGAGTTTATTTTCCTCAAAGGTCGCGAAGGTACCTGTGACGCGTGGTACACCTATTTTCATTTTCCTTTGCTGGCTCTGATCGCGCGACATATATCGATCCAAGGATTACCGTAGGAGCTGCAGATGTCGCAGACGTTCGAGGAAGACGAGGACGATGGCTGACTAGCAAGATGGCCGGGTGTGCTCGGCGAGGATGATCCCTTCCTCTTGAGCTTCGCTGAGGTTGTCGAGGTCCTCGTGGTCGTCGCGGCGGTGGATGACGTGACCGTTAGCGCCGATGGCAGGGTCGGCAATGAGGATGGACCACGGATCCTGTGAGAGGCTGGCAACGTGGCCGAGTTGCAGGACGAATTGCAGGACGAGGTCGAACGGCTCAGCGATGGAAACTTTCCAGCCAGGATCGAGTGGCTCGAGGGTGAAGTCAGGCGCATACACCGCAGAAGGTTGAGTCAATCGTTGAGCAAACCTTGCGAAACGTTGATCAGCTGCTCCTTCAGGATGCGGAACGACGGTCGATCCTCCGGTCCGTGTGCCCAGCACTTTCTCATAACCTGGGATAATTTATGGATTTTCCTTTTGTTATTAACGAGCTTGATAAAGGAGCGTCGTATAAGCTCGTGGCGATTTTTAATAAAAAGATTGAGCGGTCAGGTACCTCGTAGACTTCCTTGAAGCAGGCTTTTGGTTTATCTAGTATAATTCCACGCTGAACTCGGTCAACGACTTCGGTGTTTTTTAGTCGGCCGTAAGGCATCTTGCCGCAGGTGAAGACTTCCCACATCAGGACCCCGTATGCCCAGACGTCGGACTTCGAGCTGAACCGGGTGTAGTTCAGTACTTCCGGTGGGGCCCACTTTATGGGAAATTTAGTACCGCCGCTGCTAGTGTACTGGTCGTCCAGTACGTACCTATTTCCAATGTATATCAGTCGGTGGTTATCGAAATTCTAAAATACAGCATAACTTTTTCTTCTTCCTCAATTCCTTCGTACCTGGCTAAGCCAAAGTCTGCGACCTTCACTACGTTCTCAGATCCGACAAGGCAGTTGCGTGCAGCTAGATCTCTGTGAATGTAATTGTGCCTCTCCAAGTAAGCCATCCCTTTGCAGACCTGAAGTCAGTTCAATTATTTATTACCATAAATACGACACCATCGTACTGCAATCACTGTCGAAACTGTACATTATGTTTGTTATCATCCCTTCTTACCTGTATGCACATATCAAGCAAGAGGCCAACGTTGGAATTGAGTGAAGACTCATGACGTCGGAGGTAGTTGAGAAGAGATCCGTGCCGCATATATTCGGTCACTATATATATCGGTCTATCCTTACTGCAAACCCCATAGAGCTGGACTAGGTTTTGATGCTGTAACTTTCTGTAAAGGTTATTCAGAGCCAATTTAGCAAATTAACCAAGGCGACAAACTTAAACGAAACCCCTCCATCGGATTATCGTCAGGACTGTATATAAATATACTCACGTCATCACTTTTGCCTCTTCGATAAAATCATCCTCGGACATGGTTCCCTCCTTCATCATTTTAACGGCAACGTCAATGGATCCTCGCCACTTTCCACGACGTACCACGCCAAATTGGCCCGAGCCAAGTTCTTCCAGTAAATGAAGTTCGGCCGGATCGATTTCCCATTTGTCTGCATCGGCGAACGGGATTGTATTAAATTTTTAAAACGATCCTTACGCTCGCGCCACGACCCTCAATCATTAAACTTTGGACCGACGATTGTATCAAGCAAATACAAATATCCCAATAAACTTACCGTGACTGAGTCCTGCGGTTGGTGGTACAGGACGATCGCAGGGATTGGTTTTCAGTCTACTTGCCAAACCTCCGCTGTTGTGCCTGTGATAATTTACGAGATCCGGAATTGAGTCGCAGCAGTGTTTCTCGGAGAGGTAAAATTCGCCACGTGAATTTTGCTTTATGTGATAGTGCTTCACGTGAGGATGCGGTCTGAAATATCAATGAGGATTTTAGACAAATTTTATATAGATCGATGGAAATTATTTTTTTTTTTTTTCCCGTAAATTTATACTCTTTTCAATATTTTTGTCTACTTTAAGTTTTCCTTTTTTCAAGGATACTTACACTTTTGTGTACAGCGAGAGGGTGTAGAGACCCTTTGTCGAGGAATTACGAACTACGAAACATCCTTCTTTGTCTTCTTGTTTGAGCAATGACTCGGCACGTTGTCGGGACATGTCGCCAACGTACCATCTGTTAATTAAGGACAATTAATCATTATTGGGATTTATATATTTTTTTGGGGATTTTTTAAAAGGGGGTTAAACACGATTTCATTTAGGCAGCATAATAATTTTTTTTTTCTTAATAACTTCTGACAGTCTATCGCGATAAATCCAAATTAAACTTTCTGGATATTACAATATCTCCAAGGCACAACCGGCATTTTCATTTGCATTACATTATAATATAACGTGAAATTAATTTCCTCCTAGATCATGAAATATTGCATTATGCATAAGTGCAACTTGCACCGAGTGCATCTACTTGATACCGAAGCCAGGTAGCTATCATTTATTTTTAATTTACCATTATTCTTTTTTTATGCTCTCTGTCCGCCAATAAGTATTTCCATTTGCATAGCTAGCAATTAATTATTATTTTTCTTAACCCTTTCACGAATTTCTAATACCAATCAAGTAGGAATATGAATGATAATTAGAGTTTTTTGTAAATCAATATATTTTATAAAAAATTTGACAACGCGTCAATTGTCAGGTACGTTCAATGTCAAAAGTATAAAATTGTCATTTCGTCTTATCAATCTTCGTGCTTATGGCGCTTGAGCGTCCGTCGAAAAATTTTTCATTTATTTTCTCGAAACATTTTTCTTATTGGCTTGATTTATAAAGACTCAGGAAAGGGTAGCGAATCGAAAGTTTATCATTTATCTCTGGCGCGTTTCGGTATTCTTGGAAATTCAAATATTCAATATCTTCGCTTTTTAGCTTTATGGCGTTTCAGCGATCTCGGAAAAACTCAATATTCCTCGTACCGCGTGCGACTACGTTGTATTTTCCATTTCACGTAAGACAGCTCCGGTCGGCTTTACCTAAAAGCTCTGCATTGCTTAGAATTTTATGAGTTTCGAAAAAAAAAAAAAAAAAAAGGAAAGTCTTTTATATCCCAAAAAATTCAGCCCATGAAAATCTCCCCTTATAAAGGCCATTGGTCATTTTGGCGACAGAGAAAAAAGAATGTAGAATTTTCAATCTTTTTTCAATTACAATAACATTGATATTTTTTTTTCTTAAGAAAAATTATTGAAAATTACCTAAAAAAAAAGAGCGTAATAATACTCACTCATATTTTTGAAGTCCCAGCAGCTCCTTTTCCTTCACGTAATTACTGGGGATGTAGCCAATTGATCTGAAATCATACGTCATAATCGTACGTAAATCGTCGTATTCAATAATACGAATCTTATTTGTCACCTTGTATATAAATTTAACGATTTCACATAAAACAGCAAACGATATCGTCCGATAACGCGATAAGATTTTACTCGTACGTATTATGCCCCCCAACAATTCTCTACCGAAGTTTCGCTTCTTCTCTTTGCCCATTATTTTTTATCATGTCACTTTATCGTGTTATCCTCCAAGGCAATATGCTGCTGCTTCGCTATCTTGTAAATTCTTCCGCAGTCCTTATTCCAAGGGACTGTCGGTAGAATCTTCGACGATATAACATCGACGTTATACGAAAATAGATGAAACATTTATTTATCATATTTATATTATCCCGTTCGACAAATTTCCGATTTTATTAAATAATCTTTTATTTCCCATCCACTCCCTATTCTTACGTCATCTCCCTGACTATAAGAGTGCTTTATGTAACACTAGATATAGCAACATTTAATAAAATCGTCCATACTTCGTCCGGTAAGATGCACTTTCATCTCATCAGCTATCCCTTCGTATTATCTTATCGTCTTTATCGCTTATTGTTATTACCTGATTTTACGCATACAGCAAGTATGATGCATTTTTAAAAAGAAAAGTACTTTTACTTCGTTCGATATAAAATTACAAAAATTTATATTTAACATTTTGAGTGCTAAGTGGCACTAGAATAGGGCATTTCTAGAACGGATAAGGGCTGTTACTAAGAGGGTATATATGGACCATGTAGCAGTCAAAGGGGTTAATGATAAATTAAAAAAGAAAAAAGATATCCCTTACCCATGCTCATCTTTGACTTTCCACCAAAATTCTTGAGAATCGTCCAAGACTTCGTACTCGGCGCCCTGCAAGAAAAAAAAATTATTTTCAAAATTTTCACCAGCCAGAGTATATTGAATATATCGTCGTCTGGTTTGACGTTCGTGCAGAATTGTCGTTCGCTTGTATTACGCGAAAGCAATAAATTTCGCGAGTTATTCTTGCGTTAAGCGAAGGGAGTTCCTTACGGTGGATAGAAATAAAAATTTATCTTTCTTCGGGAACCAAGTGCCATAACCAGGAAGTTCGCTGTGGAGATACGAAGGAGAGAGAGAGAGAGAGAGAGAGAGGAGACCAAAGAAGAAACACGGATGAGAAACAACAAGAAGGAAATTTCCAAGCAAAAGTGCAAATTTACTCGGCCGGTTACGAGCAAACTTTCGACCGTCAACGACGAAACTTTAGTTGATCAAGACAAAAAGAAGAATTCTACGGCTGGCGGAGTATGTGTCTCGGGGCAAGAGGGTAGTGATAGAAAGAAATGTTGAAAAGTTGAAAAAAAAAATATTAAGGAGGGGAAAAAAGAAAAAGAATGTCTTACCTTTTCAAGGGAGAGGTCGCCATTCTCGATGGCTCTGAAGGGATAAAGAGCCACGACGACTTTGGTCCTCATCATGAGTTTTTCCTTGAAGAAGTGAAAAGAAAATGATTAAAGGAAATAAAAAAGCGTAAATTATTATTGAAATTTCAAAATTTCCAAAAATTCTAACCTTCGCCTTAGAGGACGGCGTACCCGGGGCTCCGCCCGGCATTATTGGCGTCGACGGAGTTCCTGAAACAAAAATCAAAAATTCTTTTTTAATTTGAAAATTTTTCTACGATTCGATATGATCGTCAAGACTCCTGCACACGTTTTTTTTTTTTTTTTTTTTTTTGGTTACGCACGTCAATTTTGGAAATGTCAATTATTCATTCGTGATTACGCGAACGAGATTGAAAAAAAAAAAGAATTTCACGCTCCACGCGACTAAACCGACCGCGGACAATTTATTTTAAGAGAGCCTGTTATTTTGGAAAATTAATCTCTAATGGAAAAGAGTCGTAGCTATGGGCTAAGTGCACTTTTGGGCATATAACGTTTCCTGGTACACGTATGTAGTTATCCACCCGACAGGACAGACTCTGTTCCACATAACACATGCATTTCGCGATATTAAAGAACCAGGGAAAAATATGAAAAAAAAAAAGAAATGATACCAGCCCATTCAAATTTTTAAAACTTGTTTCCGTCGTCGTGACTCGCCCTTCATTTTGTTATTCTTCAAAATCCCCCAATCTCTTATCTTATCAATTGAACTAATTAATGGAGCTTCGTGTGCACTATGAAAATTTGCATATCTCCCGGTGCAAAGTCCCTGGAGATTTTCACGCCAGGAAGTGGCAATTCCGTGGGCATAAATAACGAAGGTCCTGGGACGTTGCGAATATTATTAATATCCAGTGCACTTTTGCAATTACATCCAGACTGCATGTAAATTAACGGCCGTCCGTTATATCACGTATGAGCAGCGACGTGCAGCGTTCACAAGTGGCTGCATCTGTTACCCTTATCACACCCCGTGCCAGCCCCTTTGACTACCCGGCGAACCCTATGGCCGTTATCTAATTTCTAGATAAGCGTCAATTAATTCGCACTAATGATGTCATCTAATCGCTAATTACTGATTATGCTGTATAAAATTCGGATCAATAGATTTAGTTTATACGAATTGATAAAAATAATTGACTGACTTTTCGGTACTGTGTGAATGAAAGTATGAAGACAAAAATTTATTTTATTATAATTTCGTAATTTTCGGAGCGAAGTTCATTGCGATACGTGCAATTCGACGGAGGATAAATTTTGTTACGTTTGATTGGCAGAAAATTGCATCATCAAAGGGAGATAGAGATCACAGTTGAAAACCATTTTCATGCGGGTTGAATGGAAATGTTTTTGAGGATAAGCCGTACAATTAACAAAGTGCATTAATGCACTATGCGGTGCATCGATATGCACTTTAATTAAAATGCATTTGTTGCTTTGCATTGGGAGGGGGGCGAATGCAAAACGCGCGATGCACTCGATTAATTGAAAGATCAAACCAAGTTTATTTTGGAAATCTGTGTATATTATAAAATAAAATTATTGCCGATAAAACGGCCAATTGAACGCATTAAATTGATGGATGATCGATTAAAATAATCAAAAACCGAATCAACGTTGATTGCCTATGGAATAATAAATTTTGCACTTTCGCATATTTCCAAAAAAAAAATGTTGAATTTTATTTTATTTAACACTGTTGCCGATAACGAAAAGAAGATTTATCTAAAACGTGCAAAATTTTGGTTAATAAATTTATGGGTTACCCAAAAAATTTGCTGGTTTTATAAAATGGCAGGACTTTATATGGATTATATCGATTTTTTTTTTTTTAATATGGTAACGAGACAAATGTTTATCGGACACGAAAGTTTTTCTAATAAATAGCCAGTCTGGCAAAAAATAACCCAGCATAAAAGCTGGGATATATTTTATTATTTTTTATACAGACTGTGGTACTGATTGTCAGTTTTACACGTAAAACCAATACAAAAAAGCGTACCAACTTGTTAAGCAGCCTGTGTGTATTTACCAGCCTCTATCATTTACTATCCAAAGAAAGTGTATGATGAGACTAACGAAAAAACCAATCCCATCGGGCAGAATCCAGATTTTAACGAAAGATTGCGACTGCCAAAAAAAATGTATTTCACGAAGATAATCAGTTCCCATTAGGCGTTATCATCGAAATGAAACGAAAAAAAAAAACAGAATCTTATCAGTAAGATAAAAAATCGGGAATTATCCGTAGCGTAAAATTAAAACGAGGTCTCACGGAACAAGGGCGAAATTTCCACTAAGATCCCAGGCGAGCCGCAGGAAGAAACCAAAGAAGAAGAGAAAAAAGATAATTAGAAAATAAGACCAAGAGGAAAGTTAACCAACCTAATAAAAGAAAAAAAAAAAAAAAAGAACAAACTTTTAAAGCCAGTGCAGCGAATTGCAATCTAAAAAAAAGTCTTATCCGATAAGATAATCCACCAGAATCTTACACCATCCACCGGCAACAAATTTTATTTTACCTCATAATTGTAAAAAAAAACAATTTCCATAAACAAACAAAATTACCAAAAATATGTCATTTATAATTTTCAATCAACAATACCGATACGTATGATCGATAATTACTGTTGTCATCAAATAACACGTCTGTCGTCGAATCGACAAATTAAACGCCATTTACGTAAGTTCAATATTTCAATATTACCTAAACGTTAATTAAACCTTCTTGATAGCCCAATCAATTAGCACTGTTTATTCTTTAAATAATAATAAAATCATAATTGCCGAAAAAAAAATATTTTAACGCTGTGCGAAAAAAACAGCTATACTACCAGCATGAGTTCCTCTGAAAAATTGCGTCCATCCGTTTTCGCGAAATTCGAGGTGAAAATTCGCGAAATAAAGGGCTCGGTTGTTATCTCGATTAGCAATGCTGATTAGATTAACTCGAGTTAGTTATCGTGCGCCATCGAGCGCCGTGGCCAGAATTTCATTTGCCGGAATAGCCGCAGCAGCCGGCGAGTCAACGAATGAATGTGAATCGATGCACCTCCATTTGAAAATTCTAGTAACTTTTTATATACGTTACTCAATCCGACTTTTCCATCCAAGAAAATTAGCATCTTTATACCAGCGTATCAACCGAGTCAGGTTATCGCTACTTGACTCGTTAATATGCACATTGAATTTGAATTGGACGTAAAATTTAATTTTAACAAAATTCAATTCAAAAACGCATTTATACACTGTGTACAAAATGGACGAAATACTATTTTTTTCTTACAAACGATTGAAGATTGAGCAGAGGGGGGAAATAAAATTTTTTTTAAAATCAACTATCAAATTATGTACTTTTGGCCTTTAATTGAGTCTTAGTTACATAACCATATTCTATCATCCTTGTTAAAGGACATTTTTTTTTCTTCAATTTATTTTTCAACCCAACTCATCCCTTTGCTCAAACATCGAAAAGGGGATGCGGGTTAAACCACGCCGATACAGAGTACAGTGAAAATACGTAATACTATTTTGACGTATAAGACGTTTCAAAATATGCGAATATACTCGGTTGCTATTAACATTATTAAATTGGAGTAACTTTATCGAAAAGGAATATAGAGGCGAATGCCAATAAAAACTACGACACACTGGGTCTTTTGTGAAAATCAATAAGTACACTCGGATATCGAAACTTTATTATTGAAATGGGAAACGACTTGACTATTTGAAAATTACACTTTTGTACCAACGTTTGTGGGTACAGTCCGTATGGAAATTAAATATGAGAAAATATATGTAGAATAAATATACGCAGATTGAATTCGAATGTGCAAGTGCATATTGGTACAGTAGAATTTTTTAAGTGTATTACTCGTTCTCGAGTATTACCAAAAAAAAAAAGTGCAGCGCTTACTCAATTTTTCGATAACGTCTAATCACACTGAATTCTACGAGACCAAGGGAATAAGAGAGAAACAGGGGAAGCTATCAATTCGTTCTTGGGGAAAACTACAGCAGACAGAGATATTGCGGTGATTTTTTGTTCGATTAATTTTTACGTAATTCTTCAAATATTTTAGGGCGTTTTTTTACGCAAGGGACAAGATAATACAAAATATCTTTATATCATTACGATTTTTTTTTTGGCTACCAAAATATATACGTCTGTATTATGTCGCATGGGTCTGGGATATCGTGCCAAGCCGTTTCTCATTTCACCTGTAAAGATAAGTATGCTAATATATTTTCGCGAAAATGTATCACGCGAAGTTTAGTTTTATCATGTTTTTACAAAATTCTACAACTGCGTACGGTGGAATGAGAAGAATTCAAATTATCACTGAGTCAAAAAGGAAGAATTTTTCGAACTGGAAATTTTTTTTTTTTTTTGATAAAACAATATTCGCTCGTTGCGTAAAGAATTGTATGGAAAACAAATAAAATGCTCGATGCATCGTTGCAAATTTTATTTATGGCAAAAATTCATTGCCAATTTTTGCCATGAAATCCTTCACATGCTTCATTACCTGCCGTGTCAGTTAAACGACTTCCAATAGGAAACGACTCGTCGTAGCAATTTTTGAGCGCAATTATTATTCGCGAAATAATAAATGCAAAAAATCAAATTTCCACGCACAGAACTTTTACCTGTTATATTCGAGCGTTTCGTTTGAGCGTAAATTTTGCGTAATTAAAATACCAAATATTTTCACGAGCTTTGAGGTAAAGACGTAATGACCCCGTTTTATGCTTCGAAGTTGCAAATTCAAGTGACAAAATGCACAGCATCAACGCACACGTATATTTCGCACAAGCAGCCACAGTCCAAGTAATTGCAGCGCAGCAAGTACGTGGAATTGCACTGGTCGAGGAAAAGTCGAGTATTGAAAAATTTTCTTAAAAATATAAAGAAAAGGATGAACAATACGTGATAATTAAAAAAAAAACCTTTAAGACATACTCAATGATTAATAATTCCCTTAATTGTCACGTTGAACGAATCGTTAGATTTAATTAGATGATTAATTGCTGGTCGGCTGGTTTACTTACACATCCGGCATTCGAGTATAACCAGGAGTGGGACTCACCTGAAAAATAAAAGAAAAAATTGTCCATTAATTATAAGTGCGGCTAAAATGAAAAATGTAAAAATAACATTAAAAAGAGGTATGAGAAACGTTATAGGCTTTAAAAATAAAAGATTCAACCATAACTTTTCAGGCTGATCAATCGGGGTTGGTTAATTAGATTATTAAGCGAGATTAGCCTACAGCGAGATTATGAATAATCGCACAGGAATCGCTGCTGTTGCATAATAACGATTAATTAACCACCGGGTATATAATTCGGTTTGGCATAAATAATTAACAAGGAGATTATTAAAGAGCTTAAGAAGTCGTGCGAACAATATAAAGAGTCAAGAAAAAGATAATAATCAAATATAAATAATAATAGCAATTAATCTCGGCTTAATAGCAATTAAAAAAAGCAGAACTTGGGCGATACTTTTAATTGTTCACGGTGTAGGAAGCGAAAATAAAATTAAAAAAAAACAATAGCAATTATAATTAAATTTTATCATTGCGGTACTCTTGACGTCGATTTGTTAATATAACAATAACAGCCCGAGAAAATTGACCTGGCAAAAAAGCAATCTTGCTTCGAAAGAAACGCAAAGCGCCAGCCTTATTGACTTAAGGAAATGAGAATTTCGTAATCTTTTTTTTTATCTCCACCTCGTTCGCTTCTGCTTCTACTCGACGATACCTCTTTCTATCTGCAGGGTCTTTTAATGGCTTTATAAAAATGACCTCTGGTGATAAGAGGCTGTGGAAAAAGAAAAAGATGTGTCGATTTTGGGTAAATTTGAAGGATGGTCACGTTGGAATTATAAAGCAAGACGACTGTGCTGATAAGCAGCGATAAGGATTCGCGTGAGCAGTGATTAGCTTACGTAGAAATTGTATAATAGAGCAAGTAAAAAAATAAAAACAAAGAGCGAACAGTGGCTGGATGAAAATATTTTATTTTTCTTTCCATTTGTCGAGAAAAAAAATGTAAAAAAAAAAGAAAAGCGACCAGACGGGTACACAAGAATAATGAAGATAGCAGAGAAAAAAAAAATTGGTGCGATATAAAAAGAATAAACGAAGACTAGGTAAACGAGAGCCGCAAAGGAATATCTCTACGGAATAATAAATTAGATTCGTTATCAAGATACAAGATGGAGATAGAAAAAAAAAAAGAAGATTCAACAAGGAATCACGATCAATGGAAACGTCGGCGATCGAGTGAAAATGAGAAGAAAAAATTGTTCCACGAGCGATAACGAAAGACCGAGTCGTTCGAGAGTCAGAAAAAAATGAAGTGAAAAAGCGTAAAAGCAAGTAGTACCCGATATTGGGCGCGACCAAAGACGGGATTACGCGAAAGGCAACGTTGACGGGAGCCACTAAAAATGACAAAGGATACAAAGTGGATTCTGCCGGGATGCTAAATGAAATTTCGCAAAGTCCTTGCCGGACGAGGGCTTTCAGTCTCGAAGTTTATGCGTTCGATTCGGAGCGAAATGAAGTTGGAACGTAAGATTGGGAAATTGGGTGAGAAGTCGAATTTTTTTGAAAGTTCTTTTTTTTCAAATTTTTTTTTTTTCAACACCAATGTGGAGGAAATTCGTATAGAAAACGCATTTTTTATACGAAGAATGTACGAGGCACCCTTTATTTTTGAAAAATGGGCTTGTTAAGCTTCCATTTCAGCCTGCTCTTTCAAAAAAAATGTATTTTTCGAAAATCGTAACACTGTAGAATAAAAACGTAAATCCCATTATCCCTTGAAATCCGATCTCACGGAATTATCCGTTGATTAGGTTCAATTGATAAACTTAATCGCTGTCCCAGGACCACTGGCTGTCTCCTCCCAAGTGCTGTACCGGGTGGGACACTTTTAATTTATCATTCCATTTGTTTCTCTCTCGCTAATTGCCATTCCGCTTTAATTCACAGGGCATTTCTCATCTCCATTATAATTTCGTTCCTATACTTTTGTTCCAGCGTTCCCCGTCGCTTGGCAATTTCCTAGCGGGATAACGTGTACAATATAATATTCCGTTGTTCCGTTCCGTTCCTGTTGTCTGCCGGAGCTCATTTAACTACTGGAGAATTTTCGTTTCTGTATTTCATTTCGTCCCAAGTCCGACCAGTCGTTTCGTACAACTTCGAGGAAACATTCACTTTGATAAAAAAAAAAAATGTTACCGTATAAACTACTTGCAAATTATTTTGTGAATTGATACAATTTTTAATGATAAAAAAGACGATTCGGGGCTGATCGAACAATTAATCGATAACACGCTTCATGCTTCTCGGTCCCCTCGTAAGTTAATATCTTAAAACTCTCGTCACGTCATTAACAAAAACGGAGGTTATCAGTGATTTCACGAGATGACCGAAAGGGCGGGAATTTTGAAAAAACCAAACTCCCGGGGATAGCAAAAAGAAAGTACAGACAATCGGCAATTAGCTGGAAGCCTTTATAGTCTTCGAGCCGTAACTTCGCGAGTTCACAATGGATGACGTGAATTCTCATGCGAAAACTTTTGGCACCCTTCGTCTATGCATAATGGCGGTTAAGGATCGATAAAGCTTTTTATCGGATGAGATGAGTGGGTGGGTTGACCAAAAAAAAAAAAGCATCTGGTGGGTAAACGGAAATATTTGGACAGCCTCAAAGTGCTTTTCGATTAACGACAAACTACCCGGAATAGAGTTTCCAAAGATTTCTTGTTTTCCATATACCATATATATATATATAAATATGTATATATATATATACACAAAGCCGATATGACAATTCCCGAGCTCTCTCGTAATCGTCTGTATTCGCGATTGGCCAAGTTTATTCGCAGTGGGAAAACTTTATTGGCAACTTTACATTGTAATCCAATCAGTTTACGAGTCGTAGCAAAAGCACTTTGAATAGTCCAAATACAAGCAAGTGCTTACCGAAAAATAAATAACGATTTATTTTTTTACCTAAGTTTCGAAAAATTCCAAAATTTCGTCTCCCCACAATCAAATAAATATCGTATACATATCCAAAGGAACATAGGATAAATACGTGCCAAGATGAAAAACGAGGTATACAAAAAAAAACATACAAAAAGACGTATAAAAGGGTACAGAATTATTTTTTAAGAAAAATCTCAAATTTCTGACAAGGCAAATCCAATTTGACCTCAGGATGAGATACAGGAGAGACAAGATCCAAGATACGTATATATATATATGTGAAAATTCTACTACAGTGAAAATAAAGTAAAAACATGAACAGGCTATAGGACGACTGAGATTACGATCATGTTTGGCATCGAGCAGTAAAAACAAAAAAAATGGAGAACATCGGGTCCAGCTGGATTTCTGTATTATACAGGCAGGATTTTCGGTAGGCGTGGCAAAATATTATGACGCGTTCTCACTAGGCGACACTCGACGACTGATTCTGAGAGAGCCGATATCGGAACGCGCAGGACGGCTACCCCATCGTCGGCGACCTTCCTCATGGCTTCGCATGCCTTATAGCCCTTGGCAGTCCTGACTCCGATGTATATCTGTATATATGCGTGTATATAGATATATCATCTAAATCGTATCCGTCTACCAGCCGTGGACCCGCACGTACGCACGCTTTATCATATATCATAAACCTAGAGGAAGTTGGTACCACTGTTGAGCACTGGTGGGATTATGGATTCCGGAAGTGGCGTTTCCATCAAGCGAAGAGCCTTATCCAGCTACGTTACTTTTATAGTTACGTTTCTCAAGTACAAAATCCACTCTGCCGTTTCATCTCTCTCACTCTCGTATCTATAGGGATATTCATGGTAACTCCCGGTACTGACATACAGGCACTAGGGAATTTCTTGATGCCACAATCTTCGAAGTTTAATCGTTACAACCTTCGAGGGTGGATTTTGAAAAATCATCATCTCGATTCGTATCCTACAATATTTTTTATATATAAATGTTTTTTTTTCACGCCAATTTTTTTTAATCTTGGGATTTTACCAAATTTTCAAATTCATTACAAGACTGAGTTTTCTCATGAAGTTTTTACGGTCCATCTTCAAGATCGTGACTAGATGCTGGAGCCGAGCTCGAAAATTCCTTTTATGTATATTTTAACGTAACATCTTCCTGGAATTTCCTATTATCTCTTTATTACTAGTGATAAAATTAATTGGTATACCCAGGAAAGGGGGAGGAGGGGCGGGAGGGATTCTTGAGAAATGGCGGAAGCTAGTATGCTAAGGGATCAAATTATTTCTCTCGTGTTTTAGTCGGGGGGGGGGGGTTGAAGGGGGGGGGGCACCCTTAACGGTATCGAGCCACTTGATTCTATATACGTACATGTGTAGCTGTTCAGTGGAGCATGTGAACTCGGCTTAAGGCGGCATTACGAATTTTGAAATTTCGACGCGCAACGTTGCTTATTGCTGCTATAATAATAACAGTAACCATCAAGGTGCTAGTGAAAAAAGTCATCGTACGTCGGACAAGTATCGAAGCGTTAATTTATTGATTGTGGTTATGACGTAAAATTTGACTATTGATTATTGATACTGATGGGATACTCTGTTAGTGCGATAAATGGCAAAATTGATGATGGAGATTTTGGAAAAAAAAAAATTTTTTTTGGATCATCCATTCTACTTGATTGGGATGCTGTAGGTGAAAAATTTAATGCTGAGTGTTTTTAATGTGAATTTAATTTTTCGTTAATTATGGATTTTATATTGTTATACTTGGTACGGCATATGAGGGATAATTGTGCAAAATTTATGGGTATAATTTGCTATTTTGATTTATTAAATTATATCGCGGATAATTAACAGTTGCATTCATCACGGTCGTAATAGGTGTTATTAATAAAAACGTTAACAGCAATGTAGGTGGATATTTATGTCTTGCACGTAATTTTCCGGACATCCTTATGGCTTGCTTCATGAATGATGCACGAGGAGGCGGCAAATTTGAAATAGAAATTTTTTTTGTTCCTGCCGAATAACGCAATGAAAATTGTGCAACCACGCCGAATCTTTAAAGAAATAGCGCGGAGATCGATGCAATTTATTTGCATTTATTATACCTTGAGTTTTGCAACAAGACTCGATTCAATCGGTTTGAATTGAATTTGCGAGGATCCGCGTGCCAATGTAAAAGGGGACACGAGACTTTTTTGGCGCGCGGATTACAACGGCTATTCGTGTGGGCGTCTGGCTATACAGATATATATCAATGCTATACGTATGAATGTTTCGTCTGATAAGAGGTTAAGTTTTTGAAAAAAAAAAAACTCGTAAAAATGTACGCATGCGCAGTTGCAAAATTTACGAATTTTTGCGAAACCACTTACGGTAGCAAATATGTACAAAACGTCAATAAAATTCTTATCTCTTGACTCAATACGATCCTCCTTCGAAGTTCCTCAAAGTTTCACAAAGTTTTTGGATTCACGTGAAATTTCGATTTTTCACAGACAGCAACTCCCCCCACCCCCTCCGTTCGTCGTATCTAATACATACAGATTGTCCATTTTTCGTTTTCCAACCGAAAACTCAAACTTCGTGAAAACACGTCCAGCAATTTTCAGAAGTATCGAAACTTCGACTGCAAGAGTGCATTAAAAAAAAAAAAAAAAAAAAACGAAAGAGAGAATTACGAGCCAAGAATACAAATATTACCAACCATCTGCGATTGTTGAAACAACCACAAAAAAAATTGGCAAAAATCTAAATTAAAAAAAAATTACGTTTTACAAAATTTTCAAAAATATTCATTTGGACATAAAATTGTATTACCTACAGCTTTATCACCATTGGAAAAACCACTGATCCACCTCCAGGTTGCACGCTACTGCGTGCTGGAAGCCACTTAAACGTAGCCGGATGGCAAAATCCGGCTGATCACTAAATTTTCGTTAACCGGAAACGGAAACTGCCGGTGGGACAGCTAATACGTATATCCGTCTCGTTCCAGAAACGGGAACCAACTGAATCGGGATGCGCCGATTTAACGGGACGAAACGTTTATGCCCGTGTCCAACCTGAGTGGATTGTGTTGGTGATTCGGTGCGAGTCAACGGACACGTATAGACGCACACAGCCACGTGTACACCAGGAAACGCCCTTGTGAAGGTAGGCGCATGCGCATCGTTATTTCCGGCTGTCTACGACATTTCCACGAGGCTTCGACCGAGAGGCTAGTCTCCTGGGAGACGAATTTTTCATCCTTTTTCTTCCCGTTTCTCTCACATTTCGCTGTATGTGTATCTATATATATATATATTCCCACGTATCTCATCCCTATCCCTTCTTCGCGCATTTCTTTCATTCATGAAAGCAGATTTTTTTTTCTTTTACCTACACTTATGATTCCTGCGAACCTCAGTCAGGGTCTAGAGTATGGAGGGATCCCCTTGCTTTTTTTTTTTATCAACCCCACTTCCGCCCCTGGAATATCTTTTATCATCAGCAGAGTCATGGCTGCTGGATAATTTCTTTAACGTCTCAATAAGGATACATGGGTCACGTATATCGCGTAAGTCGTGTTTACTACGTATGGATTGCAATTTGCGGTTTTTTTTTTCAAAAATATTTCAATCTTTTTTTTAAATATTGCACGATTCTTCGATACCAGTTCGAAGAACACTTCGAGTTAATCCTAGTTACGGGCCTGACGCGCGTAAGATCTGATGGGGGGTTGTTTTTGTTTTATTATTTTCCTTCCTCTTTCATTTCGCAATCTCAATGCGTCAGAAGGCGACGGAAGATTAAAAGGACTTTCTTCAATCTTGTTTTCTTCGGCGGTTTACGTAATGACCTTTCTTATCTCTTACGTCTCGTTGGACCTTCAATCTTTGACTTTTATTTCATTTCTCCATACAAAATAGACCGTCGCAAGGATACACACTGCTTCATTTCTTTTTTAATTCTTATTTTATATTCCCGTCGCCAGTTTCCTGCCAGTGTGGTAATTTTTTTCGCGGGCACCGAAAAAAGTTGATTCGACGATGTTTCGTGGAAATTTGCGAAAATTATGCGAAAACAATAATAATAACGATTATCGCCTAATTTATTAGCTGCAAAGCGTCCGAGCTCTTTATTATATTTTTTTTTCAAGTTTTTCCCTTCTTTCTCTTCTTCTTCTTATTTTCCTTAAGAATAACTTTTGTTCCTCTCAGAAGTCGTTACGGACTTCCGGTTCTTTCTTTCCCTCGTATTTCACCGGCGAACGGTTAAGGATTTCCGAAAGAAAAGGTAATACCACTTCACTAAGGACTGAACGGGCAAACGATTTCTCATAATTTAAGATAGAAAGGCACTGAAATCGAAGTATCGATTTTACATTAATCTAGCCTCTCTTTTTTATATATAAAATTCTACAACGAACCTTCGACCCCTGTAGCCATCATTTTCTACGTACAGATGGGGTAGTAAAAAAAAAAAAAAAGTAAAAATCGTCGCAAGAAAAACAAAATTTTTAAGCAAAGATCACAGAAAGAGCAAGAGGCAATAAAATAAAAATGAAAGGACTCGAAGAGTGCGGACGAGAAACTTGACGATTATCTTTTTAAGTCATTTTTATTTTATTGCTTTCCTTTTATTTATTCGTTCTTTTTTTTTTTGTATTTTTTCCTTCTCTCTCAATCTCAACGGAGAAAGACTTATTTCCTGCTTCTCCCCCCCCACCCCCCAAATTAACGGCTGACATTACCTTTTCCTTCCACCGTCTTTTTCCTTGTCTCTGGCAGAAAATTGAAAAACGTCCCGTTTCCAGCCGATAACAGAACTTCGGTATAGAAATGTCTGGCTCGCTTCTAATAACGTTTTCCTAAAGTTATTACGAGCCATTCGAACGTACCTCGAGGATATTCTAGGTTAACGAGTCAGGGGCATCGTCCTGCGATAGTCCTATTACTATACCGGAAAGTCATATATATATATATAAAGTTGGTACAGTCCGTTATAAATATAATTGCGGAAGCATTTAATTGATTTCGATCGAGAGAATCGATATCTTCTGTTTTTCCAATTTCTTCAAATTCGTCCTTTTTAGAAATTATTTTTTTTATCCCTGCACGCGCGTACGTAAACGAAAAGTCTGTAGTTTCCGTCCTTAAGACATGGTAAATTGGTTGATCGTAAATTTCGCGAAGTCCGCGTATTGAAAATTGAAAAGTAGTTTGAGACGATAAAGCTACAAGTAACAGCGCTCGGGCGAGCAGAATATTTAAATTAAAAGTTGCATCGTTATTCTCGATGATTCGTGCGAACTTGTATTATTCGTTTATTTGGTAATCGGTTACTGAAAAAAAAAAAGTTTTAATTGTCTCGCGATAGGGAACTGTTCGGAAAATATTTTATTTTTATATCGAAAATTATTTTCAACCGAATCGTGTCCTCTCGGCGAACGAGGAAAATAATTTTTGTTTCGAGGGATGGTACACCTTTCGTGACTACGATTGAAAGAAATACGAGGAGCAACATCGCGCAATAAAAATTAGCAACATTGCAAAACGAAGAACGCGGTCGATTAGGAATTTCGCGTACCGCGAAACGTTTGCAGATTATTTGTTGAATTGAAAAAAAAAAAAAAGATAAGACTAATCGTTCAAAGCTTTGTTAACAAATCCCGTTGGTCGACCAAGTTTTCAAATCGGCTTGGTACAAAGAAAAATAAGAGACAGCTGTAAAGAGAACGCGGCGTCGCGACGGAAGCGTCGGTTAAAGTAAAAGCAGAAAACCGACAATACCGATATAGCATTCTAATCGATTGAGGATCGATAAAAAAAAAATGTAGGTCGATTAAAAGTGCCAGTGGGCAATTTAATCAAAAATTTATAATTACAATCCCGCTTTGAATTTGACAAAAATATTGATCTACCAGCAGCGGCGTATAAAAATTGTAATTTTTTCGAAGGAAAATATTTATTAAAAAAAAAAAATAATTACTCCCAGGAATTTGTGACCGTACAACTCGTGGCAGCTGTTGTTGTTGTTGTTGTTGTTTTTCTTAACGTTGACACATTCAATTTGTCATTATTGTCCGTAAACTAGATTCAACGGCTTTCGGAGCCTCCCGAAAGGCAGAGTTTCGCTAACGAGCGGCAAACAAATGAATTCGTTTTATGGATTTGCTTGTACAGTCGCGACAGTCAATTAAATTGAAAAGTTCAGCATGTTTCAGTATAGCCAGTAGGCACACAATTGGTACCCTTAACGACTGTTCGATAGCCAGAATTATTTTTGTCACGATAGTCACTTGACACTGAACACCATAATTTACGCAATTACGAACGATCGAATTTTCGATATTCATTCGTTCAGTATCAAAATACCAACGTTAAAAAAAAAATCATAAAAATAATTTAATCTCGAATATCGAAAAGTATACTGTGCACTCGCGTATTGAAAAAAGTAAAAAAACTCAAAATGGTAGTAACGTTGGATCCTCTGACCGAATGTTGCGAGTTCGTCGTTTTTGATGTGGCAACGTTGGCAAAGTAATCAAAGTACCAGGCTTCAGCAACCCTTTCCAAACCCTCTTATCGTCCCACTGACGAACCCCCGCGTCTTGATCCTCCTCCACTTCACCTGGTACTAACTCTGCCCCTTCCCCACCGCCCCTTTTCATTGCTTCCTCGAATACGTCATGATAAATAAAAAAAAAGGATTTTCATTGAAAAAAAAAAAAATCTCTAAAATGTCAATGAGTCTTTAATTTTTGAATGTACACTCGACTTTTCCAAAAGCGTGAATTCGTGTCCAATTCGTGTCTGCGCGTTGAATTAACGACGTAGCGTTATTGAAAAATTTGAAAATTTTCCAACAAAATTTTTCGGCCACGACCGGCGCGAGGTGCTTCGAAATCTTTCAGAGGTAGGGAAAAGTGGTATTAAAAAAACTGAACTTCGAATCGAATCGATTTCCCAAGTCAAAAGCACTTGCTCTCCTGCACGTTTAATTATTCAGTGTAACAAGTGAAAAAAAGGGCTCTGTGGCTAAGTCGGCTGGCAACCGACGTCGGAGTCAGGCAGCCCGAAGCAATCAACTTTCGAAACTGGTGGCTCCTTGCGGAAATGCAAACGGATTTAAGACGTAGCTCCGTGCAGTCACGATGATTTTAGGTTAGGTGGACCGTCGGGTTTCTGGTTTGAGTTTCCAGCGGCAATGGGATGACGTTAACTTAGGTCAGGTGAGGTCAGGTCACGCTTGGTTCGCCCAGGTCAGGCTGCCTCGAGTAACGAAGTGGGGACGAGTAAGCTGCGTTACCGCCAAAGGCTACAGACTAATTACTAATTAACTCGTAGCCTGTAAATTCGTCAGACTGACGAATCGCCCGAGTCCCTTTGTCGTTTTTCTTACCACCACCACCCCCCCTTCCCCCCCTTCCAACCCGTCATTATCCTACAACCCCTTGCATTATTCAACCCCCCTTTGTTTTTCATACTAAAAATTTTAATACCACTATATTTCATCACCCTCTATTATCCTTCACCCTGATGATAACGTGTATATATATATATATATACACATATATGTATACATTCGATAGGTCGATGAACATTTTAACAGGGTGCACAGAGGAGCGAAAGGCAATAGTCGTCATTGCAGGGTGAATCGGTCGATGAAAATTATACTTAGTCATCCCCCCGGGCTACATTAGCCAAAAATTGATAAGGAAATATTAAACAAAAAGAATTGTGATACGGAATCTTTTTTTTGGAGGTTTAATTAAATTTTCATCGTTTACACTTTCGACACCGTGTATATGCACGTGTGTCCAGCAACGGTTGACTGACGGAATTGAGGCTGATGAATTGCGAGGGGGGCATACAGGCAATTTCCTTAGGGGAAGCCTCACAGTGCTTTTTTTTTTTTTTTTTTTGGTCACAATTGGTACACGTGTCGCGCGAATACAATTTACCAAGTGCGACTGAGCTCTTACAATAGGTCAAAGTTCAGACTGTAACAGCGACGTGGAGATCTGCTAGAAATTTACGTAAAGGACCCGTTTGAATTTCTACGGGCACTTACGGGGATTGGGTGTGGTGCGGAACAAGGTAATTAATAAATTTTGCGAAACAGGTGTGAGAGGGGTTGAGGAGGGGGTGGGGACCCGCAAGGGTGTGAAGGGAGGATCCAGCAAGAGAAATTAAATTTCAAATACGTTTCCAACGTGTTTCGCGAATTTATGCTCGCGAAATATATTTCTCAAGTGAAGTTCGTGACGAATGATTTCAAACGGTATTCGGCATTTATTCAAAATTCCAAGTACGGTTTCGAGTATATTTTTTAAAGAATTTTTTCTTCTCCCTCTAACGTCTTCGTTAGCATACAATTCGTATATTTTCGTGACATCGATTATGGCATTTTTGATAAAAAGAAAACCATGGGTAATAATAATAACAATAACAATTTTTTTATACCGACCAATTCATACGCAGAGGCTGTATCGGCGGAGACAAAAATCCTAGACCGCTATCGAGTGGGTATAAAACGAAAAAAAAATAGACTCAAGCTGAATCAAGATTAAGGGAGGTGACGAGGAAGTGAGATATAACGGGTGGGGATAATCGTCTTGATGAAAATCGATATCGATAGACAGAAATAAGGTTATCCGTAATCAGAACGAAAAGAAGCACCGCGGAAACGAAGTCAAAGCGCGAAAGGCATATAAAAAAAGAAAAAAAAAAAAAAAAGACGATAGCATCGCCCGAGTAACGAGATCATTATTCGTTGCGCAAGATTATTACGCGTGTCTGCGTCATTCGGCGCGATCAAAGCGGGTTGCCTGACAAAAGTCATTACCCAGTGTATTTTCCGTAAAGGGCCGAAGACCACGGGGGTTGAATATCAAAAGAAGATCCAAGGGCTGAGGATGACTGAGAGATAAAATAAAAAAGTAAAAAATAATTTTACAGACGTTCCCTCGCACTTTCCCCCATTTCCCCTTGATAATCCGGGCGCA
Source organism: Trachelus iudaicus (assembly GCA_030142595.1). Taxonomy (NCBI): domain Eukaryota; kingdom Metazoa; phylum Arthropoda; class Insecta; order Hymenoptera; family Cephidae; genus Trachelus; species Trachelus iudaicus. Next base: position 163,227 of record JARQTH010000408.1, on the reverse strand, counting down.
ATAATAACAATAATCGGAGGGTAAAAAAATTACAAATTAACAAATAACCTTCGATCTTTATTGCGCATAGGGTAACCGGTGGGTAGCCGTTACCATGGCAACTGCAAGGGATGCACTCTTGTTGAAAATGCCAGAAGGGCTAGGCGGGGGATTAAGGGATGAAATTAATTTTTTAATTCGTCCCTCGGCGGTTGCATCGCGCCAATGCAATTCGCCAGTTTGATCAAAATTTTGGATTTGGCGACTGGGTAATTTTTTTCACCTCCCCCCCCCCCCCCGATCCCCCCTTCAACCCTTTTATACTACCTTATCTATCCACGACCACCTAACCCCATCGTGTATCAGGGATGTATATGTATATACATGATAACCCAAGCTCCCGACATATCCCTTTAAGCTTGCTAAACTGCAGGTTGTTAAATTGCGTAACTGCAAGTGCAACGATGCAATTTACGATGCACTTTGCCATTGGGATGAGACTTGGCATATATAGTTGTGCAGGGAAAGACAGATTATGCGCTACAGTGGGGATTACGAAATGCTGTTCTTGAAGGAAATTCAATTTCGTACGAGAAGCGTATACGACTGTTTATCTGTTTGTAATACGGTGGAGATAAATAAGATTTGTTTTTTCCTGGGGAATTTTCGTTTTGAATTTCGAAAATTATTTTTTGTTTTTTTCGTGGGTATTTTTTGGGGGGACGACAAACGAGACCGGAAATACGTCTTCTCGGTGCTCAGGGCGAAATTGTCGATAATACGGTGTTGTAACGTCTGGATCGGTGCTAGGGAATTTTGGAGGTTCCATTTGTCAAGGTGGCTATGCGTCGTGACGTCACGTGCTAGGGATATATGATATAAGTCACCAGGAAGAAAACGTGTCGGATACGCCTTCCATGAATTGTTAACAATGTAATACCCTACCGGGTGGTACTTTCGGTACTTCCCATTTGTCACGTGAGAATTGTATGACGTGCTAACTTTTAATAGGTATGTCAGAGAATCCTCGTGTCTTCTTCGACGAGTAAAGCGTCTTCTGCGATATGTCACTAGGGACAAACGAATATGCTGGAATCGTTCGTTTAATTGTTAACGAATTAAAAGATGGTAGCCCTGAGAATATTCGCGTAGATCATGAAAAGAAACGATACCAGGGGAAAAATGTCGATTGGTAAGTAGACAATTTTTTTTTTTATTTTCCACGATCTTTATTTCGTCTCTCATGGTAATTCGCCATGTAAAAAAAAAAAAAATTATCGAGCGCCAGTTTGATTCAGCGTTGCCAATTGTCATTTTCAAAAGTCAAAATGAAAGGGTGACGGGTTGAGCATTTCTGATGGAAATGATGTAGGAAATAGTTTAGGCATGGGAGGAGGATGGTAGGGGAAGGGGAAGTGGTTCGAATGAATGGGAAAAATAAAAAAAAAACACTATAGAACCGTGCTACTCGGTTTGATTCGCAAATACCCACATTCGGCCGCAATTCCGAGTCCAATAATGCCTCGTTGCCAATTTTTTTGGGAACCCGCATGGGAGATGCTCTAGGGTTGGTATCCTACAGGAAGAACTAAAATCTAAAGGTACCGGGGCAAAGAGTAAGGGGGGAAATTCTTTTTTAAAATATAAAAAATTCCCTACGGGCGCGTTGTTGGAATTCTCTAGGGACTTTTTTTCTCACCAGATATTCCATTTTTCGTTCGCAAACATACCGGAGTGAATAAAAATACTGGTACACCGAGCTAGGGAATTTTTCATGGAAATCTTTGGTATACAGGAGTAATCGAGTGGCGCGGCTTCTTGTTATTCGTGAAAGACAATAAAATTTGTGGAAAGGGGGAAATAGAGAAGTAACATTGAAAAAAAAAAAAAGGAAAACAATATTCGTATGAAAAATCGATTACTCTCCGCATACTGAACTGCATGTGCACTATCTATCTATATATCTGTATATATTCCTGAATGCAGCATATCGAAACGAGAGGATATAGAATAGCAATGTATTAACAAAACTTTTCTACTGCTCTATTTTCCGATGACTTTTTTTTTCCAATTATTTATTTTTTTTTTCACAAAACTAAAACGCCGCCCATACGTTCGTCGATTTATTTCACGGTATCCATGCATCGCGGAAATTTGTTACGTGTTGATTTTCGATTTCAATGAAAGGTGCGTTTTCACAGCTATCCACTAATTAATTATGATAATCGTTATCTTATCGCTTTCGAAAAAATTACCGTTCAGCCATTGAAAATTCGAATTACCTGAAACGAAAAAAAATAGAAGATCTACACTTTAAATAAACCTCAATGTCAATTGACACACGTAAAACCCATCCCGTTATCAATTATCTGATTAAACAAAAAATTATCACATTCAATATCCACCGAGAATCAAATATACACCATCCACGAGTATAAATGCGTATAAAAAAATCCACGAGTATAAATGCGTATAAAAAAATCCACAAAATCACTACGTATCAAAACCATCTTTTTATCCGGCCCGAATCGTGGGAGCGGAAATAAAAATGGGATAAAAGGAGAAAGGAGTGGATACAATTTTTTCTTTCACATTTGATAACTTTCCCGATAACGCTATGGAGAGGCTAATTTTGTGGATAACGAATGTTCGAGCTAACCTAAGTTTAGTTAAGATTTAGGTTACAGGGTATATGAAAGAGGGTGGAGTATGGTAATTCAAAAAAATAATTGAATTGACACAGGAAACAGGGTGAGTCAAATCTTCTACTTAGCACGAAGCGACTGTATATTCGATGGATTTTTATCACATAGATAAGGGTATTCTGATACATGAAGAACCATATGTCATCCAAAGGAGCTATACTCTATTTACGATGATCCCATACTAATGGTCGGTTCATAATAACGTTTCATCCTCTTGTTATATACAATTGAACGCCTTCGTTTGTTGGCGCATATTTCTTTTCACGGTGAGAGCATCTCCGAATTTGATAGCTCTGTATTTCCCTTGAACCAGACATCCGATTGGTCCACTTTAAACCTAAATAGCTCAAAAACTACTTGTCGCACGACATTT
>JARQTH010000408.1:148174-160070 GCA_030142595.1 Trachelus iudaicus | reverse complement strand
AACATACTTTTCTTCGTTTTGTCGTCACGAATACGCTCGTGCAAGCTTTCGTTTCTGTTTTGAATCACCCTGTATAACTGAACGAAGAGGCTTGATTGCTCTCTAATACGATCGGGTTACATGCGGTAAGCTTCGCTAAGGTATTATATCGAACGCACTCTAGAATTATCTTCAACTTGGTGACTTCGTTGTACAATTGAATTTTCAGATGTTGCCGTAAGCAACACTGGGGGTCGTCATCGATCATCCAATCGAACTTTATTGGGTAAACGTCATTTTTAAATATTAAAAAAAATTCACCGAAGCTATGAACGTCCTTGAAGTTATCACGAACTTTCGACCTAGTGTAAAAAAATGCCCCGGATCAAGATCTTTTTCATTGAAGGGGCGAGATAAAAATTTTGGATTACTCAAAATCGCGGTTTCATATTTCTTTGTTATTTTGTTTGATTGGCCGTAATTTGCATTCCATTACTTTTGGGTCTGATTGTACTCGATCGAGCGTGGGTCAATTAAAGGATTAATTGGGAATCATATACTTGCGTACTCGGGTTGGCTTAAGTGACGTTTCTGTTGATTATGCAAAGCCAGTGTATTCGAAATTTTTTATTTGCCAAATTGACATTCGATCGTTACCCTTAATTGAGTTCCGGTTAATTAGAAAAGTTCATCTACTAATTTATAAAGGCTCGATCAAAACTTACGGAACTTCATGCATATTTGAGATCTACGGTATATGTGTGTATATATATAATTTTACCTCGTAAAATTTTCACGCAAGTCTATGGCCATCGAGTGTAATTACAAAAGGAATAAGAATTTGTATTATCTAGGTAAACTTGTTGAATGATTTTCTAATGTAGCAATCAATTATCTTCTGTAAATTGTTTCGTCCAATTAATCCGAAAAGAATTTCTAAAAAATTGTCCATGATATTTGTCTAAAAAAACAAAGTCCATGATAATTTTATACGAAAAATTCAATTGATTAAAATTACTTCAAACTCCCACCACACACGACCACGTTATAATCGTAATACAATTAACCCAGTCGCGGTATATCAAGCCCTAATTAATTGCAGCGTCCGATAACACATAAATTTAATAGCACAAGCGCGGAAGCGCGCGTAAATTTAATATCCAAAACATGTTCACTATAATTCGCCTGATTTCCTTTGATCGGTATAAATTGCTCCGGTAATACCAATAAAATATTCAGTCTTCGCGTTAAATATTCAAATTCAACAAACGCCCATACGCAAACCAGACGTAATACATTTTATCCATGACGTGTATGCCGCTCGCGTGTTATCCCATGGGAAAATGTTACAAAGGGCGTGAAATAGAATTTTGAAATTCCCGCCACTCCCACCATTAGCATCGGCCTATTACATGGCCGTGTCGCCAGAGTGCGCAGTAGACGTCTGCGCAGTTTCCAGAAGCACGTAGCAATTTACACGCGTTCTACGATTTACGGTGGTGAACGGGGCCGTCGGAGCTCGTTATAAAAATTTCGAACGGCCATAAATTGAAAGCGAGAGACTCTCGTGCCTACGTGAATATAATACGTATTAAGGATTTTCGTTATTTAAAAGAAAATCTCAGGTGCTCGTCTCTTGGAATGTATTTTTTTTCACAAGGAGCAGAGAAGGAAAAATTAATACTGAAGCCACGGTCGTACCGCATGAAGGTAGAATACATCATTTTTATTTTCCTCGTTGCCCCCATCGTTTTTACGTATTTAGTCTACTTTGAGGTTAGGTTAGGAAAATTTAGTGTAACCACAACGACGTATCTACGAGCGGTAGGATTTATTATTAGAAACTATGACTAAGAGGATTACGCCGAGTAAACACTAGGAAATGAAACCACAAAGGGACGCACAAAATTTACTCAAACTCGAGAGACTCCAGATAGTTCAGTTAAATTCGAGTGCAGTTGTTCAGGGCAATATTTAACTTCTGATCGATACCAAGCGTGAAACAAATACTCGACCGCTTTCTTTTACCTCTGAGTTGGCATTAATTTTGCTTAGTCGAATCTACCGACTCAAAGTTCGCTTCGATTCCTGGCGATTCCGCCATCTTCTTTTTTCGATCAACTAACGCTTGACATGACAATTCCAATTTTTAAAAGATTACACCAAATTTATTGTACGAGTCTCAAAGTTTAACCCAAAAATCCAACAATATACTTCAAAAATTCCTATCGAAGAATTAGCTCACCTACCGGGCACAAAGCGGAAATCCAAAATTCATGAAAATTTCAAGTCCTTCGTGTATCGTGTAAGACGATGACCTTTCCTCTTCAACCTATTGACCTTGAAATTCCACAGGGCAGCTGCCACCAGGACAATGCCCTCCCTCCTTACGTAAATGCCAAAGGACACATTGTCCCTTAACAGAGTGTATAAGGGTAGCAAGTCAAGATTTCCCGTGAGTGAGAGGTGAAGAAAATCTTTTGACTGAATCTCATTGCGATAATCAACCCTTGGGACTCCTTTGGGCCAAGTTTAATTGTCGAGGGGGTAAGGGGTGAAACTTTCCCCCATCCTTACGGTCTTGTTCTCAAAATAGTCCTGCTGCCTAGTTTTGCCTATAATCATTGCTAAATATTCCCTGAAAATAATTAAAGAAAATTTTCTTCACCATTTTTTTTTCCAATGACATCGAGTACCATTCTTTTTTAAATCATTAGTCACAGACTTCAAGTCACTTTCTACTAATTAATCGACATGGAATTTCAGCCGGTTAAGATTAATCAGAGTGCACCTCAATTAAGCTAAGTAGCACGCTTCTTTTATTTGATTGACAATCGTTCGATTTGTCAACGACGGGTTCGATTTGAGTTATTAACGCGAAACAACACAGCTGTTATGTCATTGACATTCACATACAAGAAAATCATGTAAATGGAATATATGCTCAATTAAATTTTTTGAGCAATGATCATTCTATACTGCTATTGTATTTTTGTCAATTTGACAGAGGAGTGTTTTAATCCGGATTAATTAGATTATCGATTAATCTCTTTTCTAATGATGTCGCGCACGAGCAGAAAACAAATGAATATTCGAATTTCGTATATATATATTGGCAGATCCGATCGCAAAATAAAATTTGAAATTCTTAGACCAAAGTACTTTATATGAAAATTCGAAAAAGATAAATTTTTTCGAGCGAATTGAGGCACGTAAAAAAATTAGCGAGAAAAAAGGGTAAACCAAGTAAACGGTAGGGGCTGAAAAAAAAAGTTTGTTTTAAAAATAAAGTTTCTGCGGTCAAAATTTATTTACCTCTTTCAGAGCACAAGGGAGAACCCCTTTGGTCTGGGCAGAGAGGCTGGTTTGCAAAATTAAAAAGGAGCGGATGCTGGAATATACGGTGAATTGAAAAAGGACCGCGACAGGCCGTTCCAAAGTGTTGGGGAAAAAAAAAAAAAGAAAATGGAACTATTGTTCTCACGTCAATTTCTGGGCTTGCTTAGCATGGTGCGTGAGTGCCATTTATATTTTTCCTACTTTTTAAATATTTCATTCAGGTCCTTGAAACGTGGACCCACCACCCCCTTTTCACCCCTCTGCACTATTTACGTACATCCGTGCAGTTTGGATTTCCTGACTCCGATAAATAGACTGATACTGGCAGATTCTCTCGAGAGTAAAAATCTGGCAATAAAATTTGCGAAAGACAAGGTAAATAAGCCCCGAAAAAAAATGTCCAACAAAAGATCGATCCACATCGATCCAGCGAGAGAGTTAGAAAAATAAAATTTTTTTTTCAAGGATTCCAAAGGGTTGCCGCTTGAAAAACGTAAAGGCAAAAGGACAGGGGTTGGCAATAGTAAATTAAAGGGTTGTACCAGAATTGATCGTGGAGTGGCTCAGTTCGAACAGTCCCGAACGCAGGCACTTTGCTTCAGCCATTTTACAAGAAGCATTACGTCAGCCATTTTTTTTTTTCGAAAATACCCTCTTGACCCGTTCGAGTGCACTCGTTAATTGTAAGCCAAAGCCTACCCCGTCTCTTAAAACAATACCCGCCATTAGTACCATTGTTATCGTAACCAGTATTTTTCTTCTTTCTAACGCAAAAAAATTGAAAAACCCTTTTTTTTTCATAACTTTCACAAATCTCTTACAAAAATTTCCCAAAAAACTTTCAACGATGCTAATTCTATTCTTCTGATTTCAGATCGCAGATAAATAACCCTACCAACAACAACAACAACAGTACTACTAAATACCGGTACAGAAGCAATATTAACGCTACTAATCAGTATTCACTGACAATCCAGTATAATGATACTAAGGACATAGTATCACTACTACACTATAACCTTATACAATATAATATCACTATCCATATTCCTCGTGAATGGATCCATTGGCACTGTTGCCACTGTTGCCACTGTTGCCACTGTTGCCATCGTTGCCAGAGACCTGTGACAGAATTGAATCCGACCAAACCTAATTGCATCATTATCCGAACGCGAGTAATTGCATTCGTAGCCTAATAGGGAAACGATCAATTGGCATATACAGGTACTTTCAGAATACAATAAAGCATTTACATGAATCCATGGTCTTTCATCGTTGTAACGTATCGGTACAGTCATTAACTGGATATACGGAAGGCAATGTTACGACAGAAATTAATCGTGTCACTAAAGAACGATGGATAGACCAAGCCAAAAATGTGATAAGGTACAGAAAATTTATCTGAATTTAATCTACAGGTCGTTTCAGGTAAAAAAAAATGAAATTAATTCCCTAATGAATTTTTCCCATTAGAAATGGAACTATGCAATTTCAAGTAGCAAAAACAACACTAGACTGCTATGGATTAACGCGATAGTCGCTACCGTCGTAGAATTCACCCTACGTACAGCGCCATTCATTCGTACTCGGCAGCGGGAACGAGTCGGACAAACACTAATTGCAGCATTATCCCCGGTGACTAATTGCAAGCTTGAAGCAAGAAGAGAAGTAATCTACAATGGCGTCGGTATAGGTGTTTCGTTGTGGAAATGGGCTTAAAGCGAGACCGAGTCTATCTTGCTGTCGCGAGAGGGTGCCACGTTAATAAGGGTAGGTAATTAGCAGTAGAATTTTTGACAGAAAAATAAATGACGGTAGCGTCATTGGCGTAGGATAAAGGAGGGGGATAATTTAAGGAAAAAAATTTCATTCTACGGAGGGGAACGACGAATTTTCGCGAATCGGGTAAAGATTGAAGGAGACGGACGGAGAGTAATGGAAATTTGGAGGTTGACCTTTTTTGGTATTCTAATGAACCTGTCGATGACGCAAGGGGGTCAGCAGGTGCGCGATCATTATGGATACGAAATTGCGTAAGTCATTCGAGGATCATCCGCGTTACGCCGTTAGCATAAATGACTCCCGCTGTTCCGTTTAATAAGGTCGGACCAGTCGAGGTCGCTGATTGGCTCGGCAATGACGATCGTCATTCGTAATTAACCGAGTTAGTTCGACTTAACCTCTGTGAAGTCTTTGACGGACACTGAAGAATTTTGAAAAAACGAATGGTGGTACTTATTGATTTTTGAAAAAAGAAAAATTACGTCACTGAAGAAATTTTGTAAATTTCTAAGGATCTTCAGGTTACGAGCGATTACTTTGTCTGATTAAATTGAAGCACGATATACGTTTGCGATCGTAATAATAGCGACGATTGATGACGTAGTTAAAACTTCGATATTGCTACCATAGCGAAATCCATTGTTATGTATATTTTGAAAATTTTTCGAATGACTGTCCGAGTACGAGAAAATAGGAGGAAAGTACCCGGTGAAAATTTGCCGATTACGTTAAGGCTCTCGCCGTAAAGTGGGAAAGGGACGACCGGCCAATGAGGAAGGAGGAGGGTGGCGGGGGTGTTGCCGGTGGGCTTAAGGGTTGCGTGGGTGGGGAGGGGTGGGGGGTGGGGGGTGAAACTTCATTTCAACACAAAGGCAAACCGAGAAGTGCTAAAATAGGGGTAAGTCCTCATTGTGCCATCACGATATTTCGATGCAAATTTAACGGCTCCCACTGTTGGCAGCCTTGCAGAACGTAACTTTGTCCGTGCTAGGGGAATTTCACGTAACCTCATCAGACGCCATTTTATGCGAGAAAGAGAAAGAGAGAGAGGGAATGTGTGTCTATGAATCTATAGGGACACCCGTAGTTCCTTTTCGTCTATATCCCAGAGAAACACGCAAGCGTACCAACCGACCGGAATGTTTGTGAAATTCTCTATAGGGGAATTTCCCACTTGACTACCTTGCGTCCCCCTGCAGTCATTTATTCACTAGAATTCGATCGAGCTACACGTCGAATGTCCCCTAGGGATTTTCTCGGGATGGATACGGGGCACTCTTTTGCTCTTCAGAAATCATTTTTATTCCCGGTGTCTAAAGGAGAGAAAAAGGATGAAGGGCGGCGGGGAGGGGAGCAAGAGACGGGAAGGGGGAGGTGGAAAGAAGCAAAAAAAAAAGTAAAGAGAAACTCACCAAGATTAATTTGTCGACATTTGTCACCATTGAGATTTTCGGTATTTCGGTGCTTATTGCCCGGATAACAGTATTCCTGGACAGTTGAGTGGTTTATAGGGTTTTTTTTATTTAAAAAAATTTCTCTTTTCAATTACACACCAATTGGGATATATCGAGTTTGCGGCGATTATTCAAACGTTATCGTGCTCGACAAATGGTACTTCGTACTGAATATTGTATAGGGATATTTATTCCTATTATATATTTTTTTGTCTTTCTGCTTCTCCGTACGACACTTGTACCCTTGAGAATCGAACGCGTCGTGTTCATGGGAATTAATTTATCTGCAGTTGGCTACGCTAAACACGATTTGCATAAGAACATTTTAACCATAAATCCTATTGGTAGGCATGACGCGGAGACAAAATTTATGGAAACTATATTTTTCTATGGTAGGTATAACCGTCCATGTTTCCCTAGAGTACCGAGACCTGTCGAGTTTATGGGTTTCTCTCGCGTCTAGTAACATTTCGGTTCTCGTGTATTCCCCAGGAAATATACGGTGTCCCAGCTCCTAGCCTGCACATCCTTGCATATAAAAGGATATACCTTCTGGTGATGCGGTTCTCGTCGTTGTTTATTCTCAGGAAATCTAGTCTATTTTCACGTGCCATTTACTCCCTAGACTACGAAAATTTCGCTTGATCCAGTTACTTATTCCATTTGGCACAATTCGATATTCCGCGGGCCAAAAGTATCCGGTCGTAACGTTTTCATCCCAAAATTTACGTCACGCGGTAATAGGGTGAAAATTTTTTTTAAAGAAAATTCACAACACCCTTTTACAACTTTCTATGCTTTTTTTTTTGGTTTACGAAATTTTTTTTGAAATTATTTCATCAGACACGTCAGAGTCTGCTCGCTTCAATTTCTGTCTCTATCATTGTCAAAAAATGACTACTAGGTGTCGATATCCATATACGTATCGTGTCGTATCGTTCGAACGGCTCGAATTTCATTTATAATTGAATTCACGGAATATTTCCAGCCCTCGGACCAAGATTACATTTCCACTCCCCCTATTGGCGTAGGAAATTGCAAAGATTTCGCGGATTTGCCGGTAAGGCTTTTCCATCAACGTACCAACTGCTTTCTTCGAACTTTGTTGTCCAATGAAAAATTCAAAGTGGTATTACAATAGTCCAATAAATTATAAGGCGGCACACAGTAGGTCACATTTATTTATAACCGTTTCTATTCAGCAACGTCAGCGAAACGGATATTTTTGGTAAGTCGACGAAGGAAAAAAATAAAATAAAAATAAAATGATAAAATCGTACGTCAAAACTTTTCCATTAAAATTTTCGCGTGGCACGTTGCCTTTCATTCTAAAAATACCCGACTGTCTCTAACGAACGGAAATTCCACTAAGATAACAATCGACAACGTCTCCCGAAAACTTCAAAATTCCACTCGTGAGCTCCTCGAGGAAATCAATACCGAGCCGAGTTAACAATTTCTTTTGATTTCTGTTCGCTCGTGCGTTCCATTATTAAATCCGAGTTTCGCGAAGTTCAAACAAGAAAGAAAAAAAATAAAAATTTACGCATTCATTTCGAAAAATGAAAGGGCCTTACCGAATGTGCGAAGTTTCTTAAAATCAGAAAACGTGGGAAGAACGGTAGTCAGACATTTTTATTATAAAAGAAAAAAAAAAAACTTTTTTTTTCCCCTCGTTCGCGAAATAACGAATTGTCGATTGACACGGAGAATTTCGGCAAAGCACGGAAAAGCGTTTCTTCGCGAAAAATATATCGGTTCTGATAGCATCGGCGAAAGATTCGGTCAATATCGCGCGGAAATGCCGAGATGCGACGTGGGTAGTAAAAAAGAGAATAGAGAGAGAGAGAAAAATCACGAAACAGATAAAAGAAAGGGAGTGGAGAGTCAAAACAAAAAATTGTCCACTTCTCTTCGTGATTGAAAGACGAACTTCTTTACCTCCCCCCAGTTGAATGGTCTCCCTAGGCAACCGTCACATTTTCCAGATTTTCTCTGGTTTATCCGTATGTTCTCCCCCCCCCACCCCCTCCACCACCCCCCCAAAAAAAGAGTAAACGACCATAATGGATAGTAGGGGGGTTACAAATTACAAAAGTACGCCATACCAAAGCGCGATACATATAGTGGTGTTGTTCTCTGTCTTTTCGACTTTTTCCCCCCTTAAAGCAGAATCACGGTGCGATTATGTATTTTGAATGTTACGTACCTCGACGTGTATGTCAAAATTTTGAAAAAAAAAATATATATATATATTTATCCATCGCCGCGAACGTGCCGGTAAAAAAAAGAAAAGTCAAAAGCCTCGACACTGAACGTACCGACAATTTTTTATAAACGTATTTTTGACTTTAAAAGGGTAAAATGACCGGCCGATGATACGTTTGGTGTTGAAGGTACGACGAGTTCGTTTTTATTTTAAGAAGTAACACAGGTGAAACAAGAAAATTTACAAATTTTCAAAATCTCCATTCGAACTTTCTTCCGCGATAAAATATTGACGAAAAAAAAAAAAAGAAATTTCTATTCGCGTCGAATCATACGAAGGTCCGCTTATCTTTTCCTTCTTCGTTATTTTCTTTTTATTCGCATCTTATTTTTTCTTCGTCTCCCGCAAGAACATCACGTTTCCTTAGGTGTAACAGTAAATACCAGTATTTCGCGTCGGGCGAAGGACGCGCCGGGATACACACGTGTTTATCCCGTAGCGCGAGGAAAACGTGCGCTGAATATTGGAATTTTGGAAAAAAAAATCTCGTTCACAATAATCGGCCATTTCTCTCGGATTTCCTACAAAGAAATTACCCTCAGGCTCGAGACGTTGTTCGAATACGAAAAAACAAATTTTTCTGCAAAAAAAAAAACCCCCCTCGCATTGCATAAATACCGTTAACCCCTTCGTACCCCCGTTAACTAGCTTTCGCCGTGCAATAAAATCTCTCCGACCATACAGACGGCTCATAGGTCTTGTAATGGGCCAAGAAAAAAAAAAAAGATTCCGACGTTTATTTTATTTTTTTTCAAAATAACAAAAAACGCTCCAATTACGACGTCTGCGGTTAAATTTGCAGTTGCACGCACATTCCAGACTTGTTTTGTACGCGTGCGCTCGGCCATAAAACATCGAATGCACTTCAGTTCCCTTCCCTTTTATTTTGTAACTGTTCTACCCTCCCCTCCCCACCCCTCCCCACCCCCTACCCTCCTCCCTATTCCGCTACATTTTTACACTAGCTGCGAAATCAGCGCCAGGATGCATTCGGTGTATCTTTCTTTTTTTTTTGGCACCAGGTCATTGACCCCGGCAGACCAGACGAGTAAAAAATTTCGTTGGCCAAAAAAAAAAAAATTCAAAATCCTGTTTCAACCAAAATCTCTGACACCCACGTGATACTTGGAAACCAGACAACAAGCGGACGCTCATTTCACGTACGGTGCGTCGTTAAGCTCAATTTAAGCGTAATCGATAATTTAAGTAATTTTCGAAAATTAACATCGACAATTACACGTGCCACCCTATGTAACCCGCGTAAAGTACGAGATGCTTATGGGTCTCGCGGGCGAATTCAATCGAATCGATAAGATCGATGCATTTTAAATGAGACGCGATTATCGACTTCGTCAAAATGGTATTACGCAATTCATTCAACCCGTAAGATTTATGGGATGCCACTGCGGGAAAAGTTAAATTCGCAATCGCGTCCGAAGGGACTCTCAATGTTTTTCAATAAAAAAAAAAAAGAAAGATAAACAAAAATAAGAATTTTTGCCAACCAAAAGTGCAACGGGTCAAGTAACCCCCTTACCGATCCAAAACGCATATCCAAGAGTTGAAAAAAAAAACTGTTCAAAGTTAAAAACCAAAATTTCAAAATCCATTTATCAAGATCGTTCCCGTAAAATTTGAAAAAGAAAACCAAAAAAGACAGCAGCCACTTAAAGTTGCTCGAGAAGAACATTCGGGGAATCCGAGCTACGGTAAGAGCAAAGAGGACACGTATATAGGACATCCAGAGGGAACGAACAGAGACAGAGAAACGAAACGAAATTATAGTGACGCTCCCGCGTAACCCGAGCCGGGAAAACCTTTCCTGGACGAACTCCAAGTTTAACCGGATATTACCGAATTTCAATGAAATACTAGCCCCTCCAGTATATAAGAGAAAAGAGAGAGAGAGAGAGAGAGAGAGAGAGAGGGGTCGAAGGTATAAAGAAAAATAAAAGGCCAAGAGAACTTTCGTCAGCTCGAGAAGATCGCGTATGACGTATATACCCGAAGGAATTTTTCTTTCGAAGATCAAATAAACTTTTCGTACCCGAATCTTCGATTCGGCAAACATCGGCTATGTTCGTGTCCACCGATGTACAGCATACGAAGTCCCCCGGATCCAAGGCTAAACCGTAACCCTTGATGACACAAGATTTAATCGAGTAATCACACCGAATCCCCCCCCCCTTCGATTAAATTCGCTACGATTTTTGAAAATTTCACATTTCCGGAAACACTCGCGTCCCCTTTAACTGCTCACCAGTTTATTACGCGTTTCCGGTGGCAAGCGTGATCCTACGTTATAGCCAATATAGGGTGGCAATTAATTACGTCAAATATTGAACATGCTATACCACGCCGTAATACGTGTACCGTATGTATATATATAGTTTAACGTGGCTTCGATGCCAGACGAGAATATAATTGATTAATCGATCGATCGATACGCGATCTCGTGTATTAATTTCGATAAAATTATCGAAGTCTCCTTGAATCATTTTACGATTACCAAATCATAGGTGCGAGAGAGACGATACTAGGAAATAAGAAAATTGAGTAACCCACCAATTCATCTTCCTGATCTTTTCCCTTCACTCAGACTGTTTACCAACGCGGATCGGAAGTAGCCACGTGAACCGGAAGTAGGTCTGAACGGCTTGCTACGTGGTTACAAGGGGGGCGCGGGGGTCGGGGGACCAGCCAGAAGTGTTATCGGGAAGTCTATCTTGGGAACGTAGAGATACAGAGAGAGAGAGAGAGAGAGAGCAAGAGAGAAAGACTAAGAGATACAACGGGTGAAATAAAGATAATGAAAGAAAGGAAAAAAAAAAGAAAATTCGAAAAATACTCTCCCCGATGGATTTCTTAATGCTACGAGAAACTCTTTGGTAACCTGCCAGGTTGATGTATCGAATGCCAAAGTATTCTCTTTCTCCTTTCAATTCTCTTCCTGGCTTTTTTCTTCTTTCTTTAGCTCCTTCTTCTCACTATCTTTTTCCTTCACTCTCTCTCTCTCTCTCTCTCTCTCTCTCTCTCTCTCTCTCTCTCTCTCTCTCTCTCTCTCTCTCTCTCT